>VMOF01000320.1:35194418-35344418 GCA_011764245.1 Trialeurodes vaporariorum | reverse complement strand
TTATGGAGAGAGCTATGCACACACACTCATACGCACTGTAAAGACAGGAAGACGAGATTTTGACACATCAGGAGACACAGGGAATTTTTGAGTTAGACGAGTATCGACGGGTATGAATTTTAGGTCCTCGAAAATCAGTGATACTTGCTTTCACAGCAAAAACTGCCCGAATTAATTGGATTTTTTAGATTTTCTCATACATCTACTATAACGAGCAGACCTTCTATTTGTCAAAATGAGGCATGGGTGGATACAGGAATTTCTTTCTCTCTCTCCGGCCATTTGCACACGTGTCTTAGAAAAGAAAAGCAGAGGGGGAAATCATGTGACTTTCGCCCTTATCTCCGTCCTTTTCTAACGCAGGTAATCAAATTGAAAGAGAGAGTCAGAGGAATTCCTGCATCCGCCCATGAAATGAGGTGAATCTGCTTTCCGACTGGGGCCCGGTGAGGACTTCTGAGACATACTGTAGATGTCACACTGAAACCATCGCGTCGTCTGAGCACGTGAGACCGTGAGTCCATTTGGAGTATCCCATACTTCTACGAGTGCGAATATCATATTGACGGGAGCATTTTACTATCCCTGTCTCTCTCCGCTATCAACGTAGCGAGGTGATAGGATGGGGGGGGCGTTGTCACGATTCTCATGCTGAGCTTAGTTGTCGTTGCTCGATTAGAAGCAGGACTTTTTCCATCTTCTTCGATAAATCTACGGTAGCATTTTTTTTGTTTTTTTGTTTTTTTGTTTTTTTTTTTTGTTCGTTTGTTTACCTTTTTGCGTAGCGTGAGCAAGGTGCTGGTGAGTGGGTGGAAGGAAGGGGCAAAGGAGGGAGGGGGACGGAGAATCGGCGAGGGGGTGGGAGGGGGAACCAAAGAGGTCACGCTGTTGGTATGTAAGTTTTATTCCCTTCTCCGCTAATGCATCTTTTAGCACTTTGAAGCCGATGCAATGAGTGTATACTCAGAATGAAGGAAAAAAAAATCCACGCTTTTCTGACAGCCGGCTACTCTTTTAAAAATATGCAGTAGCTGTGGACCTAACTTATTCATGACGGCAAAGTACTAGAACTTGGTGTTAGAGATATTTGTAATTTGAAACGTGGAAATGCATTTCATGTGTGTGTGTGTGTTTTTTTTTTTTAAATAAAATTTGAAAGTTAGAATGACAGGGGGAAATACCAGAGGCAAATGGAGACGGAGAACTAACTGGCTGCAGCAGAGGCACACTGAATTCTCGCGGATTCAACAAAACAACAGTCAACATCCTTCTGTTGTCGCGTGGTGTTGAATGGTTAGCACCAATACCGTCTCTATTCATACCAAGTTTCTTTTTTGAGCTAAAGGTCGTCGTGGTATGAGTTTTACAGATACTCTTATATGGGAGTTGAGAGTAAAATTGTAATAATGCGGAAATTGAACCCAACTTTCCATCAGTTCTTAAAACTTTTCCAACGACGTGAAAAGTTTGTTGGAGTTCAATGAGCAAAATCAAAATCCTCAGAGAATTAATTCAATTAAGAAAAATTGTATATAATGACTATTTACAGGTGGGAGGGGTGGAGAGGGTCGTTTCACTTCCACCACCCATACCACCTGGAGGCAGTCATTAAATTCAATTTTTCTTGGTTTGGAGTAGTATTCATGATTTTTCTTTGCTCTGGTAGCACTCAAACATCACCTCCTGAACGGGTTTAAGAGGTTTCTGCGCCAAAAATCAGGTTTAATCAAAATAAATGGTGGTTCTTTACTTCATTCCCATAAGATTACGAGTAAATTTTAAACCAACACGAACACTGACCTCCCAATCTCCAAAGGAGCAACCTGGTATAAATAGAGACGGTATCGTGAGCACCCTCCTCTC
This sequence comes from Trialeurodes vaporariorum, assembly GCA_011764245.1. Taxonomy (NCBI): domain Eukaryota; kingdom Metazoa; phylum Arthropoda; class Insecta; order Hemiptera; family Aleyrodidae; genus Trialeurodes; species Trialeurodes vaporariorum. Next base: position 35,342,555 of record VMOF01000320.1, on the reverse strand, counting down.
AATTCCCAATCCATCCTCCGTGTTTTCCGTAAGTCATCGTTCAACACCCTGTGACATCAGATGGGTGTTGACTGTTGTTTTGTTGAATCCGCGAGAATTCAGCGTGCCTGAAAGCCGTATGCATTTTAGCGTACTGCTCTGTTATTTCTCTGTGAAGAAAACAGACGTATAATTTTCATTTTTAATGTCATATTACAGGTTTGGTGTTTCCTCCAGTCAGAGTTACTGCCCGGGGGCAACTAAAAGGGAAAAAAATAGAAATCAAACGAATTATTATTTTGACTATGGAAAATATTATGAAGAAATAAGAAGAAGAACAAGAGAAGGCTTCGTTTACTACTTTACTTAAGATCCACTTGACTTAACTCGAACTTGATAGTTCCTCCAGATTAAATTTGCAGTTCAGGAACATACCTTGATCCAGAACACCTTGAGATTTTTCGAGGAAGTTTCAAGGGATATTCAAGTAAGAAAATGCACAAATTGGCAAATGAGAAATGCTTTAAAAACACTCGGTTTTCAACTCAAAGTGAATATCGAGGAGATAATTTCAAGGTAACTCGCCAGCCACCTTGATCTAACTCAATATTTCTCTGTAGATTTACTGCGCGAGCGTCTGTGAAATGCAATTTTCCTTACTCCACTCGACTCGACTTGAGTAATGAGTATTCCTCAAGTCAAGTCAAATCAAGTAAATCTCAAGTAAAGTCTCTGAATAGGGCAGTTGCAAGGGTCTGAAATTTTGTTTTTCTATTTTTTTATTTTTATTTATTTATTTATTTTATATATTTTTTTTTTTTTTGTAAAGAAAATGATAGTACTTGATAATCTGAGAACAATGGTGCCTATGGTTTTTTCCTTAGAGTCCCAGTTTTGGAGACACACACGTGTGAAGTTGTAAAAAATCGAGTGCGTAGAGAGTCCGTCATTCTGCGGAGTTCCCATTTAAAACAATGTATTTTGGGCCTAAATCTCATCTCCGAAACACTGATACTTGCACAGAAAGAAAATATGTTTTAGATTTTGAAAAAAAAACATAATTTGAATTATATGACAATAATACGTACTTTTAAACTAAAATTAATTGCTTTTAAAATACAAATAATTGTTTTTAAACTAAAAATAATAACTTTATTTAAATTAAAAATAATTGTTTTTAAATTGAAAATTCAAGATCTAATGAAAAGTTTTTTTTTTCTAATTTAACAAAACTTACTTTCAATTATAAAATACGTCTTTTTGTCATATAATTCAAAATATATGTCGTATTAAATTCAAAATATTTTTCTTTCTGTGTGATTAGAAATTAAACTGTAGGCATCAAGGTTCTCAGCTCATCAAGTACTTTCATTTTCTAAATAGAAAACACAACATTTCAGACCCTTGCAACTGCCCCATTTGCCACCTAACTGAAAAATATAGCCAAGGATGAGATATACTTGGTTTTCTTGCTGAGGTCGTCGATGAGTGAGTTTATTAGAGGTGGAGAAGTAAACCATGAGACTGGGGGTTCAAGTACCTTGCGGCTTGCACCCTTTCCAAAATACTTCCATCACTATGGTGGTGCAGAGAGGAATCAGAAGAAGATAAATAAGAAGAAATCCTTGAATAACACGACGAATCCAGGGATGGATATAGAGAATGAAGAAATTAAAAAATTACTGTCTAGCTCTGAGTCACATTTTCTCCGTCGGGCGTCATTTGCAGCAAGGATGGAAATCCTTTGTGGAATGCTTTCGATTTTCCTTGCAGGCCGTGGTCACTGAGCATCTAACCCTCGGTCAACCGATGGGCGCGAAGAGACAAGGGAAATGGTCATTTGGTTTGAACTCGGACAGGTCTTAAGAGCTCCATTTGACAAGATATCTTCCAAAGCACTATGTGGCTCAGACAATCCAAGTGGGGTTGCCAACTTTCTAAGCAAAAACGATCGCCCCATTTACTATTATTATTTATTTTTGTTTGTTGTATTTTTTTATTTAGACACAGTATATCCCCAACGGGCGGAGTAGAACTACCCATGTATTTCATGTTAAATGCTGTAATCCAGCAAAGATATTCCTGTTGCTGGAATAGCAACAAAAATTAAAAAAAAATGAGTGTAAGTCATAAATAGCACGTAGATATACTCAAATGTATATTACAGACGCAAGTTTATACTGCTAGGTAATGTAATCGTACTGTAAAAAAAAAACAAAAACAAAACAAAAAAAACGAACAAAAAAACAAATTAACAAACAAACAAAAACAAAAACCAAACAAAACAATAATTATTACAACCCTTTCAGCTACAGTGAGAAAGTGAATAAGAGACACGATATAATAATACCCAACATGCGTGGCTACTCGCTACTCCGAAGTTTTGAATACAACCGTTAGAAACAAGTAAGATCTTTTGCTTAAAGTAGCTGTATTTTATTCCTTTCAAAGGTCTCCGAATTTTTAAATGGAGTCTTAAGAAAGACTTCAAACGATTGGAAACGAAAAAACAATACTTTTTCTGCGCGTTTTAGTCTTCCCCCGCATAATTTGTCGATATTATTGTGTTCGGGCACATTTTTTTATAAATAAGCCATTATAGGTTTGTATTCGACTCAGGGCTGAGAGCTTTGAAGCATGTGAGCGATCGCCGTATGCTCATCCCTGCAAAAATGGTCCATATAGGTCCATAACCAATTTCCTATACAGTATGGATAAATCCTTATGGATATGTATGGATCCATGCATATCCACACGGATCCACATATATCCATATTGGGAATCGGTTATGGATTTGTATGGACCATTTTTACCAGGGCGCATGGCCGCATATAGCCATGAATTTGTGTTTCTCTCCCTTTTCTCATTTGAGCGCATGTATTAGAAAAAGAAAGAGAAAGAGAGGCTGCCATGTGACTTCAGCCTCTATGACTGTCTTTTTCTGACAAATGTGTTTAATGGGCAAAGAGAGACAAAGACAAACTCCCGGCTCCCTAACGGCACATTTCGAGGTTGAAACCGGATTCAATTCGGTTTGGCAAACCAGTCAACCGATTTCAATCCAGTTTTGCAATCCGGTTTCAAACCAGATTAACACAAGCTGGATTTAAGCCGGATTATAGACAGTTTGAAATGGCTTACATGTCCGGAAAAAAAATTGACTAACTAGATTTGACTAGGATTCTAGCTATCTTCGCCACGCATCATAGATCCCTATTCAAACTGGTTCAGAAACGTTTTTCAACTTGTTTCAAAAATGGGGTTCAATCAGGGTTATTCCCAATTTTAAACCACCGATTCCGAACCGGATTCAAACGAGATTATCAAAGCAGGGTTGAATGCGAATTATAGATAGTTTGAAATGGCTTACATGTCCGCACTAAAAACAGAACAGCCGGATTTAACCCGAAATCAAACCGATTTTGAAGAGGATTTTATACCCTACTTTCAGCTGATTTAAAAATGTTTTCAAACTTGTTTCATCAGTTGGGTTCAACATGGGTATACTTCGGATCAAGAACTAAGCTTCGTCCCCATCCGGTTTTATAACTGGTTACTCAAGCCGGATTGAATGCAAAGTGCAGCTAAGCGACTTGAATAATTCACAAGCCCGTATCTGAACTTGAATAACCAGATTGAATCCAGATGGCAGCCAAGTTCTTTATGAACTGTACTAGACCCATCTTCAAACTGATAGAAAGTTACAGACTCAACCTTGAGTTAAGGCTTAGGTTAAACTCGCTAAACCAATTTTCAGGCACTCTACGTGGGCCTAGGGTGAAATCATTACCAAAAAGTATTGATGGAGATGTCCCAACAGTACCAAGTTTCAGTGGAGAGGTCGTTCGCAGCTCGGGCCCAAGTAAACGCGAGTAACGTTTCGCAAAAATATGGTGGAGCACTCTCTCGGCGGAAGCCGCGAACTAAGTTAACTCCGCTTCCCTATCCGGTTTCAAGCCAGGTTATTCAATCTAGATTGAATGCGAATTGTAGACGATTTGAAATGGCTTACATGTCCGCACCAAAAATTGGATAGCTAGATTTCACCTTGATTCAAACTGATTTCATGGAGGGTTATAAACCCTACTTCAAACTAATTTAAAACTATATTCAAACTTGTTTTATCAATTGGGTTTAACACGGGTTTAAACGGATCAAGAACTCTACTTTCAAATCCGGTTTCAAAACAGTTATTTGAACCGGATTGAATGCGAATTGTAGATGGCTTGAAATGGCTTACATGTCCGCAAAAAAAATTGACAAACGTGATCCGACCCAAACTCAAACCGTCTTTACAGCGGGTTGAATCCGACTTGAATTCGGTTCACAAGGCTGGCATGAAGTTGGATCGGATTCCATTTCTATTAGGATGTAGTATGCGGAATTTGTCTTATATGGAGCTTTTGAACCTGACGTCTATCCGATTGATTAGCTAGGTTTGATCCTTGTTGGAAACAGATTCCTATCGGTTGCAAGTACTTCGACTAATTCGGTTTCAATCGAGTTTCAAGACGAAGCACTAAACTGGCCAACCGACTGGACGATTAAGAAATCGGCTGAAAGCTCACTTGAAACTAGGTTGATGAAGCTTCTTGTAGCAAGTTTGAAACCGTTTTGAAGTCCTTTTTTTATGAGTTCCTAAATCCATCTTGAACTATGTTCAGAGAACTTGCTTGAAACCGGTTCGGATCCAATTTGCGGCAGGATCCAGTATGCAGTTGGAATCGGATTTAAATTCGTTTCCGATCCGTCTTTCACGAAGCTTGTATACCTGGTGATTATCCGACTGTCAATCTAGGTTTGATACGGATTGAAAACGGGTTCTCATAGGTTTGAGGAGTCCGTGTTTATCCTTGTTCAATCCGATTCCAATCCGGATATCGGAGCTGATCATCCCCGTGCCGCATGTAAACCAGTCTTGAAATCGGATTAAAATCAGATTGGCAATCGTCGGTTTGTCAATCCTTCGAGTAGCTGGATTGAAACTAAACCTGGATTGAGTGTGCCGTTAGGGTGGTTCTGTATCGTCGGACGCAACCTAACAAACGCTTTAAATGGCTCACACCATTCTTATTGCTCTATAACATTCCATGTTAACGACTGTGGAAAAATAATTGTAACCCTAAAAATAGTAATAACTCTTTCGTTTCATTTAACATGGGATTCCATGTAATTTAACGGAATATTTTGCAAACATTTGAGTGACCCATAAAAGTTCTAATATAATTATCTTTTTCTTATGAAAGGTTTAATAAAATCTCAAAAAAACTCTAATGCCATAGGAAAAGGTTCAAAATGGCAACACTGGAGACAATTCAAGTTCATTGCGCATGTGCATCTTACAACAGTGTTGCCAAATTTCGTGTTGCATTTTAAATTTCTCATTGATTTAAATGCGGAGTCTTAATTATGAGAAAGTACACACATTCTGAAGCTTTTCAACTGGCAACATTGTCTGACGAGTAGCATTTAGTCCAATGATATATTAAATGTCCGACAACAAAAGGCCGAAAGACCTCGGTCGGCCAAGGTGGCGGCGGTCGCGACCCCAGAAGACTTAATTGGACCCTAATGTGCCAAACGGGATGACGAAGGGGAGGCGGGGTGGTGGGGGCGAAGGGGGGAGAAGTTCACGACTCGAATTATTCGCAGTATGCAAGTGTTATTGCTTTGTGGTTCTGTCCGCTAATGCATCTTTTAAAGCGTACTATTTTCTACTCTTTTTTTTTTTCTCTCATCTTACGAGTCTTTTGTTCTCTCTTGAACTGCGGTTTTAGCTCTCCACCGCCAGATTTTCTTCGCGAAGTTGGACAGAATAATTAATATAAGTGAGGGTAACATAAATTAAAAACACAGGCACATACGAGCGGAGACAAAGATTCTGAGTGAGGCAGGGTATGCAATCTGCAATGCTCAAGAATATGGGCACCCGCAGCGGGGAGCAAGTGGGGGCACTTGTCCCCTCCTGGAATTCAAAAATGTGAAAATTTCACAGTAAAAAATGAAAGAACGAAAGGAAATGCAATGTTAATCAAAGGAGTAATAGTTAACAAACTTCATTGTTTGTTTATTTTTTTTTTTCACTCATTTTATGCAAGGAATAGTACGATTAAAGATTTTCCTTGATATTATGTTCGTCTGCTGTCCCTTTATCCATTATATCAAACACATCAGAATTATTACTATTATTTGATACACCTACCATGGCTTGATAACTGTACACCATTGAATGAAAAAAAAAAGTTTTCCCTCCCCCCCCGGGGGGGGGAGGTCTCCTAGACCTTCCATTGAGGTTCAACAATTATGCCCCTCCTTGGAAATTTTTCTGCGGGCGCCCATGCTCAAGAAGCCATTTAACACATTTGCCCCCATGCGTTGCGTATTGCATACCCCACACGGAAAAAAATAAAATTACTGTAAAGCCAATTTTATTTTGTGAAATCAGTACAATGAAGCAACTGCTAATTTTACTAGTTATTTTTGGTGAGACACTGCACTTACGGCTAATTTTACGATTTGAATAGTAAATTTTGCTTAGTCATTTTCCTATTTACATTGTAAATTTTTCAATTTTTCAAAACATTGTGACTTTCACATTTTACATAGCTGTCATGGCGTCAAAGCTATACTTATTGCAAAATTCATAATATTTTGGATTGCAAAATTTGCAATCCAATCGGTATTTACGATACAAATTGTAAAATTAATAAATCTTTTGCAAAATTTACGATATAAATTGGAAAATTAATAAATTGCATGCAAAATTTAAAATCCAAACCGTAAAATTAGCTACATGCTTAGTAAATTTTACCAAACATGACTGGTGAAATTAGCATTTGCTTCATTTTATCTACTAATTTTACATTTTTTTTTTTTTTTTTTTTTTTTTTTTTTTTTTTTTTTTTTTCAGTGCATAGCCGTAGTAAGGAACTCGTGTTCCTCTCTCTCTTTGTCCATTTGAACGCGAGTTTTAGAAAATGATGGAAAGATAGAGAGAGAGGCTGTGTCGTAACTTCAGCCCCTGTTTCTATCCTTTTCTAATGCAAGCAGCCAAATGGGCAGAGAGAATTAAAGAGAAAGAGAAATTCCTGACTACGGCTATATGAAATACCCTGACCCAACATCACAAGCATTGATGGAATTTCTCCCACTTCGGCAATTTTGAACACACGCAATAGAAAAGGATAAACGGGACTTTTGCCTCTATCTCCGTCATGTTCCAACACACAAGTTCAAATGATAGGAAAGAGAGAAAGACAATATACTGCATCCGCCTATGATCACAAGTGTAGACTGAGGTAGAAAATGTGTTAGTATAGAGATGTCTTTCAAACGATCGTTTACAAAAGTCATTTAGCCTTTCTTCTATAACAACTGACAGGCGATACAACGTTCCTCTATTGTTTCAGTTTGACACCAAGAAATGTGTATCGAAGAGATTAATTGCATTGTAACATCAATTAATTAAAGAACTATCAAAAATAAAAAAAAATAAAAAACATATAATTCTAAATAGACGGTTTTAACCCTTTCCGTCACAGTGTCCATTATAATGGACGACCATTTTACATGGAGCCTTATCGAAAGTCGAAAAATTGACTCACACATGAAATCATAATAATATGAGACAAGTTCGTTCAATTTAATGGTATAGGTTTCAGATTACAGTGACACTTCTTTCATAATTCATGACGTCATCCGGTGAAAAAGTTCGTCGTCGAAACTATCCCTCTCACTCTTACATCACCATCATGTACTACTATTTCACTCTCATCACTAAAATCGTCTACAAATACACTTGTTGTAAACTTTTTTTGTAGCAATATCTAATTTCTCCCATGATGCATCGTAAGTCTGTCTTTCGTCTGATTTATAGAATTTAAGCAGCATTGCACCCCTCCTACTGTGAAAAGAGAGATTAAAATACCCAGACGTATATTATAAAAGTTCATTAGATCCAGCCTATTGAAAAAATAACGTTTGCTTAAGAAATTGAAAGCAAAGAATTCAATTATGAAAGGAGTGAAATCTGAAAAGTGAAAGAAGTTTCACATTTTTCTTTTCGAATACTCCTAAAAAAATATATTTAATGATATGAAATGCGGTTAAATCGTCAAGGTTTTGTCCTTGGCCGGGACAGGAGCGGCACCAATGTTCATTCTGCAAATAGTTTTACCAAGCCGGAGGCCGGAGGGGGGACTATAATCCCTCCTTAAAAAAATATTGACATTAACATTGCACTTGTTCATCGATTCACACGTACGATTGTACGAGATACAATCCACTATCCTAAATATTGGACTGTCACCGCAGTTATTGAACCACACACTTAAACAATGTTCAACTTCCATTGGGTCATCCACTGAAATGATTCATTATGATAATTACCCATCAGGTTTGTTTACTTCTTTCAAGAGGTTAACTTAAGTTTATAAAATAAATGAATTACGTAGAAAATGGCTAGTTTTTTTTTTTTTTTTTTTATAAAACTAGATGCATGCAATTTGCATAATTTTCACGAATTTCACTTTCATTATAACAATAAAAATGTTTATCTTCATTGTATATTTGTACTCCATATAGGAATACTGCACCTCATTAATGGTGTATTTTCGATTTGGATGTTCTGGGACCAAATTATGTTACGGCAAGACGGTCCTCCGAAAGTTGTTGGACGGTGCACTTATGCTTATGATTGCGTGTGGTTTTTATACCCCGTAAGTGCTCGCTGATCATTTGCCGGCTGGACGGCGAAGACGTAAAATTTGTTGGTCCCTGGCTTTTAGAATTACGAAAGCATTTAGGTAAACATTGAATACAAAATCGGTAGCTCGAGTTATCACGATCCACCAGATATCCGGTGAAAACATTCTTTAACGGTGCAAGATCACCTGTAAAAGGGGAAGTATCAATACTGATATCTTCCTCCTTATTGCATAGTGAAGAATATTCAACTCCGTGTGAAATTGATAATATATGAATCAGGAAGCTAAATCTATCAACACCCTTGTAAATCACCCTTTGACGCGATGGTAAAAAGGAAGTAGACAGAGGAAGGATACGGCGACTTTGACGCGAGTGTTTGTTCCCAGGGGCGCGGCAGCTGTCGCATGTCCGCTTCATAAGAATTCCTCCATCATCGCTGATGCTTCAGTGACAACGTAGTGCAAAAGATTTAATTACCGCAAGTGCAAAAAACGAGCGGGCGAGAGGTTAGTGGTATAAACTAACTATGAAGGCACGCTTGCTAATTTTTTTTCATCATTCAAAATGAATCCCACCACAATACACCCGTGTCGTGTCATGACCATAGCTCGGAAGTCCTCCCCATCATCAAATTACGCCTCCATGGCATGTGCCACAGCAGTACCGTATGGCATATGCTAATGAATCATGAAGGGACGGTATGGCGTATTGCGGAACTTCTTCTGCCTGTTACTTTTTTGTCACTCATATTTACTTTAACCCTTTCACAAGTAGTAGGGGTGTGGGGGGAGGGGGAATACTCTTACTGAAAATTAACATCAAGACCGGGAAAGAATAATGATCAATGAAGAGGCAGAGTTGACCCGAAACGCGTAACTATAGGACCGACTTCTGAGAGGGGATGTATAAATCCTCCTCCTTGACCCCCCTTTCATACCCTTCACATTTTTGTTTTTTTTTTAATTTTTTTTTTTTACAACATGGTTAATCTAATTATATTTACATTACATCGGCGGGTTTCGGGTTGAAAGTCAGAATCTCAGAGATAATTATTCAGGTCAAAATAGGAGTTTTTTCTTTCTAAAAACAGGGGAAGAGCCTTGAAATGCTTCCACTCTGAGCTACGACTTTTCAAATTTTGCAAAGAAATTTGATGAAAAGTACGCGGACGGGAAGGAGGATAAAATTTAACGTGGAAGAAAGCTATGTGAAATAGTTTGCATTTTTTTTTTTCAAGTATTAAGGCTAAAATCGATGGGCCTTAAAATGGATGCGTACCCTCTGAGCTACGATTTTTCTAAATTTGGGAAATAAATAAAGTGTTTTTTTTTTTTTTTTTTTTGAATTGTGGCTAAATTTATTAATGAAAATGTACTCTGGCACTGGACGTATACTTATCGATAAACCATTCATCGTTGCAGCATTAAAAGTTCTTAAAATACGTCTGATGATGGGTGGACAAAATGCGGAACTTGTTTGAGCCTACAAGACGGGCATAATAGCAAAGGAAACAATACTTAATGTGGTCTTTTTCAAATTAGCCCTTCACATGGGTTTGAGCACACCCGTACAACCATCGTCCCCTCCCCCCCTCCCCAATTCCTTGCCTCCGATGAAAGAGAAGTTTTATCGGCAGTTCGACGAAGCCTTAATCTTAATATATGCGTTCGCGCTCCTGCTGTTATGCAGCCCTGTTTCAACTGTTGAGTGTACTTACAATGGTATAAGGAGGTAAGTACCCAGACCGCGGAGATTACCGTGGTATATAGAAAGTTGAAATCACCTGTTAAACCGCGTTTAAGGTTCCGACTCCGACTCGGCACGTTTCACCGCGCATCGGTTATGGCCACCGGTTGCCGGATGCAGAAATGAAAAATTCGCCTATTTTATACAATTGTTGTTTTTTAAACGGAAAGTAACCGATGTGTATCACAATGTCTTGTCAAATGTATATACTGTTTTCTAAGAGGGAAAATTGGCAGTTCTTTCAGTAAAATATGTTAACCCTTTAAGCACCAAATCTCGGATACACATTTGTTGACTTTAACTTATTTCAAACGTGCGGTTTCATTACATTAAAGTGAAAAATAAAAGAAAAATGAAATGTGGACTGTTCAAAAGAGCGAGATCTGCTGTTTCGTGTATATTTGATGGAATTTTTTAAACCTCGCCGAGTATTCTACCTGGTTTACTAAATGATTACGTATTTTCAGGGGTGGATTTACTATTATGCAAAATACGCAACTGCGAAGGACATCAGACCCTAGGGGCTTCACTCACTTCACGAAGGGAGGGAGGAGGATAAAAAAAAAATGAGTTAAACGAAAAAAGAAAAGGCAGAAGTATGAAAAATGACATTAACTTTCCTAAAAAAAAAAAAAAAAAAAATCAAGTTTCCAATGCCTATTTGAAAAAAAGAGAGTGTAGACCTCCGAGACTCCCTTCTTTCTGAGTGATATTCACTCAGATCCCCCCACAGGAATTCTATCCTTCTTCTGGGGAGCCTCAAATTCAAGATTGCACAACACCAGGGCCTCAAGATATGTAAACTCGCCTCTGTTGATACTTCAGTTCAATGACTGCACTGCAAGGAAATACTCCAATCTGTATCCCTGATGCCGAGAAACATAGGCTTTTTTCAATTCCTTGAACTCTGATCTGAGTTATTGTTTAGAATATGCGGAGAGTATAGGGCTGTTTTAATTCATAGCAGCCACTTTGCGTACATTTCATGACATGTATTAATTCACCGATGATTTCACCGCTTGACCAAATAATAACACAGTTTATATAGTTCAGTTTATAACTGTAATACACGAAAATACTAGTATCAAAGTATAGGCATATTTTATCAAATCAGTGACGGAGACTCCGCACTGGATAAGAAGAGACTACAGATCATGGATTTTTCATGCATCAAAGAAGTCATACACTGAACTGACCTGTGTAATCTTTTGGTCAATCGATGGAATCATCGGTAATTTGAAAAATTCATTAAATGTACACGAAGTGACAGCTCTAATCCAAAAGCCTCACGGAAAAAAAAGACTGGTAGAATTTACCATCTGCATAGCAGATATTTTGGAGTCTGCTATCAAGTATGGTAAACTTTACTATCATATGGTAAATGCAACTTTACTTTGTGGTAAATTAAGATAACCTGATGGTACATCTCACCACAAAGTACGTTGCATTTACCATACTTACTTGATACTTTGATAGCAGACTCCAAAATCAGCTATGCAGATGGTAAATTCTACCAGTCTTTTTTTCAGTGAAGAATCTGGGGGGGGGGGGTTAAATTGGGGTATGTCAGGAGTCGAATCTGCAAATCGATAGATCGATAGAAACGCTATAACGACATTTCCCACATCATTACAGCCCATGGATGAGAAGTTACATAATTTTACACCTGCAATCTGACAAACTGACAACATTGCGTCGTGTTGTCGGCGCGGCGATGTTCGACGGAGACCTTTAACCTCTTGTCTATATTCGCGACTAAATAGCATTAAATCCTATTAAAACCGGTGTGCTTGGTACTTGGTGGGCCTCCGGGCGGTGGGGATGGTATCTCGGCAGCGCCTTTTTGCAAATCTGAATGCGCGCGCATCCGATTATTATTAGCGATTGAGCTTTGTCGAAGAGTCATATAACGTTGCCACCGGTGAAGAAGATCCACAAAGCGCAACAAGTGCAATCAAACTGAACGCCTCTTGGCCGAATACCTCAGGTCATCATAGCTCGCAAATTATAGTCAATGTTATCTACTATAATTAGTGTAGTGTAGACGTATTACATTTAATTTAATTAACATTAAATTTAAATTAATAAAAGTAAGAACCCAATTATTGTTTAAAATTACATAACAAAAGCCATTGCAACGTGGCCTTTTCTCAGGGAGTTATTAAAGTTGGAAGAACTGAAAATACAACAAGATCAGTGTTATATTATTTATAGGTAATTTCTTGCCCCACTCCCTTCAAGGAGAAAAAGTGTCGTCATTATGAAAAAAATTAGAACTTGGGGTTTTTCCATTGTTTTGCCATTTCTTGGCATTGCATGTCCCTCTGAGCTCAAAAATCATATTTCCAAAAAATGTCTGTCAGTGACGCGTCATAAACTTCTAATTTTTTCTTTTTTTTTGACAGCTTGACTTCTTTAATGAGCTTAAGCTTTGAAATATCACCAAATTTAATTTTCGTCAGGCAACTAAATTGAAATTTGAAGGTGACCAACTTTAAACTCATTTTGACTGAAAGAATTTACCCAATTAATTATTTACTTTCTTTCTTTTATTTACTTTTTCTTCTTCTTTACCTTTTCTTCTTGTCACCAGTAAGCCAATACGATGCGTATTATATATATTCGTACAATTTTTCAGAATTTGTGAATCAAATTCTGTAATATTTTAGTTTTCTCGAAATTTGCGATGAAACTGTAAGTTTTAGAACGTAGAGCCCCATTTTATGTACGCCCGTATTATGGCTATCAAGTTAAGTCTTAGATGTGAGCAGAAGTGAGTGAGTGATAGCTTTTCCGGAAGATAAAAATCGATACACTTATCTTGATGCAGGTAACAACATATTTAATTAAAGCAGAAATTGTTGCTTTACTGTGCTCATGCCTAAAAGTCCACTTTTATAGCTGAAAGTAGCCGGTTGTTTATTCCCCCCCCCCCCCCCCCCCCCCAAAATCGCAAAACTATACCGATATTTATACTTACATGAATCGGGTGTATAAACCAATTTTAAATATCCATTTCATTAATATTTTTTTTTTTTTGTTAAATTAGACATCCAAGAACACATAATCCACAGTTTTTTTTTGCCTTTCTTTAGACTCTTAATATTTGACGAAAAGGGAAGAAAATGGTCCTTAATGGGAAAGGTCCTTTGAATTAAATTAAATTAACAATAAATTTTCTCAAGTTCAGGATACCCTATTCGATCTCCCAATTCTGCTGTAAACAAGGTTGTCTGATTTCGATTAAATATAAAACGTGAAGTTATTCATGTAAAAGTGCACCATTTGGCAACCAAGCTCAACATCGACTCGAAACAACCCGGTAGAGGATTTGCCCTCTCCATTCAAGATTGAATCTTCAAACGTTTTCAACCAGGATCTATCTCCTCATAAAATACCACATCACGTGACTTCAGAACATCCTCTGATTGATCAGTAAATGACGTCAAAATAAGAATAAATTCTACGACGGAAACTGAATCGGTATACGAACGTCGGACGGGTTCAGGATGCAAGCATACCGATCTTTAGAGTCTCTCTATACTCTAATCGGTGTTTCTGGATGAATTGGAGATCAGGAAATCAGCATCGATCATATTTAACTCACATTGCACGTAGATGGTAGATGAACGGATACAATCGAGAGCACTGCTTGGGGGGCTCAAGCGATTCAAAAGCCGGAAACGGGTTATGGTAAAGCTTCGATTAGTTGGTTTCGATTAGTCCGAATATTTTAAAATCCAGCCGAGATCTTTGAAACCGGAATTGAAAAGAAGAAAAAATGTATTCATACAATAAATAAATAAGAACTTTAGTCAAAATGAGGAAAGTAATTATAGAGTCAAAAGCGGATCTAACAATCTAGCAGCTATGGATTCTCCCCATTTGAATGTATGAGAAATAATCGATTTGTAAAAGGGCCATGGTCCCCCAAGAATCGATTGTTTCTCATACATTCAAACGAGAAGAATGCATGGTTGCTAAAGTGCTGGATCCGTTCATGTATCGAGAGGAATGAAACAAGAGAAAACACTACGAAGGTAACATAAACGACGGCCCAATCGCTCGATACATCGATTTGCAATTATTCACTTTTTTCTTCGAGTTTTTGTTAATTATCACCCCCTAAAATTTCATTGCAAAATATTAGGTTGCAGGATTTCATTAATAAGGTTCCTCGTCGTAAACATAGAGGTATATGTCTCCATTTAGATAGGAAACTGTCGTGATACCTGCGTAGTGCGTATAGTGTGGATTTCCTGATTTTTTAATGTAATCATTTTCATTTTTGCAGATTTTTATGCTCGTTTTTTAACTTTTTTTTAATCTTCAATCCCAAGTTGCAAAAGTTTGAAAGTGCTCCATTGTTGTAGCAAAGGTTCACAACACACCCTATTTCATTTTTTTTTTATTCTTGAATTCCCGTGAAAAAAAAAAAAAAAAAATGGAAAATCGGCGTTTGTTTCTATTTTTGTTATGAATTTAAGCATTGCTGTTTTAGCTATAGCCATATGTTTTCCTATCCAGAAGCCCATCGATAAATCGATTCATCATCACAGTGGGGTCCTTGAGTTGAGATCACGTTAGATTCCTTTATATATCCTGACAAGCCTGGAAGATATAGGCGACGCGATGCAAGTTACTTGACTTGCACTCAAACTCATATTCGCCGGTCGACTGCAGCTAGCTCGGAAACACAGATGTTGATGACAAACTAATGATGCACGCTCATTTCGATAAATCATCGATTGATGTTGAACAGGGCGCCTCTTGCACTCATCGCTCATCGTCCACCGTCCACCGTCTTTCGTCCACCGCTCAACTACTCCCCACATCACACAGCGCACAGCACACGCCAAGCCGCTTCCGATGAGCGGTGAGAAGTTGGTGACAGAGACCGAACATGCGGGGGTAACCTCAACGGAGTGACCCCTAATCACTTATTAGTGAGTCGTGGATTTTGAGTTTCATGGACCGAACCGCGTTGTCTTCACTCAACCTCCCCCCCCCACACACACTCCCTCCCCCACTTTACCACCCCACGCGTTCACACTACACTCTCACACACACGCAAGCGTGGTATGTTACCACTTACAAGTATTTTTCGAGGGGATGTAAAATAGGCAGGAGGGTGACTTCCGTGCTCTTGTGGAATTTGGGAGTCAAATACTTCAGCGCACGTGAACGGTTGTCGCACTATGATCTTAGATCACAAAAACAGTGGCCAGAAATCAGTGGAATAAAAGTCAACGAAAGTTTTTGTTTTCGAACGATTAAGGGGGTACCCTATACCCAAAGAAAAACAATTTCCCCATGCCACAACAATTTCTAAAAAAATTGTAAGCAGTAAATACATTGAAACAAGGCAATCCTGAAATGTTTGTCTTGCTGGTTGCATAACTGCCCCTAAAAACTGAGCATGAACGGAAAAAAGGCAATTTTTTCAGGAAAGTTGCTCGATGCTGCTGATGATCGGAAAGATTGAGTGAGGAAAAACAAAAGCTGTTTCCAACAATAGTAAAGGGGCATTTTAACAAAAATAATGAAGTCGTTGCTCAATTATAGAGTCTGTGATAGTAACTTTTCCTGTGCAACGAAATATGATGAAAATAAACATGGTTTGAAAATGGAAAAAAGAAATACAAAAGAAACTTACATTTTTTTTTCTACAACAAAGTTGGTTTATGCTAAAGTATATGCAGATAGTTATACAGCAACAATTTGCAGAGCAAGGAAAGTCATAATTCAAAAAAATTGCTAAATTTTCACAAATTTAGGATAGGATACCCCATTTTCCTTACTTTATAACTTTTCAATAAAACTCCAAGGCTTAAATTACTTATTAAAAGTGTTCTATGTAATTAAAATCCGCAGACGCCACCTTCTTGCTCGAGGGTTTTGAACTTTGCCTGGTGGCTACCGCCAATTATGATTAGTTTTGAAAGTTTATAAATGATCAATTTTTATGAGCAATTTATTTTCTGATTTTTTGCCACTTTTTGATGATCTCAGAACATTGTGTGCCGATTTGTGCCGGCGAGGGCTGATGGGCCTTTTTGTTGGGGGTGAGATTGAGATTGGCGGGTTTATTAAGAGTACGAAACTTGTGTTGAGGAGAAGGATGGGGAGAGATAACTTGGGATATTTTTCGAGGATCCCTGTGAAGCATGTGAGGGTTTGAAAGACGGGGAAGAAAGATAACAACATCGAAAAGTTATCAATGTGAAGAAAAGCCGAAGTCGTCACGTTTCGGTTCTTGTAAAAGTCATATCAAACAGCAGTCGCGTTATTTTGGCCCCCATATTTTCGTTTTCTTCGCTGGTTTTTCTATACGAACATCAATTCGATTGTTGACATGACCGAGCCGGAAGTTGACTCGAAATTTTGAGTTTGGGGGGGGGGGGAGGAACTCGGCTGATTTTGTGGGTTTGATAAACTTTTTGATGCCTGAGAGAAAAATATTCGGATTAAAACTTGTCCAACCTTCTCTTCGCAACTTCCTCTCGTGTAACTTTCGAGACGAGAGAACGAGAGATGATGGATTTTGAACAAAATTTTTGGTGGATAAAAAACAAAATATACAAAACTATACCCTTTAAATAAAGGAACCGGGCTGATGTTATCCCTATAAAAAGTTGTCAAGAGTGGGTCTTCTTCCTTATGTGGAAAGTCACAATGCTTTGGATTATAAAATTTACAATTCAAATTGAAGTTATTACACTCCAAATTGGAATATTAATAAGACTTGAGCAAAATTTTTACAGTTCAAATCGTAAAATTAACCATAAATTTAGTAGGGTTTACCAAACGTAACTCGTAAAAATATCAATTGCTCTATTTTTCTGATTTCACAAAACTAAATTGCTTATATAAAAGTTTCATTTTTTTCCGTGTATGTTTTTGCATAGTTTTGGCTTTATTCTGTACTTTATCTCATAACATTTCGAAGAGTTTTGATGCTTCGACCTTCTCTATCTGGTCCCATTCGAACACATCTGTTAGACAAGGACGCAGATATTGGCCAAAATCATTTGAAAGTCCGTCCCGTTCTTTTTTTCGAAAATAACATTTGGTAGGCACACACACCACTCTCGCACGAAACGACCTTATTAAACAACTGGCCAACGACGAAATAGATTCGTTATCAACGCACAGTACGAAGTACGCAGCCTCCGTTTTTTGCACGATAGCCGAACTGACCCTCCGTTAAAAATTAATTCAGTGACATCACATTACCAAAGCCCATTTTTCCCCCTTCCCTTCACCACGAGCGTGCAAAGAATAGAAAACAATTTCATTTCAACCCCCCTCCTCCACCCCTCAAGCATCCCTCCATAACCTTATCAGCATCCTTAGATTAACGTAAGTCGTTGTCAGAATAGTTAATGGACTTGGAGGTATTGTTGGAATGGAAAGCGCCGGTCTTTCGGTGATTTATGCTGCGCGCAGTGATAAGGATGACATGACAGAAGTAAAGAAAAGCGAAGAGGGGTGACTCTTACTTTCACCGCTACGGGGATAGGGGGGATAGAAAAGGGTCCAGGGTGGGAGGAGGGGGGATTCGAAGGGATCGACGAAGCCCGATTGTGTGGGGTCATCGTCGTCAATATTTCAATTACATCGCAACTTTTGACTGCAGCAGTGGCGCAGCGCGAAAGTATACGGTACGACGAAGGATGGATCAGACTGCGACAAGATGAAAGTTTATCAGCCGAAAAGTCCGGTTTGAAAAATTGTTTTTCCTTTTTTTTTCGGTGTGGAGGAGGCAAAAGAATCCTATCTGCAATACACCCCCGCTGCATTGTTTATCACAACCTCCCTGTTTCAAGCTGTGTTAGCAAGGGGAGAGAGGAATCTGGGATGTAAAGGAGTCAAATGTCACGTCCATGCAGCGAGATGAAGAAAGGGCTTGCAGGGAAAAGTCTATGCTCGGTACCCGAAACCTTTTTTCTTCCCTTAATTTTCCATCTCCTACTCGTGCGGACATGATGATGACCATGCATCGAACCTACGCGCAATGCGTATTGCATGTACCGCTAACGCAGGGGGACTGTTATATTAGAAGCGAAAATCAAGGTTGCCGGAGTTCGAGACTCTCTTTTGCCAAAAAATATTTTTGTCTCTCCCTTTGTCAATTTGAACGCCTGTGTTGGAAAATGACAGAGTTAGGGGCTAAAGCAGTGGCGACTAGTGCAGTTTGGCACCAATGTTTTACCTCCATATGATTCTATCTAAAATAATCGATTCGATAGTGAAGCAGCGCTTCTCCAGCAATCGATTGTTGAGCAAGGATTCAAATGGAGCGTTGACATTGTTGCCAAATAGCACAAGCCGCCACTGGGCTAAAGTCACGCCGAGGGTCCTACTACTCTCATGGCTAGTTTCAAATGGGCAGGTAGAGCATTGTTGACGAGGGTGGCAAATTTTTTGAAGAGGGTATTTTATTTTAACAGAGCGGCAGAGTGGCGCATGCCTCCTATAAAAAATGTTCAGAATTAATTTAAGAATTTCCGTATTTCTTCCCAAATTATATGAAGGACTAAGCCCAATTTTTGAGTCGACTTTAATTATTGAGATTGCTTTTAGAATAGCTTTTGAAGGGGCCTCGAGTTTAAACAATTCCGGGGTGACGAGAGTTTCCTCCAGATCCTCTATCAACGTTGGATTATCATACATCGTCTAGTGCCTCGGGGGGGGGGGCATAGAAACTAATTATGCCCCTACCCTCTTTTCGTCCTTTTCTATAACACATCTGTTTAACAGTGGCTTAGCTTGCAATTTGGTTAGGTTGTAATGTGTCCATTTGAACCCATGAAAAAGATCGAACTGTATGGCGTTCGGTGAAAACTTTTGCATTCAACCTTCTACGTGGGTTTAAATGGACTCATTTCAATGTTGCCAAATTGCACGCAACGCCATTGCTAATATAATTGACAAAGAGAGAGAAATTCAAAGAGACAAATGTGCAACAAACTCTTATCCTGACCGTAAAATGTTGGCAAATAAATTGACCTACGTCACTATACAAATTGTTGAATTTTAGATCAAATGCAAACTTTCGTGACTTCTTACTTTCCTCCAATACACAAATGCACCGTGACAAGGTATGCAATTCAAAACTCTCAAGATATACAATTCAACATCTATCAGGTGCGTTGCGTATTGCAAACCCCTTCCCAGTAGTTTTATCCTTGCTCGCACTTACCTCAGAATTTCGATTAGGTACGACAAATAAAAAAGCGAATCGACAAATAAAAATATATTGAACGAGATCAAATGTAAACAAACATAATTACAAGGGATCAACACAGATTACGTCCTTTATATGCTTGTACATCTCGATCAGAAAATAAAGGGAGAGGGATTTGGCAACACATTTGGGAAGGGGGTATGAGGAGGGAAATGCAGGTCCATTGTCGAGGGCTACACTAACACAATGCGAGATGCGACGCTCCATTTCTACCAGTTGTCACCCCTCTGTGACCCTCGCCCATTTTCCTCTCCGCGCCGCAAAATTGCATTGCGTGCATCTGAAGCGCCGCCGCTCGGTAGCGCCGAAAAGAAGGGTCGTCGCCTCGGTCGCAACTCGCGACGATTTATTGGCTCTCGTGTTGTTACCGAATATGATTTATTTTTCCACCTCTTTAGATTATCTCTCAACAGTCAACGGGCCAGCGCTGATTTATTCGATTTTCGGTTTCGGGCACCTTTCACTCTTCTTCCTTCCTTAATCTCCCTCTCTCTCTCTCACGCTCCCTCTCTCAATCTCTCTCTCTCTTTCACTCTCCCTCTCCCTCTCCCTCTCCGTCTCTCTCTCCCTCTCTTCCTCTCACTCTCTCTTTCTTCCTCTCCGCCAGTCTCTCCCCCTTTGTCTCTCTCTCTCTCTCTCTCTCTCTGCCCCCTCTCTTTCTCTCTCTCTGCCCCCCTCTCTCTCTTCCTCTCTCTGCCCCCCTCTCTCTCTCTCTTCCTCTCTCCCCCCTCTCTCACTCTTTCTATGTCTCTGATGGCTCTGCCTCTCTCCCTCCCTGCCTCCCCCTCCCTCTCCCTCACTCCATCTCTCTCTCTCTTTCACTCTCCCTCTCCGTCTCTCTCTCTCTCTCTCTCTCTTTCTCTCTCTCTCCCTCTCTCTCTCTCTCTCTATCTTTCTCCCTCTATTTCTCTCTCTCTTTCTCTCTCTCTCTCTCTTTCTCCCTCTCCCTCTCCTTCTCCCTCTACCTCTCCTTCTCCCTCTCCCTCTCCTTCTCCCTCTCCCTCTCTTTTCCCTCTCACTCTCTCTCTCTCTTCCTCTCTTTCTATGTCTCTGTCTCTTTTCTGATCATCACTCTTCTCTTATAGTCTGCTCCGCATTATTGATAGAGAGAACACGTGAATTTATCAAATGGAACCCCTGTTCGAATCCCCCCTGACAATAGCCCCTTTTGTTCTTCTTTGTGGCGGCGGAGAGTGGGAAGTAAATTACACGTGTTTATCTTGTATGTATACGTTAAATATGGAATGTGCAATCGCTGCCGATATACTATTGTGCTGTTTGAGCGTGAAGCTGATTGCATAGGTTTCAGGTAGTGACGGACGCTCCGAGAACCTCAGTATATAGAGGGGGAGTGTGGCATGAGAGTAATGTCCTTTTTACGCAGTGTTATGCTTTTCTTTAGTTAGCTTTGTTCACGCTTCATTGTGCGCGTCAAGTTGATTCATCATCAAGAACTGTTGGCGAAATGCGTGAAGAACTTTGTAGTCGTTTGACGCTGCATGGTGGGAAAGTTTAATCGCGTGAAGACAGCTTCAAGAATCCCACCAATGGGCGCCTCCATGATATCAGTAAATGGGGAGCCACTTTGTGATTTCATATGGGGGATCTGGGGGTCCTCCCCCGACAAATTTTGAAACTTTAGCTCTTCTCGGACGCAAAATTAGGATACTTCTATTCAAACACTATAATGAATTAAATCTCGGGAAAAATGAGATTTTCTGCTACTATGCTGATATTATTAAGGAAATTTCCAAATTTCAAACTGTGATCATATGTTATCAAGGGCGCCTCCAGAAACCTGCATTTCTCTTTTTCATTGCCCATTTAATTGCACGAGTGAAACGATATCAAGTGACTTTCTAACCCCTGTCTTTCTCTAATACTCACGTCCAAATGGGGAAAGAGTAAAAAATATGAAGTCTAGGAGACAAACCTTGGGTCATTTGCGTTGTGTCTCCCATGTTTAACTTCATATGTGATGAAAAGAGCGAACGCATCTGTAGGACAAAGAGTATTTCACTCGAACAGCATGCATCGAGTACCTACTTTATAATTAATTTCCCCGCAGTGATACTGATTATTATTAATATTGAAAAAAAAGAAAATATTTGCTTGAAGAAAGGAAAAAAGGGGGGAATCTGGATGTCACTTATGATATGCGAGTCGTAACACGTGACCCTTATTTACTTAGAACTGTTATTATCATGAGTGCCCTTTAATTTCAGGCTTCATCGCCGCCGCGTGCAATGCTTCCCGCAACTGCAGTGTAAGCACAGCGTAGCAGCGCACGTAAACACAGCGTATGGAGCACGTAAGCAATACAAACTTACTTGTCGCGTAACTGGATGGAATACGAGAAGACCAAAACCCCCCCCCCCAAAAAAAAAAAGGACTCAGGAGAAAATTTCACGTTCCCGAGTTATGATCCCGAGGTCGTGATGACGAGAAAACGCGGGACATGACATCGATCACGACACGTGAGTGTCGCGGAAGGCTCGTCCGCCCGTGTCGAATTCGGTTTATGAAAAGCACCTGCCTCGCGTAGACTTGTTGGCGTTGCTGCGGATTTAAGGATGCGTCGATAGAGTTGGAGAAGATTATAGACATAGAGGCTGATGAGAGGAACACAGACTCTATGGGGCATGAATGCCCATCAGATCTCATATACAGCAACAAAACACACTTTACACTGAGAAAAATTTCCTGTTGCCGTAACCGGACGTCTTGTTAATACTTACTTTACCGGAATGCCTGATATTTTAACAAGAAATTCCTGTTTCTTTAAAAGCACGGAAAAAAACTACGGTGAAAATAACCATACGGATGCCTGATTTTGGCACCTACTAGATGTTATGGTAATGTTAACCAGAAGTATACTATGTTTTGACTAGGTACTAGGTGATGTCACCTGATTGCATGTCGAATTTACTTAAAGTATCGGTAAATGTACCATACTTCTGGTCAAGTTTACCATAACATCTAGCAGGTGCCAAAATCAGGTATCCGTATGGTTATTTTCACTAATCTTTTTTTTCCGTGAGGAATTCCAGTCGAGTACTAGGAATTCCTGTTGAAATAAGAGTAATTCCTGGAACAATGGGAATTCCAGTACAGACGTTTGGTTGAATTAAGTGGAAAAATTTTCTCAGTGCAGGGTATGTAAAAAAAAAAAAAAGTACCACGTAGGGATGTTTTAGGTAACGTTTGCAGATAACTCCTCGGAAAATCCTAAGAAAAGGCCATGCCAAATTTGAAGGAGATTGATCCGGCCAATAAATGCGAATCGTTGAAAACGGTTCGAAAGAGATTTTTACGCGAATCAATATCTCCAAGGTTCGATTTATGGCTTTTAGCCATACTTGGAAAATTGCTGGTGAATTTTTAAAAAATCGTTTTCATGGTGCCTCCGAACTAACTTTGAGGAGCTCTATGCCAAATTATATGCAAGCTCAACGTAAAGTGAAGTCAAAACTATCGAATTTTGGGAACTGCCGATGAAGTAGGCATGTATCTACAGTAGCAGTTTGCAAAATTCAGTCGTTTTGTCTTGATTTTACGTCTGCTTTGCAAATTATTGCATACCAAGCTTCTCGAGGCCCTCTTCGAGACTCTACAAAAGCAATTTTTGGAATTTGCCGAAGTATTTTACCGCTTTTTTCGGACTGTGGTGAAACTTCGAACTAAAACACTGAAGAATTACCTTAACCCTTCAATTCCACGCACAAGTATCATAGTTTACTACAGTAAGAAAGAAGTATACTCAGTATACTCGTTTCTTTGACTGGATTCCCTGGATTAACCTCGCCAAATTTCAGTTTTATATTCGCATGATCGTTGCAATTCCAAACTGCCAACATTTTAAAAAAGACGCTTCAACTGGCACCTTCAATCCATTGTGTATGCAAAATCAGCATAATAGAGTAGGAACTTTTAACTAACCACTTAATTTGATCGAGCGAACATTGATTTGTCTTCGTAGCCTGGTGGGAAAAGGATGGGGGGAGGGGGGGGGGGGTCGAAAATGTTATATTTTGTTAGATGGAGAATTTCGTGTGACTTACACGCAAAACTGCAGCCCCGGATGAAATGGCCGCTATAGTCGCGTCGTAAGCTCCTCAGTGTTGCCAGATCGAGGGCAAAAAGCCGTATCGTCCCCCTTTAAATCAATGTAAAACGTGCGGCTTTTTCGCCCCAATCTACGAGGGGCGTTCAACTTATAAGTTTCCCTATTTTTTATCTCTGGCCCTGTTGGTGTTAGACAAATGTCATTTATACGGTTAAATCCGCCAAATCTTCAGCTTTTCAACGGTATTTTTGTTTTTGAAATTTGAGCAATTTTTGTAGGAGAAAAAGCTTTATTTCTACACCCGTGTCGGAAAAGTCCCCCGCCAACTTTTTCAGCAAAAAGTATTCGCCTGTTTTGAACAACAGCATTCCTCTGATTATAGCGGCGAAAATGAGCCATTATCGCTCCATACCTGTTGCTGCGCTCAATTTTTGTCGTGAAATCTTATCTAAGATGATCATGAAATGCATTATAATCACATATTGTCGGCAAAAGTATCGCACGTAAAGTTCCAGTCAGATGACCAGTCAGGATACCGTGATGAATTTTTTCAAGTCCTTAGACCGAGAGTTTTTCGCCCAAGGTATTAAAAGCTGGTTCATCGCTGCGAAAAATGTATCAATCTGGAAGGAAATTATGTGGAAGAGTCGTGAAAATGGAATACTTCAAAAATAAAATGTATATTCTATTTTAAAGTTTTGCGTTCTTCATTCCAAGTGTCAAAGTTAGTTTTTACTTCCCAACTCGAAAGTTGGCGGGGACTTTTTCGACACGGGTGTAGAAATATAGCTTTTTCTCCTACAAAAATTGCTCGAATTTCAAAAACAAAAATACCGCTGGTAAGCTGAAGATTTGGCAGATTTAACCGTATAAATAAAATTTTTCTGACACCAACAGGTCCAGAGATAAAAAAAAGGGAAACTTATAAGTTGAACGCCCCTCGTAGCAACACTAAAGCTCCTGCTCCTCTGAATCAGCGATGATGGTTCGAGAATTGCATTGCATCGATTGCTCTTCCACACTAGCACGTAAGTAACAGATTCGGTGGAACGATTAATTTGCATAGAAAGAAGCGAATAAAAGGGGGGGGGGGGTGTCACTGATCACTGATCGTTCACAAGCCGCCAGTGCTCGAAAGTCTTTCGGCGGATCAGGCAAAAATATGGGTCGACTCTACTTTCTACATTCGCGCAAAAGATGCCTCTCGTGGAATGCGAGTTCGTGCCCTGCGAGCCTTACGCCATAAGGTTCGCCCTCTGCTCTGATCGCGTAATAATGATGGGTGTCGTGGTAATAGACACGGTTGCCAGCTTGTTGCCCGAGACACCTTCAATTATTTTTCGATCCAAAAATTAATTAATGGCTTGGATTACTTACTATTGATGGATTATTCGGTGTTTTTATGATAGTATAAACAGATCAGCTGTAAAGAGGACGTACAGGAAGAAGCATTTTAGAGTCACGTTTCGAAGGTATATCGTTTGAAAAACCATTCCAAAAGCTTCATTCCTTGATGTCCTGCACGTTCTCCCTCACTCCTTATGTAAAAGTGTATACTGTTTAAATGGAAAAAGCTCAAGGAATATTTAAGCAAAGCCATCTTAAGGGGCAAGGGGATTCTATTTTCCTTGAGTTCTCAACTGTAATCTTAATTTGTTTACAAAAGAAGTTTGCAAACAGACCCATTTCAAATATTTTTCCCTGCACAATCAGGCAACTATGTCTCATAAAGCATCCTCTCGCATCGTATGTGCATTTAATGTATATGTATTGAGGAGAGAAGAGACATGCTCATGTCAGACATGCAGGAAGCGCGACCCCGGGCCCTAGGGGCCGTCGCAATTTTGGTCAGAAAACCGATACTCCGAGAGGAGAAGCGCAAGTAAAAAAAAGACCCGCGACCTCACCGCGGCGATGCCAAATCGTGATGGAATTCGCCTCTTTTCCATTTGATTTCAATGAAAGGTAGGCGCGTTTTTTCGGAGCATCGGGCAACGATGGGAATCGACCTCACCTGCATACACTTTCGGTATGTACGTGTTGGGTGTTGCTGGGGGTCGCGGGCGGGTCGCGTTCGACTTGTTGCATGATGCGTCTTCGGGGTTCGAGCCGCGCGGGCTCATCGATGTCATGCTCGTCGTGGAGTAGAGAGAAAGAGAAGATGCGCATCACGATTTTGGTTTCAGCTCGCGCGCGCATGTGTGTGTGAGAATATGAACAAGTATGTGTATTTTTAAGTGTATTCGCTGACTGTCGCGGTTGGCAGACACTTTTTTATTTCCTTTCCAATTTTATTTATTCATCCAGATAATTGTTTTTATTTATTTGGTGTTTTCCTGAGTGTCCCAGGTTTGGAGATACACTCGTGTAAAGTTGTTAAAAATCGTGTGTGTAGTGACGTCACAACGCAGAAATCCCATTTAATACAATGTATTTTAGACCAAAATCTCATCTCTAGAACAATGGGACTTAATTAGAAACCAAAGGCGTTTTTATTCTTATCTCATCTAGTACATTCATTTTCTCTTTAAAAAACACACCATTTCAGATCCTTGCAACTGCCCCATTGTACACCACAGTTCACAAACCGACAAAAATGTAGTTGGTGGTGAAGATTAATATGAGATAACGTGTGAGCTCATATCTTATTCTTCCAAAACCGAAAATTACAAAGCCGAGACAAATCCGTGCAAGCAGTATTGCCGATGCGGTTAATGAATGGTTGTGAATGGTATGAGGCAAAGGTTGCAGAAGCAATATTGGTTGCGCAACCAAACTAAGCATACACAGCAATAGTAAAAAAAGCACACTTTCCTCTTTCATATATTTCACCGCGAGTATCCATAGGGCATCGGTAACTCATCGTTTCCCGCCCGTTGCGTCATCAGCGTTGCAAATTATAATTTGACAGCGACCGGCTTGTTGAGTGTTGACGGGGAATCCTCAACGCTTTTTTTTTTTTTTTTTTTTTTTTTTTTTTTTTTTTTTGAAGCGCCAAAGCCATCGTTGCACCTCGCTCGACGTGTGATTTGAAATTCAAATCGACTGCAGAAAATGTTAAAACATTTAATTTGTATACATAACGCTTGTTGGCATGCAATAACTTTGCTTAGAAGAAACAGAAAGGTGTAAAATGTAAACGTACATACAAATATATAAAGCGCCAAGCGGGCCAAATCACATTACGATAAATTTTAGAATGCACTTTAAATTCATGAAAACTAGTCAAAACGATGCGTATGATTCATTTTATCAATTGAGGTTAATGAACAAACAAAACGTGAGTGAAGTACCAGATGACACTAATTCATTCAAACTGAAGAAGATGGCTTGCAAATTCTGATGGATCTTCTTTTTTTCTTACTATTATTCCCCAAAAACTATTGTATAATATTGATCATCGATTCATTGAGTTTGCATTTAAAGCATGATGTTTTGTCTTTGTTTAAAACTTATCGAGAATGACACAGCTGTGTGAAACATAGATCACTCAGCCATGGGCGCCCGCAGAAAAATTTCCAAGGGAAGGCGGCAAAATTTTTGAATCCCAATGGAATGTCTAGGGACACCCCCCCCCCCCGAGGAAAAAGGATTTTTTTTTTTTTTTTTTTAATCCAAATAGTGTACAATGGGGCTATTGCACACTTTTGCTATGAGCGATTTAATAGTCGATTAAGGCGTAGAAACCTCTAAAAATAACGATGGCGGCACTAAAAACTTCCAAAATCCACTCCTAAAATCAATAAACGCAGTTATTTGCGCGAGCGTAATGGTGGCCGAGGGCACTAACAATGGAAGATTCCCATCTAATAATTCTGAAACTCCATCAAGAAGTGACCAATAAGAGACTACTTTCATTTGACACCGGTGTCACTTGGTGTTGCGGTACCATTCATTGGATATGGATCATCACTCTGATGACTAATTACTCTGTGAGTCACCCTTGTCAACATAGAAAGAGTGACGAAATTAAGATAGGAATCTCCCATTGTTAGTGCCTTCGGCCACCATTACGCTCGCGCAAATAACTGCGTTTATTGAGTTTAGGAATGTATTTTGGAAGTTTTTAGTGCCGCATTCGGTATTTGTTGAGGTTTATACGCCATAATCGACTGTTAAATCGCTTATAGCAAAAGTGTGCAATAGCCCCATTAATACTAAGCCATTGTAGGTGTAAACATAAATAGTAATAATACTTTTGACGTGTTTGATAATATGAATAAAGGGACAACAGACGGTAATAGTGGTTAAAAAACTGTATATTTCTACTATTCCTAGTAAAAAGTGAGTTAAAATTACAAAATTAACTAATAATAAAGTTCGTCAACTATATTACTTATTTGATTCACATTTCAATTTCTTTTGGTCCTTTCATTTTTCTTCGTGAAATTTTGACTGTTTTGAATTCCAGAGAGGGGGGGGGAGTACGCACACCCCCCCCCCCCCCGATGCGGGCGCCCTTGCACTCAACCACTCAAGTCATCGATGTCTGGAGATCATATAATTATTGCCCTCTCAAAATCGCTAGTTCAGTTTCGCATTCGCTTTAACACTAGAACGCCGGACGTACCTTTTTTGGTACATTTGAAAATTCAAATTGATGGGGTCGGCCCCCCCTTTGGCCTATGAAGCTGATTTTTTATGACTTTTCCGGATTTTAGGGGGACCTCAACTTCACCAAGTTTTAGCTTCTTCCGAGCTTTTTTTCTTTTTAAAAATGCAGATTTACCTAAAATGCCGGATGTACCTTTTTTGGTACATGCTCGTTTTCGGCCAGTTGGGAGTCTCAAAAAAAGATCATATGCGAAAGAAAAGAAACAATTCACCTGTTAGACGATTTTTAGAACATTTGAACGTCACCAGGGAAGAGAGGGGGGGATAGAACCATTTTCCGAGACATATCAGCCCCTTCCCCGCCCTTCCCTTGATGGTTCAGTAGG
The DNA here is from genome assembly GCA_011764245.1 of Trialeurodes vaporariorum. Taxonomy (NCBI): domain Eukaryota; kingdom Metazoa; phylum Arthropoda; class Insecta; order Hemiptera; family Aleyrodidae; genus Trialeurodes; species Trialeurodes vaporariorum. The sequence continues at coordinate 35,313,868 of VMOF01000320.1, read as the reverse complement.
CGCCGCGTCGCGTTGCGAGAACAATATGTTCTTATCTACCTCTCGGACTCAATGATGGCCAGAAAGTATTCTGTTAGGGCCTCGTCTAGGAGGTGGCCCGTACATACATTTTACAACATTTTGGATTTAACTGGAATAAATGGATGGATTTTGTACAAAGAGTGTACAAACATCAAGATCAGCAGACGAGACTACTTTCTCAAACTCGCCGAGGAGCTTGCCGAACACAATATGCGCAATAGAGGACGTTTACCCGAAAATGACGACGGTGCACCTCAAAGGCCGGTGCCTGGTGAAATTCGGAAAAGGTGTCAAGTGCGTCAAAAATGCGGTAAGGGCGCAAAAAGTGCGTATACATGTGTAAAATGCAGAAAGTTTGTGTGTAAAAAGTGTACACAAAATACAGTGTACACTTGTAAAGTTTGCATGTAATTTTGAAATCATTCAAAATCATTAGTTTCTCTCAATTTTGAAAAAAATACGAGTACGTATATAGCTGTAAGTAATTTTCTTTAATTTTCCTACATTTCCTATAAGTTCAAACAAAAATGTTTACTTCGTTCTAAGACTTTCAATAAACAGAAGTTTAAATTTGAGACGAATGTTATTACTCCCTCAACTCGTCCAACAATTCGATATAGATGCAAAGATTCATGGGTATATGTTTTGGTTGGGGCTGTAAGGGGAGCGCGGGAAGGGGTGGGTGAGGTGGTGGAGTGTGAAGGGGTGGGAAGGGGGAGGGGGAGGGGGGACGTAGAAATAATATAGTAAGAAAAGATTCTCAACATACGTAATAGTATCCAAATATTTTCATTCGTGAATAACCCCCTCCCCCCTCCCCCCTCCTCCCCTTCCACCCTATAGGTTGCTTACGCCCTCCAAAACACGAACACCGACTTATTTAGTATATCATTGACGAAACAACTCGGAAACGAAGATAAAAACACTGAAAAAGACTTATGATAATTGAATGTACCATTTTTGGTACATCCGGCGTTCCAGGGTGGAGTCAATGTTCAGGCGTCCTAGTGTTAAGAGGGAGACGAACATAAATATTATCTTCGCACTTGAAACGACTGATAAAATTAACTACTCTATTTTTTACCGATTAAACGCTTGAGTTAGACAAGGACATAGAGAGAGGCTTTCACGTGACTTCTGCCACAGTTTCTAGTATTTTCTAACGCATGCAGTCAAATAGACAAAGAGAGAGAAAGACAAATTCCTGGCAATACGGCTACGAGTTCAAAGCCCTTAAACATAAGAGGTTTCAAAGCCTCTGATCGTGACATAACCTTACCTAATCTTTATCTGGCAGGTGATCAGCTTGGTAAGATGAGCAAAAAAATTGAAATATTGTAAAATATGCACCTTCAGTTTTATTATTGAAGTTTATCAGTCAAAGTGTGTGTCTCTCAAAAACGCTTCTTCGTGTGACTTTTTTATTATTATTATTATTATTATTATTATTATTTATTTATTTGAATATACCAGTGTGTGCTTCATGTTTGATTTGAGTTGTATTTTGCAACTATTCCAGGGGAGTACCGGGGGAGTAAGTGCCAAATGAGCGGGGTACAGTCATTCAACGGAAATTGAGATAATAAGAAACATGATGCACTAATTTGACTGACAGTTTTATTACTTTTTTTGGATTTATAACTGCAAAATTATTGATAAGTCAGTATCACTTTGTAAGAAGACGCAATCAGGTTTGAAAAATAGTTCATATATGTTTAAATTAGCAACGTGTCCTTGAAAAGACCCCCCTCCCCCGAAAGTTTAAGTGACCTCTATCGTCAACTAGGGCCTAACAGATGCGGAGAAATTATTCGAGATTCGAGTCTAATCCATTCTCAAATTTTAAATCTGAAAAAAAAAAAAATAGATAGATCATGAAACTGATCATAAACGATTGATTTAAAAATTGTGTAGGTGGTCTAGCATAATCTTCATCATGATGCAATCAAAATTTAAATTTTCAGGGGAGCCTTCCCCAAAAGTCGTATATTTCAAATGGTGACCCCAATTCGTCAATTACATTTGGAACATTACATAGAGGGAGCTACGAATTTTTGAAAATTTATCTAAATCAAACCTTCAACTTCGATATATCGAACATAAAAAATGATGTAGACCTGCGGATTGGGCTCAAAGTCTTAGAATAGTATGCCCGTTTGTCGAGTGACGCAATAAAAAATGGGGATCGCAACTTAAAATATCTGATTTCATGGGGACTTCTCCCCCAAAAATGTTGTAAATATTACAAAAACGACAGTATGATGCTACTGGGCTACCCGCAAAGTTTCTTCTTTCTAACATCAATCGTCTGGAAGTTACAGGCCCGTTTCCGGATTTTTTTAAGACCCTGAATGTGCCATTTAGGAATGCGATTGTAGAGGAAGGAGGTATTGACTAGATTTGAGAATTAAATTTAAAGACTTTTTGACCCAATCTGGCAATACAGCAGAGGCACGTATCAACTCGGTGAATACTGAGGCGAACGGACGGACTCTGCTCAGTCAGCACTTGATGTGCGCATGCGCGCCCGAGGTGAGGAGCAAAACCGAGCCTTGGGCGAACTACCCTGGTAAAAATGACGACTATAACCGTTCCAAAAACGACTATAAACATAGTTGGCCAACTATGGATTATAGATGGCCAACTATAGATTATAGTCGGCAACTATGTTTATAGTCGTTTTTGGAATAGTCGTATAGTCGTCATTTTTACCAGGGTAGGAATTGAAATAGAGAATGAGTTCGATTTGGATCGTGATGAGAGCTTGCTGTGGTCTTAGCACAGAATAATACAATCAGAACGGAAACTCCGTCGGATTTTGAAGCAAATTCATTTCGCGTCCGCCATGTTGGGATATAGGATGTTTACATCTGGATTCGCGCTCGAAAAAAAAAAATTAGGACATGATCCGCGAAATTTTCATTCTGAAATGCCAGTAGAATAAAAGTGAGGCTGGAAACTTAAGATTTCTTTTCAGAATTTACAGAAATAAATGAGTTTCAACATAAATCACACACACGCCGCCATGTTGGGAAATAGGACCACAGCGTTGCCTATTGGTGCCGGTAAATTCCAAACTTGCTTCCATTGGCTCTTATGGGAGTTTCCGTTCTGATTGTATTATTCTGTGGTCTTAGCACCAGCTTCCCTCATAAAATCACGTCCCCAAATCAGCTGGATTTCTCTCTCTCTTTCTTCAGTCTGCAGTTACATCATCAACTATAACTAATTCTATGTTTTATAACAATCCCTTTCTTTTTCAGGTCTCACTTGAAAGTCACCCTTCTATCCGAGGGGTCTTAGGAACTGTCGCTTAGAAGGAGCTTTTAAGTGATTCGTACCTGATAAGTCGCGTGTGTCTTGAAATATCCGAGGGGTCTTAGGAACTGTCGTCATATTTCAAGTCACCCGAGACTTCCACTGGGGGGTCACCCAAAATGGGGAGGGGTAAGCGGAGAAAGAGGGAGAAGGAGCGATCAGTAATATAAGGCGGTAAAAGGTAGACATCTCACACGATTTCATTTCTACAGGGTGGACTGCGGACAAAACAAATCTAGAACGGTCCATCTTATCTATATTCCAGGATGAATATTGCAATAACGAGAATGAGATTGATTTTAGTTGCTATCTTCTGTTTCACATTATTTGAGGTGCAAGCTTACAAAATTTTAATAATTTATCCCACTAAAATGCACAGTCACCAACAACCTGCGACAGCCCTAACCGAAGCGCTTATTAAAAGAGGTCACCAGCTGGTCGTGATTGGCCCGAGAGTTGTGCCGGTAAGTATACTCTCCAAGTATCCACAGAATATTTTGTAAAATATTTACGAAAAATCAGTAAAAAAAAAAAAATGTCGACGAGTAAAAAGTCTGTGGAAAGCCCAAGTCATTAATAGATAATTCCTTAAAAGGATAACAGAATTTTCTTAACGATCCTTGGTTCGAACTTTTCCTTTTTTTTCTCTTTTTTCATATTTTATTTTATTTGTTTTAAATATATTAGGAGGGGGAACTGACCAAGGGCAATAACAGAGCTAAGTTGCCTCGGGGGATGGGGGATGATCTCCGGGGGACGTGTCCGGGGGGGATGGTGGAGGAAATTTCTGGACTCCAATAAAGCCATACATATTGTATCTATAATTTAACTGTAGGGAATACCTTACTATGAATTTACATGAATATACTATTTGGTACGCCACCTAAAAACTCATGTGTGGTTTTATGGTAGGGAATGGAGAATAACTACACATTCGTGGACTCATCTTTCGGAAACTCAACTCGTCCGTGGAACAGCTTATTCAATAGGCGACTCACAAAATGGGATTTATTAGAGATTATTCCGGAAGAAGTCGAAAGAACGAAATCTTTCTTTGAAGGGGAGAAAGTTCACAAATTCCTGAGGTTAGAAAAAAGAGTATTCATTTCTACAGTTATGCACCATTTAGGGAGGACTCATTATGGTTACCGGCTCGTTCATTCACGTAAGTTCTAATTGACATCAAAATCCAGTTTGGACACCAAAGTTTTGCAGTAAGAGGGATCGATAAAAACTAAGACGGTGGTTTTCACATGAAAGAGGAAATTAAAAAGAAAAGTTCATGTCTCATGTAAATATATAGAATGCAAACTTTTCTGTTTCTTTGCTATGGAATAAATAACCCCTCAATCGGAACTGAATCATCTTAAAGAGAAGGAGAATGAGCCTGAAATCCAGGTTCTAGTAAATGTACGAGGATGAAAGCATTTACATTTGAAAAGTACTTGTTTTTTTAGTTTTTGTCAATATCTTTTGTATGGCTTTTAAATTTTTGAAAATTCAAGGGTGAAAATTTAGCTTTGACCATTGCATACCATAAACGATAATGACCACAGGATTGCGCCAAAAAAACGCTTACTATAAATTTAATTATATTTTGAGTTAATATACAATAGGCGGGGTTGCTTTTAGAAACCTTTGTTTGGGACAGGGAATTTTGTGACCCTTTAACAGAGGACTCCTAAAAATAATGGAATTCGTGTTTCAGCGTTATCAGAAATTTGAACCAGAATTCAAGATATTCAGGGAGCTTTCTTTTACTTCCACCCCTTAGCAGATGACCCTTTAAGCCTCTTCTCTGATAGTCCATGAAATGATCTAAAATTCTTTCATTTTCTTTATTCCAAATATACTAGCATCTAAATAATTTTCGCAGGGAAAAGGAACATATAATATTTGATGTTGTCATCGGAGAATCGTGGCTCATGTCCTACGTATGTGGAATAACTCAGTTATTGGCGAGAGGGAAACCTATTATTGGATTTTCGTCGCTGCCTAATCAACCTTTCTGCGAAGAATCCTTAGGGAGCATCAACCATTTATCGTTCGTGCCTTTGTACGATCCTTATACCGATAGAATGAGTATTTGGCAAAAACTTAACAACTGGTTCACAGCTTTTTATATCCGCCGGAAACTCCTACATATATTCAAGATAAAAATACAGCAATTCTTTGACGAGAAGTTTGGCCCAGGACTTGAATACCAAGTTGATAGTTGCTCACACATGTTAGATTTACAGTTGATAGCTTCAAACTTTTTATATGGATATCCAAGACTGCTATCTCCAAATGTTATTGAACTTGGACCAATGCACATTAAGCCTCCTGAAAAGCTGCCACAGGTACACCGAAAAGTTCTATCAAATAAATAAAACTCCGATAAATGATGATTGTTGTGAATGACGAATATCTTACTAATGACTTTATACATCTATTAGAAATTATAATAAGAATGTACTTTGAAAGGCAGATCCTTCACCAAAAAGTTGTTTGTCTTATTCACAAATTTAATATTGCTTGCTGCCAATGAGATTTTAGAAAACCCACAACAAAAATGACGACCGTTCATAATAGATTTTTGGAAGCATGACAAATCATACACTGGATTGGTACAGTAACAAAAAATGTCTGGCCAAGAAACAAAAAGAAGGATGAAAGGAAAATTTTCATACCTTACATTTTCTACAAAAAACTATAGGAAATAAAAGGCTAATGTAAAAAAAAAGAAAAAAATCCAAGGATTAAACAATGGAACAAGCTCATCGCACTTAGCTGTCATTTCTTAAGTGCTTCTACAGTGCAGGTTTAGGATTTTAACTCTCTGGTCTTATCCAGACTCTCAAGAATAAATACAGAGAGCTCTTTTTAAAAAGTTTTCATTGTCAAATGGGTCATGTTTGGATTCAAAATACTGCCAACCTTCTGTTCTTCTTGTAAACACTGATGAAACAGAAAATAAAGCTTGATATTTGGTCGAATGAATCTTGGTTTAAGATAGGAAACTATAATGATAAAATCACCGAAGACTTCTCTGATTCAAGTGTGTTCATGACATTCATGACTAATTCCATTTTTGTTTAGCGTATACAGGACTGGTTGGACAGAGCAGAGAAAGGAGTAATATATTTCAGCTTTGGAACCAACATGTTGAGCAAAAATTTACCCGCAGATGCTCTTTCAAACTTCTTGAAAGTTTTTAAAGAGCTACCAATCGGTTATCGGGTATTGTGGAAATGGGAGAAGGATGGTGAAATCCCTGGCCAATCAGAAAATATATTGGTCGAAAAATGGTTACCACAACAAAGCGTTTTAGGTATGGAAGATTATTTTTTATTGCATCGATTCAAACATATTGAATTGTGAACGTCTATTAGTTCTAATTACATTGACGCCCACGCCGGAGGACAGAAATTATGCTATTTTTCATCTGCCGAGCGCAAAGTCGCAAAACGTTCAGGCTGCGATTTGACACATTCAAAATATGCCTCTAAAATATATTAGCGCAAGAGCTGCAGTTATAGTAATCTGTTGAAAAATATTGTGCTTTTTTAATGGTTATTGATTTATATATTTGGTTAAGTACTTTTTTTTAATATTGTTATTCTATTCAGTAGGTGAACTGAAAGAATTTCTAAACCCTTGGTTGTAAGTACTGATTCTTGGCCCATATTTTAAAGATGTGCCTCTTATTATAACCACAATTTTCTTATTTTATTTTGATGGATCAATATGAAACTCAAAAATTATCAAATTTCACAACTTGAAGACAGAGCCGAAATAAAAATGAGCAACAAAATTCATCAAGTCAACTTTTGAAAGGTCTAAATTGAGCTGATGTCATTCCAACATGAGTACTTCATAGTGATTACAAAAGGTTGTCAAAATTATATTCTCTCTATTACATTTTATTTCAGCTCATCCTAAAGTGAAAGCATTCATAACACAAGGAGGACTCCAAAGTTTTCAAGAGGCAGTTCACTTCGAAGTTCCGCTGATAGGAACGCCTTGGTTTTTTGATCAAATGAAGAACGTTGCAAAAATAGTAGATGCAGGAATAGGAGTCCAATTAAACCCAGAACAATTACATTCATATGAAGACATTAAGATAGCAGTTTTGACAGTTTTATTGAATGGAAGGTATAATTGAAGATCTGTATCTTCTTATGATTTGATCATGTTTTACGGCAGCGCTTTTCTAGAACGCCTAAAATGTTTAAAATATCCATTCCTTAGGCGACTAGCCCTTAATTTCAATCTTCCTTCTATTACACCATATTACGGAATCATCCAAAAATTTAGTGTCCCTAACTCACAACTCCGAAATTAAGAGTGATAGAAAAAATTGAAAAAAAAAAAAGATAGTGTTTATTATCAGTGGCGAGGCGTGCTATTTGGCAACGTTCCTTTTCCCCTATTTAAAAACATTAGAAAGGTCGAAATGCCTGGTCATCGCCGATGACTGGAGCGTTCGACTTTTTTGGTGTTTTTAAGTGGAGAAAATACATTGTTGCCGAATTTCACGCTTCGCCACTGTTTATTATACTTTCGGCTTTCCAAATAGTCTAACAATGAGTGCCTGATCGACACAGCGCGAAGAACGTTCAGAGGGCACGCGGTGATAAAGGGTTCCTGGTTTCCTCACAAAAATTCGATTTTCTCGCGATTCACTTGGCCGATTTTAAGAAAAACTTTTTAGAAAGTCGAGAATAAAACAATATAGTTTCTTTGAATTTTCCTATCACTCTTAATTCCGGAGTTATGAGATAGGGACACTTAATTTTCGGATGATCCTTGTAAAAAGGCCTTTACGTTCCGCAATGTGAACTGAAAATGGCTGAACCACCTCCAGGTCTACAGTCTTTTCTAATGTGACGGTTTGATTGTTGTTGTTGTTTTTTTTTTTTTTTTTTTTTTTTTAATTTCTGTCTTTTGTTTTCGTGATCCAACTTCAAATTAAGTGAAGATAATAGAAAAAAAGTATTCAGCCTTGAGTATGTAATTAAACCGCAAACATTGCTCCTTTTTTCCAGCTTTGCAGCAAACATGAAGAGACTTTCGGCAATTTCTAAAGATTTCACATCAACCGCCTTGGATAAAGCAGTGTTCTGGGTGGAGCACGTGGCGAAGCATGGTGGAGCACCCCATTTACGGCCATCAACTGCAGATACAACTTACTTTGAGTTCTTCTGTTTAGATATATTATCTGTGATTCTAGTCATAAGTTTAATAGGTTTGTGTACCGCTGGTTTAGTGGTGAAATACGTGATATTAAGGGTTCGCTCACAAATAACTTGTAAAATAAAACGAAGTTAGCTAGGTACGACTCAAATAGGCCGAAAAAGTCCTAATTTTTCCACATTTTCGCCTTTTACAGAGAATGGAAAATTTTCTTTCCATATGAATATAGGTATGTATGTATACGGGGAAGAATCGACCCTTTGAGAGCTCGATTGAACATCCTGTCCATAGTTATATAGTTTAGAGTGAAAGAAGTTTTGTGAAAAAAGGTCAAATCGAATTTCAACCTTCCATAAATCAAAAAAGAAAAACGATTTTGACCTCCAGTTTGTTTCAAAATACATTGAATCGAATGCCCTCTCTAACCATACTTCACCAGATGGGAATAGCAAATCGAAAGTTTTGAGTTGGGACGGGATTTCATTCCCCCCAAATTAAAGTAAATTTTTTTTTTTTTAGAAAATCCCAATTTTGTAAGAGAATCTTGTAAGGAAATTTTGTAGTCCAAAAGTAGTGCAAAAAGGAATTATTTTAAATGTGAGAGAAGTGTTTCTATCGCAATAAATCGCCTCAATTTAATGTCTCCCCTTACCACATAAGCCTGGATACGTGGCTCGTGATGCTTTGCGATGGATATTGTCCTCTTCTCTCTTTCTGCTCATTTTAATTCATGTGTTAGAAAAAGATAGAGAAAGAAGTGAAAGTCACGTGGCTGTCCCTAAGCTCTACTTCTCTAACATACGTGTTCAACGGGGCAAAACGAGAGAGAAGGACGAAGTATTGTGATAGATGGCTTTTTCATACAAGCGCAAGAGAAATACGCGGTCCGTAAGAGATTCTGTAAATAGGAAGTCATAAAACGCAGAAAAATGCAGCAAGCGTTTTTGTTCGCCACTTTTAAAGGCAATAGGTAACAGATCTTCGGCACTTGAAAGTTGACAAAAACACCAAGAAATATACATATAAGCATTAAGTGGTGACTATTTTATTTGATTATTTTTTGGGGTCAGCGAACAGTGCAAAGTCGGCATATAGCTGCTGGCCATTAGCAGAGAGAGACTAAAGAGTAATCTCTACCGGCTCCCTTCTTTATTGTCATGCGGTTCTTTCCGATGATTCCGCCCCCTCAAACTTGATTTCCTCGCTTCTTTTCATACGCATGGTTCATCCCCTCACCCTAGGTTTGCAAACGTTTAGAATACATAATGTCAGAAATTCGTCAATCATAGCCCTAAATGTGCATATTGGAGCCCTACTTATACACACCGAAATATTTCAGAGGGTACTTGTGCATTTTAAAGTATCGATTTTATGTACAGGGTGTAACAAAACAATATATATTCATTTACAGGCCGTGTTTAAGAGGTAAAAATAATACTTTTTTTCCATAAACATGGGTCCGAAATTGTAGTCTTTTCGAGTTACAGTGTTGCAAAGTTTCCGAAAAACAGATTAAAAAATGGTCATAACTCCCTCGTGAATTTACTTAATGCTCGTAAATCGGTACTCTGATGTAATTTTAGGCGCTCTTGCCGATTTTGGACTGAAAAAATTTGAGGGGGGTTTTGGAGTTTTTTTGGCCAAACTATGTGAAGACATACTTTCGGATTCATTGGACCCAAAAACGATTAGTATTATTCAAAAGTTCGTAGAAAAATATGCATTTTTGTTCTTACAAATTTTTTCACAAACCATTTCCGAGAAAACCGTCCCTGAAGTTGGAGAAGTCGGCTAAGAATCGCCTTTTCTTTGATTTGGTCAATTGATTTTGAGATATTTTCACTTTGCAAAACAGTATAGAATATTATAATCTAGAAATCGCTAGCCAGTTCATTATGTTCACATGTCATGATGGCCGATGGGTCTCCTCCATGCTTTCAGAGTGTACGAAATTAAATCGGAAACAAGGTCCCTCCCACGACCAACCCAAGTTTCATTTTACCTCGGCACATCAAAAGTGACGTACAAAACCACCACATCGTTTAAAAAATATCATGATAAATGAAAATAACTCAATTTGATCTCATCCACATCACAGCAAGATAATATCAGAAGTCTTGTATGAATAATAATAAAATGGAGGGGTGTCACAAGCAACTTACACGTTTATTCTTTTCTTCTAAATTTGCACAAAAACCGTGGGCGGACACAAAAATTTATTTTTCTATTTCTCATTCCATTTGAACATATGCGTTAAAAAGGGATAGCAAATAAGGCCTTCACGTGACTTTAGCCCTTTTCTCCGTCCTTTTCTAACGCACGTGTTCAAATATAGTAGGAGAGAGATAAAGACAAATTCCTGCATCCGCCCATGACAGGAACAGGAAAGAGGAGTAATTGGATCTTACAATAAACGTCACCATAAAAATAGAAAGAATAATTTGAGGAGGAAACCAAAAATTAACTGCATTTAATACTGAAGATACTCAAAATGCGTTTGGTTCATTTTGATTGGGTGGAGCTTAAAAGGGTACGCCCTCTTTGAGTAGAAGGAAAAAATAGAGAGGAGATGAGGGGAAGTATGCATACGAAATGTTTGTTTAAAAAAAAAAAACGGAAAAAAAATGAATAAAAACCCAATGCCCATAAATTATACATAAATGTATTCTCGAATCAAACGCGAATAATGCTCTTCATGCAAATTAGTATTCAAAAATCTTGCGGTTTATTCTTCGTATGTTTGCAAGAGGATAAACTACCACGACCAAAAAAGCGCTTGTTTTTAATCGCTCTCAAAAACAACTTCTAAATACAGCTATTACTCCGTTTAATTATGCTTTAAGGTATCATTACGAACACGTTGGGAGGAGTTATTAGTAGAAGCACGCACCCAACGCTGTTGAATTTGGGCCCAAGGATTAGTAGGGTCATTATTTTGTAACAGGTGGGACTTTCAGACGACTTTGAAGTAGTTTTTTTCAACTTTTTAATCATTTAAATGAAAAAACTATCCCACCAACAGAAAGGTCTTAACTTTTAGATTGTGATAGGATTTTCAAAATTTAAAAAAGTCTATCCAAAGCTGAGAAAAGAGCAAAATAAGGGTGTAACGGGTGGGACAGAAAATGGACCAGGTTTTTGAATCATACGTACATCAGAAAAAGTTGGAACTCTGTGAGTTTTGAAGAGATAAAAATTTGAAAAAAATATTTGTTAAAGGTTAGGGTATCAGGTTTGATCATACATAACGTTCTTTTCATTTACTAAATTATTTTTCTCTAAAAAACAATTAAAAAGTAGCGTAACGGGTGGGGCAGCTAGGTTTTGTAACGGGTGGGACGCGTGTGATTTCGTCGTTGAAAATACACATCAAACCTGCTGTAACATCAACACGTTTGACCTTAGATTTAGATAATATTTTCATCTCTGGTTCCATTTTAATGCAAAACAAGACTGCCAGGCACTAATTTTTAAATTTCAATTTTTGCACTCATGTCCACTTTACTGTAGAATGACCCAGTAGCTGGTTTGCTTTGTTGGTTCCCGCTTTTAAATTTTGAACTAGGATGCCCGACAAAAACTTTTATCAAACTACACGGAGAAAAAGAGTATCTTAAAGACAAAGATAATAGACTTTGACTGAGACCGTTCACGTACTTATTCTGGTAACTATGAAGATACAATTTTGTAACCTCAAAACCTTCGTAAAAACGTTTCACGACCAATGTTCAATGAAAACTACATCAATTTCCATGAAAACCGCGTATTTTTCCATCGAAGTTGACGTTGTTTGATTGATGTTCTTTCCATGGAAATCAATTCAAAATTAACCAATGGAAATTGGGTCATGGAACATTTTTACCAGAGAAAGTGTGTTAGGTTAGGTCCTTACCAGAATTTTTACTGATCTTGGCAGTACCGACTTTGGTGGAATAGACAAATGACATATTTCCTGTACGCATGGTACTGAATATAGTTAAGCATCTCTTTGTTATGCTATCTCTTCGTTAATTATATTTTGGCTCGCGCTATATCTCTTTGGACACACCGAAAAAAAGGGCTGAATTTAACCATTTTTTAGTTTAAAGTATGGACACCACTTAGAAACTGTCAGTTTGACTGTTTAAATTAGTTAAATTAACTCGGCGCGGAGGTAATTTCACTATTTTAAACAACCAAAATAACAGTTTTTAAGTGGTGTCTATACTTTAAACTAAAAAAGAGTTAAATTCAGCACTTCTTTTCAGTGCATCTATGTGCGTGTGAGTAGTAAAAAAAATAAAAAATGAATAAAAAATGAAGAATAGAAAAATAGACATTAGTTTTTAGAAGAGAGATATTGATGTATACTGGTTCGTGTACAACTGGCATATTAGGAACAAGCCGAGAGTAAAGATATACCGGAAATTATCAGCACATTATGAACGTATCGAGAAAGTGCGGAACATCATATGTCTGGACTTGGACTATACTCTTACTCTCACCAAGCAAAAATAAATAAACATCACGAAAACTCTCACCTCTCAAAACCAGGCATATACATGAATACATATGTCTATTATACATAGATATAGGAATATGTTTTAGCGCTTCCGGTGAAATCAACGACGACGCAGAATCATCCTCGCCAGTCAGATATTTAGTCCTCAGATTTGTCATCCATCAGTCCGAACTAAACCTGATGAAACTCACTAACGAGACCAATAGACCATTCTCTTAATGCCTTGTGTATGTCGAGCGCAATGGACATAAAAATTATAAAGAATGGGTTGGCTGACAGTCCGTCTGTCGATTGCAGAGTGTGGCGGCGGAAACGACCGGACATGAGCATTGCGGTCAGTCTAGTCAGAGTCAATCAGGTGGTGGGCCGAATCTCAATGTTGCCAAGTTGACCAAAGGAAAATCTCTGCAGTCTGGAATTTCGTGCGAAAGAAAAGTTCCTCTCGACTTTTCGAAAATTTTAAGAATATCTTACAAGTGAACAAGCTAGAGAATTAGTTTTCAGAAGCAGAAGTGCGGACCCTGAATAAAAATCCGTAGAATTGTTCCAACCTTATTTCTCATGTTACATTAAAAAAACCAAGTTTTTCAGAAAATTTAAAAAGTCTTTCGTTTGAAAAAAGATGCTATCTAAGCTAGAGATATCCAACATATTTTCGTTTCTAAGCCACAAAAATCTAAAGTTCTAAAAATCCCTTTCAAGACTACTTTTTTTTTTTTTTTTTTTTTTTTTTTTTTTTTTTTTTTTTTTTTTTTTTAATAAACCCTCCAACCAATTCCAAGAATTAAGATTCAAGTATTTCTGTCAGCTAAGAGAACTAAAACTATAACTATCGAAATGCTTGACAGTAGAAATTGTATAAACAAATAAAAACAAAACTAAAAAAAAACGTTTTTTGGCTTCAAAAAATACCCTAATTTTGAAAAAGGGACGATCCAACAATTCAAGTTTTTTTTTTCTTTGTGTTTAATATTTATAAAATCACGAAAATCTACTCTTCTCTTGCTCTAAAAATCCCTAAAAATCTGGAGTAAAATTCCTTACAATTCCTGATCATATCCCTCAATGAACCTGGCAACACTACAATATGCAATAAGCATCACACCGGAGCCTGTACTTGGGCGATCGCGCGCGCCGCGCCTCGCCGTCACGGCGCGATTAGTCGCCGGAGGAGTAATTTAAATGACATTTGCAGGCAGCCCGGGCCGAGCCCTTCGGTCCCTGCCTCTTGATGCCTTTGACTTCCATCCTTTTGTCTTTAACGAGTTACGAGAGTGTCTGTCTGTGGGTACTGCCGGCCACAGCTCGTGGCTCCTCCATCCAAAGCCATTCGTCTCTCTCTCTCTCCTTTCCCATTAGAATGCGTGCGTTAGAAAAGGACAGATTAGACACAGTCACGTGACTTTCACCCTCTCTTCTATCCCTGTCTAACGCATGCATTTCAAATGACCAAAGAGGGAGAAGAACAATTCCCTGTTACCCGCCAGTTTTCTATTGGCTCCATTGGCTCCACCGCGCTTGACGCTTAACTCGTCACACTGGCGGATCCAGGAATCAATCCTTCTCTCTCGTTCCTCATTAGAATGCGTCTATTAGAAAAGGAAAGAGTGAGGGCAGTCACGTGATTTTCGCCCACTCTTCTATCCTTTTCTAACACATGCATTCTAATAGGAAGAGAGAGAGAAGGGTGATTTCTTGGATCTGCTATAGTGACTCGTCAGTGCACGCTTTTAGTCTTGCGTTCAACTCGTTGCCTTGGCTGTACCGTATAGTGCTCGTCTCTAATCACCAATAAGTCAGACGTGATAGATGAACATGACCAAATTAGTGTTTTAACTAATGCTTGCTCATAATGCGTGAATCCTCCACGCCACGCGGACGTCCGCCTCCGCCTCTGATGCCTCCACCGCACTGCTGACTGTTGTCCAAAGTCGTAGCCAAGAATTTGTCTCTCTCACTCTTTGCCCATTTGATTGGGTGTGTTAGAAAAGGATAGATAGATGTGGGCTATACTGGTGACTGTAGCCCCTATTTCTGGTTCTGTTCTAACACATGAGTTCAAATGCTGGGCAAAGAACATAGTGGTGATTCATGCTATTTGGCGACCACATTTTTTCCCATTTAAACCTATGCAAAAATATAAAGTTCTGAAGGATTCAGTGAATCCCCTAAAGATAGATTACTTTATGTAGGTTTTTCTGTAAGGATCGAGTGACAAATTAGACAGGGATCCCCCGTAACACCTGCCATTCCGCAATTCAAGAGCAACGATTATCTCACAGAACCATAATGTATTTATTTATTACTTATAAAGTCATTTTGTAAGTCTGTGGGTGAATTTTGTGATTTGGACGTGTATATGTCGCAGGCAAAAGGTCAAATCCGGCACGTGGGCAAATGCCTAGGCAAATAGAAAAGAAGTGATTAAAATCGTTGATATTTGTAGTTTGACAAGGCATTTGCTCAAATGCCTGAAGTTTTGACCAAATGCCGAAGGATCATTAGGCAAATAGTAAAATGAGTGTTTTTATAGTCAATCTAAGCTAAACAACGCGACGCTGCAACAATATGTGTATACGCGTGTATGTTCATTGGTTGATCGTTGTTATCATTAACCCTTTATGGGCCAAACCCGAGTATACTCGTTTTTCTCTCATGGTCTATTTTACATTTTTTCAGTCCTCATTCAGGATAAACTCGATTATCGATTATAACACGTACAAGATAAGGCTTCGTTCGGGCGCCTTCAATTTGCCGTATAGGCAATTCCAACTCCCACGTGTACCGACAGTGAACTACCTTCCCTACATGCACGGAAGAATGGTGTTCTTTTGAACTAACCTGGTGTGTAATGGGTTAATGTCTTCAATATCTATGACACAGTCAGTTTCATTGGTACATCGTTGATATCATTAATGTCTTCAATACCTGATACACAGTCAGTTTCATTCGTAAATCGTTGTTATCATTAATGTCTTCAATACCTATGACACAGTCAGTTTCATTGATACATCGTTGTTATCATTAATGTCTACAATATTAATATCACAGTCCGTTTCATTGGAATATCGTTGGAATCAAATTTATGTCTTCAATACCTACAAAGCACATCCAGTTTCATTGGAATATTGATGTTATCATGAATGTCTTTTGTACCTCACATTTTTGTCATTATTGTCTCATTATTGTTGGATTTGCTCAAGATTCCACGTAGGAGCCGTTGGACATTGTTTTTTGTGACCCCAAAATTTTTGCTAGTTTTCACGCTAAAAATAACTATTCAATCGAATACAGCACAGCAAATTTTACGTCTCAGAAATCCCCCGTATGGTTACATGTGTATATGTAGCTCGTTGGTTGGTCTTATGCATTGTTCCCGAACAGAGCGCGATGTCCACGGAAAGCGAAAACTCCGAGCTCTACGTTTCAAATGCGTTTCCTCCATTTAATCTCGGCCTTACAGTGCATCACAGCGTTGGGAGTGACCTCTGACCCCTGGAATTGACTCGTACACGGAAAAAAAAGATTAGTGAAATTAACCATACGATAGCTGATTTTGGCACCTGCTAGATGTTATGGTAAACTTGACCAGAAGTATGGTACATTTACCGATACTTTGAGTAAATTCGACATGCAATCAGGTAACATCACCTAGTACCTAGTCAAAACATAGTATACTTTTGGTTAACATTGCCATAACATCTAGCAGGTGCCAAAATCAGCTATCTTATGGTTAATTTCACCGTAGTTTTTTTTCCGTGTACAATTCGTTTCTCCTCGTGCGCGAGCTTTTCGCCGCGGAGACCCGCGAGCGGTCCCATCATGCACCGCGCCGCCACCGCCTTCCCGCCCTTCCCCTTACCCCACCGCCACCCTCATTTCTCCCTCGTCTCAGTCGTAATGACTGTGAATCCTGGCTCTCTCGGACTCGCTTTTCATACACCATGTTTGGCTCATAATTTGTCTCCCACCCCATTAACTTTTGCTCTCGTTCGTTTTCGTTTTCAGTGTTTCTTTTTTTCTTTTTTTTTCAACTTTCATCATCTAATCCCTCCCAACAACTAATCCTTGGTGCATTCTTCGTTTTTTCTTCAGTCATTTTCAGGTGTTTTCTCTCTCTCTCTCTCTCTCTCTCTCTCTCTCTCTCTCTCTCTCTCTCTCTTTCTCGCGTTTTAAAGAGAGAGAAAAAGAGCGAGAGAGAATAAAGAGGAGATGATGATGATTCGATTTTATTTAACTGAAGAAACTTAATAAGAGAACAAAATAAAAGGAAAGTGGGAAGAGAGAGAGATAGTGAGGGAGAGTGGAGGGAGAGAGAGGGAGAGAGGGGGATAGAAAAGGAGAGAGGGGGAGAGAAAGGAAGAGAGGAGGAGAGAGGTGAGAGAGGGGGTGGTGGAGGTGGTGGAGGAAGGAGGGAGGGGCGAGAGAGAAAGAGATGAATGGAGGAGAGGGGGAGAGAGAGATAAGAAAGAGAGAGAGAGCGATAAAGAGGGGTCAGCGGGGGAGAGAGAGTTTAAAGTGTTGGTGGGAGAGGGGGAGAGATGATAATGATACGTTTTAATCATGTAACAGGAATTTCAAATTTAATTAAGCAAAACCCGTGTAGAATTTACCCAGCAATAGGAAAAATAAGGGTCCAAAGGAACATCAATTTATATTCACCTCACACTTGCAAAACAGACCCGAATAATAAAAAAAAAAAAAAAAAAACTATAACCTATTTCAGTAGATATTTTCAATTTTTTTATTCAAAATTTCATATTCCCTTCTAACTTTAACGGCACTTTTCAGTTTATTCCCAACATTGTGTTCCGTATTTACCTGCCATTTCGTTATTCCTCTTTTTCCTCCTTGCTCTCATTTTTCCACATTTTCTTCCCATTCTCCGAGGAGCAAACATAATATCATCCATCAAATGGAGTCCCCGGCCATATATATTTCTTGCGTAAATCGACCAATCATAGCTCACATTCGTGACGCAAGTTAGTTCACATCACAGCAGCCCTGTATTTATCAACCATACTTTTATGAATCTTCCTGTATTATAATTTACCTTGTGAGCAAACCAATATATTTTATGAATAGGATATGCTGAGGATGGACGTAGGTAAAGGTAACATGGTATAACAGCTTAATACGTGCC
Source organism: Trialeurodes vaporariorum (assembly GCA_011764245.1). Taxonomy (NCBI): domain Eukaryota; kingdom Metazoa; phylum Arthropoda; class Insecta; order Hemiptera; family Aleyrodidae; genus Trialeurodes; species Trialeurodes vaporariorum. Next base: position 35,295,707 of record VMOF01000320.1, on the reverse strand, counting down.
GCGATCGAAAGCAGCCTGAGCCACACGATGCGCGTGAGGGCTGCGCGGAAAAACACATAAGCACGCCAAAGTATTGTTGTTACAAACACTCGCGCGCATGCGACTATCTTATTGTTCATGCTTATTCACTGGATGTGCAATGTATGATTCGAATTGGTCGAGGCGGACGCTCAATTCCGATCCGTCGATCCGGACTGAATTGAAAATCCTACCGATTGTTAAATCCACGATAGCTCCCGGCGGTGGCGTCAGGGTAACGAATTCGAATAGGCAGTGATTGCAACATACAGTGTGTTTTGGAGGTCTTTGTCAACAAGGAAAGTCTCGAGAGTGCGGACAGTTAATGGAATCTAAGGTCAATCGTGCAAAAAAAAATACACATATATGTTAGAGGTGCGATCTTTTAAAAAATTCTTTTAAGCCAAACGAGCTATACCAAATTAATAGAGAAGAAATGCTATGTTATAAACAATAATAAACCCTATCCAAAAGTTTGACAGCATGTAATATCTGATTCTGGTTAATATTTGCCTCATTTTATTTTAACCTTAAATGCTATGTTATAAACAATAATAAACCCTATCCAAAAGTTTGACAGCATGTAATATCTGATTCTGGTTTAATATTTGCCTCATTTTATTAACCTTAAATTCAAAAATGTTAATTATTTTAGTAAGCATTGATTTTATTTGAAGGTGCATGCATTTTAGAGAGGCTATCTGGACACAGAACCTTAAAGCAACTATCCAGATGAGAAAATGTTGACTAGGTTCTGTCGAAGAAGGACTTGAAAATCTTTCCTAAAGCAACTGTTGTATCGCTTTCTATCTTCAGATAACCGCACTCTCAAACACTTGTTTTTTTCGTTGAAAACTAATTTCAAATGGAATAGTCACAACTTTTTTTTCTTCAAATTTTCAAGGTTTAAAAAAATGAAGCAAGCAAACAGAACTCGTGTGAAAAGTTCCATTGTAGACTTCCATTATGGTTGCCTTGGTGTTTCAAAATCACGTCCCATTAAACTTCTCTATAGGTATACAGCTCATTGTTTCAGAAAAGCTCAGAATGCTCAGAAAAGCAATAAAAATACAAAAAGCTTCATCGGGACACATCGCCGTACATTGATTGAAATGGAATGGAAAAATTGAGGAAATTAAAAACTGAGGAGGAAAAAAGTTAAGATTTTAATGAGATTTTGAAGCTTATACGGAGGCAACCTTGAGATTTCCTCCAAATCCTAGTTTCCAGCCTTAATATTTAATTTTCTCAATAAATATCCATTCTGTTGCTATTAATCCGACCAATTTCCATCAGTTTCAAAATTCATTATTTTCTAAGTCCTCATTTTTCTCCTCCTCCTCAAATCTTCCTCCAGCTGACCCTCATCCTTTTCTCATCCATGAATTTCAAATGGAACTTTGTAAATCAAGGAAGTTTCGAGGAAAAGTCGAAGAATAGTGGAGGAACGTGTAAAAAAAAATCGGCCCTTGCAACTCTCAATCAGTTCTAAAAATACGCGTGTATCGCCGAGAAATTTCAAAGCACCCTGTACGCTTGCGAGAGTCTGAATGAGTGATTGCGCGTATGTGTTTATGAATGAGACGATTACACGGTTTACGCGCGTGTTGCATAGTGCATACGCTGTGATGCCTTTCGCACTGTACGTGTACCTCTTCACCCCTTTTGATATTTTGTTTGCCTTTTTGTCAGCACTGCTTTGACCGATGCACAGTCTCGCTTGCCTGAAAGTGAAAGGGTTGTTTGTTTGGATCCCTCCGTAGAAAAAAAGGGTTTGCCACGCTAATCTGTGCCGCCACATTACTCAAACACAATCGGCCCTCAAAAACGAAATACTTTGGATTCAATTTGGATGCTTGCACATTGCATGTTGCTGTTAGGATATTTTCGGGTCTTTCAATCTATCTCATTTTGCAGGCAATATGACAAATAGATTCAGGGATTTGTCCTTCTCTCTCTTTTCTCATTAGAACGCGTGTGTTAGAAAAGGACAGATTAGGGTCAGTCACATGATTTTTGTCAATTTTTCTGTCTTTTTCTAACACATGCGTTTAAACGGCTGGATAGAGAGAGTGACGATCTCTTGGATCCACGGGTGCCTTTAGCCCCGCAAAACGCATTCAAAAGCAGTGACAATGAACGGTTTGAGAGTATGAGAACAATTCAAAAGTGAAAGGTTGCAATTGGCGCGGGTTTCATCATGAGAACGGTGAATAATATAAAGGACGGACGTAGAAAAAGGAGGTTGAGCAACTTTTTTAATCGTGCATCCTCACAGAAGGCACGCCTAATTCGACGGTCTCATGAGGCATGAAGTCACAATTATGTAGAATAAAAATTGAGTTATGAAGCCTGGTTTCTTCTGAAGCCACGCATTTTTATTGTCTTTCAACGCATATTATGCGCTTATTGAACAAGTTACCTGAGTAAATGGTAATTCTATTTGTAATCCTTGCGACAAGTATCTTATTTAAGAGGCCTAAAATGGTTTTTTTCTTCTCCTTACTTATTACTTTTTCGTCATCACTTGCTCATCTATTGTGTGAACGGATAAAAATGTTCATTGCCTCACTGAAAAAAAAAGTGCTGAATTTAACTCTTTTTTAGTTAAAAATATGGACACCACTCGAAAACTGTTAGTTTGACTGTTTAAAATAGTTAAGTTACCTCCGTGCCCTGTTAATTTAACTAATTTAAACGCAGTCAAACTCACAGTTTTTCATTTGTGTCAATACTCTTAACTAAAAAAGAGTTGAATCCAGCATTTTTTTTTCGCTGTGCTTAGAAATATTTGTTGGCTCATACTATTACTATAGGGGGCTGCGATTCTACTCTTTTGGATGAGACGAGAAGAAATAGCACGAATCGACCATTCTCATGGGTTTAAACGGCGTCACGTGACAATTTTGAAATCGTTCGAATCGTTCATTTCAGACCGAATGACTTACCATCCCTCAAATGAATCAAAATCTGTCATGTCTTTGAATTTTGATAAACGCATCTATTGAGTTTATAGGAGAGTTTTGAGATTTTATGATGATTTTAATGTGACTTTCACGCGATTTTTACGTAAAAATCAACCCCTCCATAATGCGGTGCATGGCTACACTTTGCAACAGATCCGGCCATTACACCCATGGCCACTTCGCTGGTCGCAAACTCCATGAATGGACACAGTTTGTGAACCACACTCATTTTGGAGACAGTAACAGCGGCAGAAAATCTGAGTATCTTGTAGATTATTTTTCCACGGCGCTGAAAGATTTGATATTCGTGATCCGAAAACACGTTCGAACAGTGTTTATCAGTCTCGGAGGGAGCGGCGATTTGTTAAACGAGAGAGGTAAGCAGCGCACTTTTAAAATGCTATTAAAACGGTAGAAAAACAAAACATGAGCGCTGATGGAAAAAAGAAGAATAAAACACAACACCTTCAAACACGTCGATTTCATCCGTTTGTCTTAAAAACATCGTCTTTTCTCCACCATTCAACGATCCCATCGATGCAGGGGGTTCCATCGTTGAATGGACGAATTCAGTTTCAAGAATCATTAAGCTTCGTGTCATACTGTAAACGCTCCCATGTTCCTCAAACAAATTTTATCTCAGCGACGGCGATGCCCGTCCTCGCTTTGAAGTCTGTCGAAGGAGTGAGAAAAATAAAAAAAAATTCCGAGTAATGAATAAAAAGAAAATGAATTAAAGAAAGAAAACAACAGACCATTACGTCAGTATTACATTCTTCGTGCTCAGCCCTAAATTATCTAATTTTATTTCATTTTATTTATTTATTTTAGTTTTCCTTCGGCAACAGCCGTTTGGAGAGGCAGTTCAAGATTCGATAATGTAAGCTGCAAAACGTTTTAGCTCGTCTCAAATGTCCGCCTGCCGTCACTTGGACTTCGACGCGCGCATGTTTAGGGGAATGAGTGGGTCCATTTGTAAAAGTACAATCTTCTAATTCGTATAAAAATGCAGTGTTTAATACGATCGGGAATAATTTGGAATGAAGCCAACAGATCGTGTGTTTAAGAAAAGAGGAAAAAAATCGTTGACCCGAAATGGAAAAAGTTTGAGGATCCGTAAGGCGCGTGTCAACATGATCGACGGCGATCGGATTTCAACCTCGTACCGGTAAATCCTCCTCCAATGACCTCTTCCCCCCTCTCTCCTTCATACCTTCTCCCTCCACCGTCAACTGAATGTTTGAATTTAAATACGTATATCTGTCTGATAAATTAGATATACTTGAAAAAATAATTGTGTTATAATTTTTTGAAAACACACCCTTATAAATATCCCCTAACAAAGGTTTTTCACTGTGAAGGGTTTTGAATGAATCTTCGTTTTGAAAACTGTGAGCATAATTAAGTACATTGCAGCGACAAATAGAGACTCGTCGGGCAATGATTTGCGACATAAGTGGTGTCCAACTTTCCAGCTCACATTTGGTCTAGACTCATCGAAACAACAGTCAACAGTCACCTACTGTTGAGTGGTCGACAAAGGTTAGGATTACTTCATGGCTTAAATTGGCGTCTTTTCTCATTTATTTTAGGTAAACAAACTCAGGTAACTTTAATATTTAGACGTATAGTAATTTTTGGACTTATTCTCATACAAGACAAAATGTAAAATCGGAACAAAAAAAAAAAACCACCCTAACGGCACATTTCGAGGTTGAAATCGGATTCAATTCGGTTTGGCAAACCAGTCAACCGATTTCAATCCGGTTTTGCAATCCGGTTTCAAACCCGATTAACCCAAGCTGGATTTAAGCCAGATTATAGACAGTTTGAAATGGCTTACATGTCCGCAAAAAAAATTGACTAACTAGATTTGACTAGGATTCTAGCTATCTTCGCCACGCATCATAGACCCCTGTTCAAACTGGTTCAAAAACGTTTTTCAACTTGTTTCAAAAATGGGGTTCGATCAGGGTTATTCCCAATTTTAAACCACCGATTCCGAACCGGATTCAAACGAGATTATCAAAGCAGGGTTGAATGCGAATTATAGATAGTTTGAAATGGCTTACATGTCCGCAAAAAAAATTGGCTAACTAGATTTGATTCGGATTTAAGCAATCTTAGCCGTTGATTGTGAATCCCTTTTCAAGCTGATTTAAAATCGCTTTCCAACTTAAATCATTAATGGGGTTCAATTAGGGTTACTCCAGTTTTAAACCCCAAATTCCTAACCGGATTCAAACTAGATTATTCAACCCAGACTAAATGCGAATTATTGACGGCTTGAAATGGCTCACATGTCCGCACTAAAAATAGAACTGCCGGATTTAACCCGAAATCAAACTGATTTTGAAGAGGATTATATACCCTACTTTCAGCTGATTTAAAGATGTTTTCAAACTTGTTTCATCAGTTGGGTTCAACATGGGTATCTTTCGGATCAAGAACTAAGCTTCGTCCCCATCCGGTTTTATAACTGGTTACTCAAGCCGGATTGAACGCAAAGTGCAGCTAAGCGACTTGAATGACTCACAAGACCGTACCTTAACTTGAATAACCAGATTGAATCCAGATGGCAGCAAAGTTCTTAATGAACTGTACTAGACCAACTTCAAACTGATAGAAAGTTATAGATTCAAGCTTGAGTTAATGTTTAGGTTAGATTCGCTAAACCAATTTTCAGGCACTCTACGTGGGCCTAGTGTGAATCCATTACTAAAAAGTACTGATGGAGATGTCCCTACAGTACCAAGTTTCAATGGAGAGGTCGTTCGCGGCTCGGGGCCAAGTAAACGCGAGTAACGTTTCGCAAAAATATGGTGGAGCACTCTCTCGGCAGAAGCCGCGAACTAAGTTAACTCCGCTTCCCTATCCGGTTTCAAACCAGGTTATTCAATCTAGATTGAATGCGAATTGTAGACGATTTGAAATGGCTTACATGTCCGCACCAAAAATTGGATAGCTAGATTTCACCTTGATTCAAACTGATTTCATGGAGGGTTATAAACTCTACTTCAAACTAATTTAAAACCATATTCAAACTTGTTTTATCAATTGGGTTAAACACGGGTTTAAACGGATCAAGAACTCTACTTTCAAATCCGGTTTCAAAACAGTTATTTGAACCAGATTGAATGCGAATTGTAGATGGCTTGAAATGGCTTACATGTCCGCAAAAAAAATTGACGAACGTGATCCAACCCAAACTCAACCCGTCTTTACAGCGGGGTGAATCCTACTTGAATTCGGTTCAAAAGGCTGGCATGAAGTTGGATCGGATTCCATTTCTATTATGATGTAGTATGCGAAATGAGTCGATTTTTAACCCGTCCCTGATTTGTCTTATATGGAGCTTTTGAACCTGACGTCTATACGATTGATTAGCTAGGTTTGATCCTTGTTGGAAACAGATTCCTATCGATTGCAAGTACTTCGATTAATGCGGTTTCAATCGAGTTTTAAGACGAAGCACTAAACTGGCCAAACGACTGGACGGTTAAGAAATCGGCTGAAAGTTCACTCGAAACTAGGTTGATGAAGCTTCTTGTAGCAAGTTCGAAACCGTTTTGAAGTCCTTTTCTTTATGAGTTTCTAAATCCATCTTGAACCATGTTCAGAGAACTGGCTTGAAACCGGTTCGGATCCAATTTGTGACAGGGTCCAGTATGCAGTTTGAATCGGATTTAAATTCGTTTCCGATCCGTCTTTCACGAAGGTTGTACACCTGGTGATTATCCGACTGTCAATCTAGGTTTGATACTGATTGAAAACGGGTTCTCATAGGTTTGAGGAGTCCATGTTTATCCTTGTTCAAGCCGATTATAATCCGGATATCGGAGCTGATCATCCCCGTGCCGCTTGTAAACCAGTCTTGAAATCGGATTAAAATCAGATTGGCAATCATCGGTTTGTCAATCCTTCGAGTAGCTGGATTGAAACTACACCTGGATTGAGTGTGCCGTTAGGGCAACAATCAAAACTTGGAAATTTTTGATTTGAAATAAACCTGATCAGTGATCAATTCTCCCTCTAAACATTTACTTCCGTTCATTTTTCCTTTTCATCTGCTCCTGAAGGTATCTCTAATCTCCATCGCTTTTTCAGAAAACACGAGGCAGTTCCGAAATTTTTTGGAATAACTTTTCAAGCGGATCAGAATACGTACCCAAAATTAGTGTTAATACCTATATGACGTCTTCGTTTGCCACTTTTGTGGAAACAGGACCAATAATGCGGAGCAATTGGTCAGCATTTCTCTAAGCGGATAAACTGTGGTATGTCTGAAATCTGAAATCCTTTCGATTCCTCGATAAACATTCCAATCTCTCTATCGAACACGACGCTCTAGTCCTCTGAAAAAATTGCACGGGCTTAAGAAAACTTTGCCTCTCTTTTGACTCCAAAATTCACCGTCAAAGGTGGCATTTGATAAAACTGCATGCTTGTGCGCTAAAATCAATAATCAGTCAGAACTCGAAGAGCAGATATGGCTATATTTTTGGGACCAGTTTATTTTTTTACTTGATTTATTATTTACTTTCACGTTGGATCCATCGTTAAGATTGTTTATGAGTCAGTGGCGTAGACCGGGGGGATGGGGGGCTAGGCACCAACATTTGTTCTAAAAAAAAATGTTATTGTTTGCGTTTTCAGAGACATTGTGACAAAAAGTTATCTTTGGACCCCCCTATCCTTGACAATTTTCGAACTCCGGACCCCCCTCCCCCAGCAAGATTCCTGGCTACGCCGCCGCCGCGCCATGCCACCGGTATGAGTGTGACGATGCTATTGGCAGAGCAATACAGCATCTTGAGAAGAAGAATTGACGGTTGCTATGGTAACCGTCGTTAAGGTTTCCGTTTGCAATAGCTAATGTAAATGATTCCGTTGCAAGGTTACAAAAGATTACGTCTAATTCGAAACAGTCAATTCTTTTTTGTTCCGATTTTATATTTTGTCTAGTATGAGGATATAAGTCCAAAAATTACTATCCGTCTAAATTTTAAAGTTACCTGAGTTTCCTTTCGTCTGCCAAAATAACCTACTAAATAAACTTTAAGTCCAAAAAATTAATTAATGACGCACATTTATAAAAGACCCAAAACAATTCCAGTCGTTGCTACGTTGCTATAGTCTTTTTTTTTTCTCCGATGGCCAAATGCGAGGGGTTTTTTACTTCTTTCCATCATGTCAGAATCAGGTTCAAAGGGAGAGAGAGAGAGAGAGAGAGGGAGAGAGAGAGAGAGAAAGAGAGAGAGATAGATAGAGAGAGAGAGAGAGAGAGAGAGAGAGAGAGAGAGAGAGAGAGAGAGAGAGAGAGAGAGAGAGAGAAATTCCTGTACCCGCCAGTGCATCGCACTATGTATAACTAGCTGAAAGCTTTTTAGCTCGAAATGATATCGCACGAATGGCGACGGGAGACTCCAAGCCCACCTATCCATCTGTCACTGCTCTCACCTCACTGGACGGATAGGGATATAGGATAAAACACTTGCCTCTTTGCGAAGAAGTGCTGCGCCATGCCATGCCATGGGCTCACAGCTTTTAGCGTGTGACGGCGACGCACGGTCGTCCCAGCGAGGCACCGCGCGCAGCGCACGGGACCTGCGCAGACATGCAAAAAGAACTTATCCAATCCGTTTCATAACAGAGGAGAGGATTCCCATAAACTCGTAATTAACCTGTTATTATTCAGAATCTGCTGACATGTGATAGGTCTTAATGCCGCGCGGCTTTTTAACGTTACCACCTTGGGGCAAGGGCGCGGGGTGGCGCGAGGCGGCGCAAGACTCTAGAGCGTGATTGGAGGGAGCGCGGCTCACAAAACATAATGTGCGCTCATTCCTACAAATTGCCGTTGTAATATAGATCAAGATTTCTTCCTAAGAGCAAGCCTCCTGTTTTACAGGCCACAGGTTAGGTATGCTCTCATAGGTTAGGTGTTTTTAATATTCCACTCTTGTCTTTGCTGATTGCTGAACCAACCTGCACAATTCAGACCGTAAAGAGAGAGAGAGAAAGAGAGTGAGAGAGAGAGAGAGTGAGAGAGAGACTGTTGTGTTACGCTCGAGCTCCTGTCCAATAGTGCGTGTCACTCTTTGATAATCATGGAAAAGGTCACACGCTTGCGCGTAATGTGAGACAGAGTGAGAGTTTGAGTCGCTGAAGTTAAGTCATATCGGGTAATTATGTGTATCCGATCTTATGATCGTGTGCAAATATCGATCGATCTATCAATTCTGCGTGCTCTGATGGTAGAAGCAATTTACGCAGAAGATGAATCAATATGAAGAGTCTCGGGGGGTGGGGGGGGGGGGTGGGGAGAGTCCATTAGTCTGCATTAATGGTTCTGTTCCTTACTTTTACGATGTAGGAATACAGCACACTGATTCGAACGTAAATGGGGCTCTTGCAAACTTTTGCTATAAGCAAATAAATAGTCCATTCTGATGAAAATACCAGCGAAAATCATGAAAAGCACACTAGGAAAGTCTAAAATTCAGTAATAAACTCACATGACTGCTATAACGGCAAGATCATAATGGCGGTTCAACGCAGGAATACATGGGAGAATCCGGTCTATTATGTTACTTTCTCTACGGAAACACAGAGGTATGTCTCAATTTAGATAGGAATCTCCCAGGATACTGCGCCTCTCCGCCATTAAGCCCAATTCTGAGAGTGAATTTCGTGATTTTTTAGTGTACTCATCGTCATTTTAACAGGTTTTTATGCAAGAATCAACTGTTCAATCCCTTGTAGCAAAAGTTTGCAAGAGCTCCATTGCCATGAAAATGATGAAAACTTTGAAACTTTGAGTTTTCAAAAATGTGAAAACACATTATTAATAATAATAATAATAATAATCATAAATCAAACATGACATTGATTTTTAGGCTGTCAATATACTTCTTCCCCCCCCTTAAATCTCGACCTTTATAGTGCTTTGGCTGGGTTCACGAAGCACTAATAAGAACTTGATTTCCACACCTTTTTCAAAAAAGGTCATTGGCCGAAGAAACTTGTCTTAAGTGATAGAAGATATCTGCACTCACCGCACACACTTAATTTCTAGGTCAATGTATTTTTTTTAACTTTAAGCGAAACCTTCTTCCAAGCAGCCTCAGCTCATCGAATGTTTATCAGAGGAAGAGATATTTGATTACAGAGCTTCACTTTTCGATAAACACTAAACAGAGGAACGAAAAGTAACTCTCCATTCCGCCAGTCCGTCGTATCCAATTATGTGAAAGAACAACCCGTAGGTTCTGACAGAAGCACCAGAATGGGACTCTTGGTTACTTTTGCAGAAGCGACTGAATAGTCAATTTTTGCGTAAAAACCAGCGAAAATAACCTTGATCACAAATTCTGAAATTCACTTTTAGACTCACAAAATTACTTTAAATTTTAAGGTACATTGGCAAAGCTACGCAGATACCATGGGAGATTCCTATCTAATTTGAGACCTGCCTCTGTGTATTTCTTTAAAGAGAGTGACTTAGACAGGAATCCCCCATAATACTTGCGTAGCTCTGTAATTTAAGAGCAAAGATGGCAGAGCTACGGAGGTATCAAAAGAGATTCATGTCTGATAATATGTAAGTCCCTCTATAGAAATATACAGAGGAAAGCCTCAAACTAAATAAGAATCTCATAGGGTACCTGCCGTATCTCCACCCCTTAACCCCTTATGGGCCAATCCCGAGTGTTCTCGTTTTTCTCCTCTAGTCTATTTCACATCGATTTAGTCTTCATTTCGGACAAACGTAAGTATATGGATTTTAAATAATACAATATAAGATCTCGCTGGGCGCCTTCAATTCGTCGTGTAGGCAATTCCAACTCCATAAAGTACGAACAGTTAACTACCTTCCCTCTAGAAACGGAGGAGAGGTGTTCTCTCGAACTAACCTGGTCTTTGAAGGGTTAAACTTTGAAGTCATTTTGTAAGCCTGAGAGAGAACTATGTAGCTTTTTTAATGTGATCATCCTAATTTTCGCTGATTTTTCACGCTAGAATGAACGATCCAATCGCATACAGCTGAAGTTAGCATGAGAGGTCCTGCGGTCTGGTGTAAAAGTATAAGAAATTCCTCGGTCGTTACGCCTTTATTAATTAATTGATTCATTATAATTAATTAATTCAACTAGGAACTATGTTTTTATTCATAGTGAAAAGGAGTCACATGTGCGCAGAGTAGGTATTACTTCTCGCTATGCGCGTTGCAACATTCGACTCACGTTCAGTAAGTGACCCAATCAGATCATAGTCTGAAGGGGTTGAAGAGGGGAGAAGGAAAGAAGGGAGGGGAGGGGGAAGGGGGAGGGGAGTGGGGAGGGGGAGGGGGGAGGGGGAGGAAAAGAGATCTTTCGCTCAATCCTCTCTACTCAAGTAACCCGATCGCAACGCCTTCTCGCATCGGATTGTCGAAAAAAAAGGAGAAGGAAATAATTCGACTACGCTTCAATAATTAAAAAGCATGACCCATTAATAAAATCATACCTCGAAAGAGAGAGAGAGAGAGAGAGAGAGAGAGAGAGAGAGAGAGAGAGAGAGAGAGAGAGAGAGAGAGAGAGAGAGAGAGAGAGAGAGAGAGACGCACGAAGAAAGAGCGAGTGAGTGAGACGGTTGCCTTTTCCACGCCTCCCGAATAAAGGCATACGTATAACTCGTCCGTGAGCGAGATAGACGAGGAGTCTGAAGAGCCTCCTATCTACATAATCTTTGCTATCACGATACTATATACAATTCATCTGACATTTTTGTTTGAAGAGGTTCATTGTCCGAGAGGAGAACCTCAGGTCGGATGTACTTTTACCGAACATCGTTGATTAGTGGGTGCAGCAAGTATAGTGAATAAAAAAATAAAAAATACATTTTTGTATTTGTTATTGGTTTTTTATCTTCGTTGTTTTGTTTGGAGTTGTGAGTTTGTGATGTTAGATTATTGAGATGCTTGAATAATTTTCAGTAGATAATTTTGGGTCATGAGATTATTGATTTGCTCATCACAGACTGTTAGCGAGACTCTTTATTATTGAGGCTGTCTTCGTGGTTTTTTGTTTTTTGTTTTCAGTTTTTCTTTTAGGATTATTTTCCCCTCTTCATATTCTCACGAAGAATATGAAAACCCGTTTAAAATAGCCTAGGATAGCTAGGAAATTACCAAATCTTCTAAAAGAAAACTTAACTTTGAAATCGAATTTAAATTTAAAAGTTATTTAAATTCAAAATTTAAAACATTTAAAACATTTAAGTCCTAATTTTCTTCCCTTTACATTTTTCTCAGTGAAAACAGCCACCATATAAATTCCATAAGATCAAACCCTTGCTTTATTTACAGGCACCAAGGACTCGGAGCCGCAAGCCACGTTTCAAACCGAATTTTGCGTCTCTCGCGGCAGAAAACCAAAAAAAAATGCTTTCAGACCACAACATATGGCTTCAAAATTGATTACTGCCGTGTATTGGTGATTGATATCGCTGATAATAGATATTGTATTATTGCAATCGGAATTCTAAACCGAATCGGCTCCCTTACCGAGCTCCCTCAAGAGCTCCCGTCGCAATAATTCAAACTCTGTAATCTTTTAACTCATAATTTCTGTCTGTGCAAAAACTCTTAGATGAAGTTTTTGAATGATGACTAGCATGTCGCAGAGTTATTTTTCATGGTTTTCTGATGAGAGAAACCCAAAATTAAATTTTAATCGCAGCTCCGGCTCCAAGTTTTTGTCAGCAGGCATTCCTCGTTCAGTTTTGGCACCCCTTTTCTTTTCTCAAGAAATTTAATTCTACCCTAGCTGTTAAAAATGTTCCGCATGACCAATTTTCCTTGGAAATAGATTTCCATAGAAACTACACCAATTTCCATGGGATTCCCGTATTTTTGCATCAAAATAGTGTGATTTTCATGGAAATTAACATGGTTTCCACATAGAGAAAAATGCTTCGGTGGTTTAACCAGAAGATTCGGTTCATTTTGATCACCGAAGTTTTCGGTTGTAGAAACCAAAATGTTCGGTCGTAAGTACCGAATACTGCAATAGAGGTGCCGAAGACTCCGGTAAGTATAACCCAAATTCTGCCCCTACCGAATACCTCGGTACTATACTTATGAAGCATTCAGTACTTTGATCGAACATTTTGGTTCCCGCGGCCGAAAACTTCGGTGATCAAATTTTACCTAAATATTTTTCTCTGTATATGGGAATCTAATTTGATCACGGAACATTTTCACCTGGGCAGCCTTCTTGTTTCCCTTCGATCCCAAAAATAATCCAAGACTCGTTCATAAATTCGGTGTCTGACAGATTCAATGCTTCGAACCATCGTGAGTAGATCCGTTATGAATACGAGCCTTGCGTGTATACGGTACGACATGGTCTGTCCGCAATGACAATGAATCGGATCTTATTGGCGCACAAGTTACACTGAATAATATCGAATTGGATCCAATTAGTGTCTTCGAGAACTCATCCGAGCCTGCTATACAAATGCTGGTCCTCTCTCTTGAAGCCAGAGTGCGGTTGCGCGCGCAGTCGCAGGGCACCCCCCCCCCTTCCACGCCATGGTTCTTAACTTCAGGCCGTGATAACGAGGGCTTATTTGTTTTTGACGTTATTATTAAGTTTATCCGTCATACTTGAACACGTATCCACCCCCATTGAAAAGGGTGCAGTTATACATATGAGAGGAGAGCGTGTAGTCTTGTGATTTAATACAGTGTGTTTAGTAAAATCATTTACTGTATTTCGAGAACCACGGTGTTATATACTTTCGTAGGGTCGCACCCAAGGTTATAGATTAAAGAGGTATGCTCATCTGACTTCGCGTCACGAAATCAGTAGCGCGCATTTCAAAATCCAGATCCAAGATGGCCGGAAAAAGCAGAAAACATTGTACACTCTTTCCAGAAAACATCGGGCTCCCTCTCCAGAAAAGCAGAAAATAGCCCGATGTTTTCTGGAAAGAGTATACAATGTTTTCTGCTTTTTCCGGCCATCTTGGATCTGGATTTTGAACTGCGCGCAACTGATTTCGTGGCCCGAAGTCAGATGAGCATACCTCTTTAATCTATAACCTTGAGTCGAACCCACAGAAAATGCATACTTTGGTTGCGCTGACAAAACCTTTTGATAGAAAAATGACCCAGCAAAAGAGTTTAGTTGAACAAACCAAATCTTTGGTTAACCCAGCAAAATCTCTTTAGTTCGGCGTAAACGCAACGCATTTGTTGATTTCACTAATCATTTTGTTGATTTTACAATCCGATTGGTTAAATCAACAATCCAAAAAGGTATGAACCAACAATCTAATAAGGCAAATCAACAATCCGATTTGTTAAATCAACAATCTGGAGTGATGATTGAACAAATTGGGTTGTGCAGTTACTTTTTTTGGATTGTTGATTTACCTTCTTGGATTGTGTTGAGGCAACCATCTGATTGAAAATCAACGAAATAGTTAGTTAAATTAATGAATAAGTTTGAACTCACCTTTTTTTTTAGCAAACTAGACTTAAATGACCTTAAAATTATAAAAAAAAACCGATTTTGATGCCCCATAAACTGATCCATCGACATTTAGAACATCCTGTAGACATTCATGTCTGTATTGTACGTGAGTACGTTACATTTGGTACCTATATGATCCAGTTGGGTCGGTTTGCGTAAAAAAAAGAGACGTAAGAAGTCTGTATGTCGGAGCGCAGCGGTCCGATCCTTTCCCTCCTTCTTCACATCAAGTGGTTTTTTCGGGCATCCCCCAAACACGAACGCGTTCCACCCCCGATGGCTTATTTCTTCTTTACTTACCCCCGTCCCCACAAACCCCCTCCTTCATTCCTTTACTCATGAGCCCTCGTCTACCTCCCCGTTAAATTTTGAGTTCCTACACATGTCTGCTCGAAACCAAGCACACCCACTTTCCGGAGTATCGACAAACACTTGATATTATTTTAATAACTAAAAGAAAATAGGGAATGTTTGTTTTTTCAGAGCTCCGTGCTTTTCCTCTCTCTCTCTCTCTCTCTCTCTCTCTCTCTCTCTCTCTTTCTCTCCTCTCTCTCTCTCTCTCTTTCTCTCTTTCTCTCTCTCTCTCTCGTCTAACCGGCTTTTTCTTCTCAAAATCTATAGAAAATGCACTTCCGACACAGGTGCTTCAGATTTGTCTTCTCTTCTTCGTCTTGAACGTATAACTCTTTCTCTACTTCATTTATTTTCTTCTCTTTTTTTTCTCTAATACTTTGACCGTGAGTTTACTAAAACTCCAAATAAGTACTAAAACAATAATAATAATAATAAAAAATTACATTGATCTTTGGGGAGATTGATATGGAACAACGCAGTTGACAATAAAAACTTACTGTCGTAGTTATGCATTTACTATCTTATCGCACGCAAACATCGTTTTATCGACAGCAAATTAAAAGTATAGCTCTTTACAATTTAGCGATCCAGAGTATGGCTGTAGAGAACCTTGATATGACAAAAGCAATAACAATACGTTCTATCCCGTAGTTGTTTGTATCCTCATGTACTCGACTTTTCTGTTTACGTTTTATTCCTCAAAAATCAGTAAATGTAAGGCAAAACACACCAAAAACCCTTAATTGACGCTTACTGATAAGGTTTTTGGTTTGGAAATGATAATGCGATGCTTTGACACAGGGCTGCCTTTTTCGAATCTTAAAAGGATATTAATTGTTTTTTTTGTTTTTGTTTTTTTGTTTTTTGTTTTTTTTTCCTTGTTTCAATTCACCAAGGTGATTCCACAAGATAACAGAAAGATTACACAGTCAAATTCAGATTAATGAATGACTAAGGCAATGACCAGAAACAACGAAGAAACCATGATCATGTATAATATTTTGGTCCGCCGATGGAAGCAGCGCTGATTTTTTAAAATTTGATGCAATTTTTCAATTCACCAAAATGATCCATTGATCCTCTCTATTGGTTTCAAAAGTTGGTTTCAGATTCAGGGTATAGCACTCGGAGCCAGTTACCCAGCCATAAGCTCCCTCCCCCTCCCGCCTCCTCCAGTGATTGCGATTGTACCTCTCCGTGCAGCTGTCAATACTCAAATACCGGAGGCGACAGAATAATTTTATTTCTCTCTGAATTCCCTGACGGTGGCGTGGCGGTTCATATAGTATCTCCACCGTTCCTTGGTACATGAAACTTCGAGTAAAAGTCTATGGAACGGGGGAGAAACTCGAGCAGTTCGAAATCAAATTTAAAGACTTCACATTCCAAAACCCTGTGGGATCAGAAAAAAAAAGTGATGTCGGGGGGAGGGGGGAGGGGGGATGTTGAGGCAACTCGCACGTCTATTAGGTTTACTACACACTCTAGAGCATGATTAGGAACACGCAATGCGGATTCCGATCGTTCTATTGCCATTGGTGAAGTAAGGACAGGGTCTCATCTTCCCTTCTTTCCCCCCCTCCCCCATTTCTCTTCTTATATAGATCCATCATGCAATGCGAAAGAGGCTGTTGACCCTGGTCCAGTGGCGGCGCGTGCGATTTGGCAACGTTGCTTAGTTGTGTCATGGAAATGTTCCAAATACAGGGGTGGGACCATACGTAATAGAAATAAAACTAGATGGTACTACCCTATTGTGAATTACATTATGATAGCCATTTTACCCTCGAGTAATTTCGAGTCCAGTTTGGGGGTAAGGGGATGTGATGACTTTTTTTTCTTTGTTTCATCAATATCATTTGAGAGCCCCACAGCCTTAATTACCCTGCAATTACGGCCCAAAATTCCAACAAAATTTGTTGGTGACCACCAAATTTTAGTTAAAAATTGTTTTTGTATACCAAAAAAAAACGGTCAGCACTTTTCTTATTTTTTAGGATAATTTATAGCGGGGTGCAGGGGGCAGCCCCCCCCGCAAATAACGCCCCTAATTTTGAAACATTGTTTTGTAAAAATTTTGTTTGTTATGAATTTGCGAGTCAAGTTTTGAAATTCTTGTTTGATGTTCTTGTGGCGTTATTTTCAAGAGAATTCACAATGAAATTGACCCTTTGACAGTGTCATCCATCCATTTAAATCCTTGTGAAATAATCGATCCTCAGGAAGTTTACTGAGCTCCAAAAAATCGATACTTTTGCTTAGATTTAAATGTTACTAAATTGCCTGGGACGCTTCATTAAGATTAGAACCATTGCCATCAATCTTCGCAAGTTTCAACTCTGCTTCGCTAGAGGAACGCGGAGCTTTTTGACCCTTTACTGCACCATTTTCATAAGTATAGGAACAATCACTTTAAAAGTGTATTTAAACATATAGGAATTGAGTTATGAACGTTAGGTTATTTCTAGAATAATTCATTTTAAGCCCCTCATTAATGAAAAATAATGGGGGGGATGGGAATCACTATTTTCCCCTATTTCAGTAACCCATAATGTATATACTGAATAAAATTATTTGGTTAAAAAAAAAAAAAAAAAAAAAAAAAAAAAAAAAAAAAAAAAAAAATTGTGCAGTTTAGTTAAAGCCTTCCAGCTCCAAATCAAGAAGACATGCTCGCGCGTGTCTGTCCACCTGTCCGTATAGTGCCCTCCAGCAGATCCATGAATTTGTTTCTCTCTCGCTCCTCTCTCTTTCTGTAGTTTTTTAAACACGCGTGTTGGAAAAGGATAGAGGAGGGGGCACATACTTGACTTGTGCCTCTATTTCTGTCTTTTTCTAACACGTGCGTTCAAATAAGGAAAGAGGGAAATAGAGTTTCTGAATCCGCTACTGCCGCAGTCCATACTATGCTGAGCTTTTTGCAATAGAGTTCGGTGCCCGCCGCACACTGTCACGCAGGGACCGGAAGAGTGATCAGTGGGTGGGGGAAGGGGTGAGAGAGGTGTGAGGGGGCGATGAAGGGATGAGGGGGTGAGGGGGTGAGGGGGTGAGGGGGTGAGGGGGTGAGGGCTAAATTAAGTACCCGCGAGCTACGACTGGGATTGGTATGACACGCGGAGAGTATCTGAGATGAGGCGCGTGTTGCCTAGAATAACGGTCCATAATACATCGGATGTGCTCTTCTCTATAAATGGTCGTCAGCTGAGCTCTTAACTAGGTATCCTAATTCTAAGCTTGTGTTTTTGTACTTTTTGTTACCCTGCTAGAAGGAGAGATGCTGAAAAGAGCTTGAGCTTCTTCACACGAGAATTGAAGATGAGACAAGATGAATTCATGGCTGACCGGTGCCCAATGCCCATTGAGATCAGTGGCGTAGCGTGCAAATTGGCAACGTTGTATAGTATCCATTTAAACCCACGTATTAGGTCGAATGCAAAGGTGTTCGTCGAACACCCAATAATTCGATATTTTTCACGGGTTTAAATGAACGAACTGCAGCGTTTCCAAATTGCAAGCCACGTCACTGATTGATATCTAGATCGCGTGCGAATATTCGCGAGCCCAAGGCTGACAACAAATTTTACAAAAAAAAAAAAGTTCATTTTTGATCACATTTGACCGATCTTGAGGGCAAACAAATTAATTAAATAAATAAACATGATATTTTTTCAAATATTATTACAACGATATCATTTTATTTTTTCTCATGGAGCAATCACCTCTGTAGTTAAAAGTAGAGTTGGTCGAATGATAACTGATTACTCGTTTTGCGATTTTTATTGAAGATTAATGGAGGTGGACTTTAGCGATAATTCAGACGTAAAGGTTTTGAACAAGGTTTAGGCATCTTACAGATTCCTCCAACAGTTCCCATTCCTTCTCTTCGAAATCTTCTTCAATCAAAGGCGTATGGAGCTTCATTACATTGTTCAGCTGTAGAAAGCTTTCAATAATGAAGTAAGTTGAATTCCACCTAGTTGCATGTGTCTTTGAATGGTCTTGGTGCGTTCAGAACGTGGATCATGTTGATGGTGTTTTGATTACAAAGTTTTTCAATGGTTTCCCTGACTTTGTCAATCACATTCTGAAACAGAGGAAACAAATGAGAAATGCCAGTCGCTATAATTATACAGTTGATCAGGTGAAGTGGAAACCTGCGATTTGCACCGCAGAACTGCAAACAAAACAACACATGTTGACTAGATTATAAGTATGTGTGTATGGATCTGTCAGTACGTCTATACATGAATAAAATCAGTTTAATTGAAATTGATACGCCTAGAGCAGTTAAAATCTACCTCTATTGCTTTCGAAAAGTAATCGGTTACATAATCGAAAACGACGATTTCCCTAGTGATGTGGCGTTTGCGGACATGGGATTTCCGGATTCGTAGAAATACACGGCGTTTGCGGACACTTCATTTTCTTGCGTGGCGTTTGCGGCCAATCGGTTTTTGGGCGTGGCGTTTGCGGACACTCAGTTTTTTCGCGTGGCGTGTGTGGACCCTCAAAAAAGAAGAAAATACGAGGGGAAATTAAGAAAGAATAATATTTGAAAAAATCAACTTAATGAGCCTGTAAAATTGAAGTTGAAACATTAATCAGCCTATTTTTTGAAGATTTCCAACATAACGCAAGAACTCATAAACATCTCGCGTCTTGTTCACCTCTGCCACTGGTTTCTGCAACGCCTCGTCCATTTTGACCACCTTTTCCCTCCGCTTTCCGTCTGCAATTCCTAGTAAGTAGGGATTTTCTAATCAAGAACAATCGGACAAGTCCTCTATGAGTTTTTGGATCCATCATTGCATTATACTGAATTATAATTATTACACAAACAAAAATCCACTTAGAATCTGCGAAACCAAACTGCATCCCTGAGTCAAAGTCAAATTTCAGATCTGAAACATATTGCATACGAAGATCGGAATTAAATTCTTCTAATCTAACCCTCCCCCCCCTTCTCGGGCCACGACCGTATCACCGTACTCACAGCCGTGTCGAATTTGTTAATCACAAGACTCTCTTAGCTTATCCCGGTTGCACCCAACACCTTCGCCTTCGCCCATCTGATCTTGGGCATTTCGCTTTCACACCTGAGCGTTAAAACATTATTGACGGCTATCAAATACATCATATCTTCAAACACTCACACTCTCCAACGATGTATAGCCGTTGGTTTCTGTTGTTGTTGTTGTCGTTGTTGTTGTTGTTACCTAATAATTCACTGCGACTTGTAAGTATCTCTTAAACTGCGCGACCCGACAAGAATATACTTACTTGCAATCGTTGTTGTCAGATTTCAAAGAGAACTTGAATTATCTGTAGAGCGTACGGGAGGACTGTGGTCAGTGGCAAATTCAGACCATTTTTCTGGGGGGGGGGGGGGGGGGTATGGGCAAGCCTATGAATTTTTGAATTTCAATATTTGCAGTTAAGGACATTTTTGGTTATTTTCTGTTGAAAACAGGCAAAATTTGAGGTCCTCTGGGGGAGGGGGGTTATGCCCCCCTGAGGAACCTTCACTTGCGTTGCTTATTATTTTTAAAACAGCATAAATCAAAGAACTCTCAACTCTCTTTACTTATGCTGGAGCTCGTTTCAGAAGTGTAGACGCACCTAGACCGATAATCGTTGGAATTTTTCAACATTATTTCTCATGTTACCTAGGTATTGAAAGTTAATGAAAATGCATTGAAGCGTTGGCTCTTTATTGAGGAACGCTTAAAAATCAAAGCTTTAAAGTTGGAGGCAAGTTTTGTTTAGATTTGAAGGAAAGAAAATTGAAAATTCACCAAAGATTATGTTCTAGGTAGGCCTACACTTCTGAGCTCTAACTCTTAATTGCTATAAGCGATTGAATAGTTGATTTTTGAGCATATAATCCGGTGAAAATTGTAATGAGCACATAGAAAATTTACAAAATTCACTCACACAGACGCAAAAGATGACTTTCAAGTTTAAAGTCTAATGGTGGAGTTACGCAGATACTATGAAACATTTCTATCTAATTCGAGGTTTCTCTCTGTGCCTCTCTGTAGAAAGAGAAACAAATTAGATTTGGATCTTTCGTGATACTTGCATTACTCCCCCATCACGCCTTAAACACCAAAGTCATTTTTTTGAGTCTGTAAGTGAATTCCGTACATTTGTAATGTGTTCATCGTAATTTAGCCGGATTTTACTCAAGAATTAACTATTCAATTCAATAGCAAAATTATTAAAAGTTAATTAGTAAGAACTCCATTTCCATAGTTTTGCATTTCTAATTCTCTACTGAAACTGATCGTAAGCCACACTCTAAATTTCCTGATAGTTCCATATTTTCCCAGATTATATCAAATTCCCTTATAAATAAACTCACGGACTAACGCACAGACATTTTTTAGGAACATGATGTTTGAGCTCTGGAGGGACATGAAATGCCAAAGAGTGGAGAATAGTGGAATCAGAAAGTAATATTCTCGTCCATTTATTATTCATTAACTTTCAAGACCAATTTTAATCAAAGGGAATAACACTTTAATCAAGCAATTTAACACTGAGTATTGTGACTGGAATATTTTAAATTCAGCTTAAAAGTTCAAAAACGACGATTTTGTGTGACTTTTTACCCGTGAGTTTTTGCAACTTTTTTCCCGATATCAGACCATTGTGCAACTTCCAATTTTTTCGATGTGACAATTCTTTCTCTCCATAACCCCTTTGAGGAGGGGGAGGGCTCAAAGGGGCTCCCGGGAAGGGGGGAGAAGTTAAATGGGGCTCTTGTAAACTTTTGCTATAATGGATTGAAGAGTTGATTCTTGCATAAAAACCTGTAAAAATGACGATGAGTATACACTGAAAAATCACGAAATTCAATCTCAGAATCGGGCTCAATGGCGGAGAGACGCAGGTATCATGGGAGATTCCTATCTAAATTGAAACATATCTCTGTGCTGTCGTATAGAAAGTGACATAATAGACAGGAATCTCCCACGATACCTGCGTACGATCTTGCCATTATAGCAGTTATGTGAGTTTATTACTAAATTTTAGACTTACTTAGTGTGATTTTCGTGATGTTTGCTGTGGTCTTTACCTAAGATTGGACTATTTATTTGCTTATAGCAAAATCTTGCAAGAGCCCCATTTGTGAAATAAATTCTACGGTATCTGGCAACTAGCCGTTCTTGCATGCAACGCTCCCGGTTGTAACCTTACCGCCGCCGCGCCGCAGTTCCACTATATTATGTATCGTATCCTCCGTAACTCTTCCTCACCGCATGACCCTTTGACCTTCAATTTTACACCTTTTCATAAGTCTTCCCCGCTCCTCGTTCCTCTCTCTCTCTCTCTCTCTCTCTCTGTCTCTCTCTCTCTCTCTCTCTCCCTCTCTCTCTCTCTCTCTCTCTCTCTCTCTCTCTCTCTCTCCCTCTCCCTCTCTCCTCTTTAACTTATTAATTTAAGTGAAGCAACCAAGATTCGACGGCGACGTATTGACGACCCATCAATCCGCAATATCCTCTTCATTCATCACTTGAGTAATGAGAATTCAAGAAACATTGCCGTAATTTGTCTTAATGACAGAGAGTAAGGGTCCTCGATCGTTAAAAAAATTGTATCTTGAGGTCAGGCCTCATCCTCGGAGAGACATGAAAAGGAATCCATCCGAAGAAGTTAATTATTGTCGAAGTACAAATGTCTATCGAGACCGTAGACAATTTTCAACACGTGCGTTAATTGATTTCTGGTCATCTTACATTTTATCGCCAAATTGTTTTTGAATGCGGTAGACAACAATGAATTTTTATTGATATGATTTCAATGTAATATTCAAAGCTCCACTTTGATTTGTAAGGGATTTTACGATATTTAACTTGACATTCTTGGAACCGGTGCGGTAAATCCTCGTGGCTGCGAGGTTTTAAGGATCCTGATTATCGAATACTATCAACAGAAATTTAGTTTCAAACACAAAATACATGAAAAAAATAAAGTGCCTGATGGAATTGATTTGTGAGGGCTCTTTGAATTTTGTTAAAAGTCCAAAAATGCTTCAAAAAAATACAATATTTGTGTACTGATCTTGTAGAATTTCTGCAAAAAACTGTGTTCTAACTGAATCGGGGGGGGGGGGGGGTGGCAATATCTGTGGGTAAGATCTGTGGGCCTATACCTTTTGTGTCGCATTCTAGGTCACTAATACAATGTCTCTGGGAACCAATCGAGATCTTCACCCTGTCGCAATGGAGCAATTTTTTAGATGCTAGAAATCGTGATATTGGCCATAAATTGAAAATCTGCGAAAATTGTCGGATTCTTTTTTTATTTTCTTTGGTCATCTCCGATAACCCCCCCCCCCGGATTATAGTTTTTTTTCTCAATATTTTAGTGAATGATATTTACCGTCATAAAAACCTTTTCCAAAACAATTCCTGAACTAACAAACTGGCAGAAAGCGATTCGTATCCACACGAATATTGAATAACCCATTAAAAAGTTCCTATAGTGGCAAATGTCGGCATGGCCATTAATGCCTCCAAATATCTCGGTGACATCAGCCAAAACCTAAATGTATTGAGAATACTGATGAGGTGATGAGTCATGGATGACCTGCCATGGAGCACGAGAGGTCTGCTTGTAAGTCTATGTCTCCCATTGAAATTACATGGGTGTTGCCCCGGAAGAGCAGAAGGGACGGTTTGAGAGCCCTGAGCCACGTTGGCCATTGAAAGGCCACAAAAAGATCAGGTCAGCTCGTAAGTCTATGTCCCCCTCTGAAATAACAAAGGCGCTGCCCCGGAAGAGGCCGGAGACAGGAATTTGTATTTCTCTCTCTTTTCCCATTTGATCACACGTGTTAGAAAAGGACAGATATAGGGATTTCCCTTCATCCTTTCCTAACACATGTGCTTCAATGAGTAAAGATAGAGGAAGGAGACTTCCTGGCCACGTCTCTGGATGAAAGAATGTGATTAATTGGCAATAATAAACCGCGCAGTGTTGTCGATTTTCCGCATTTTATTTCTTAAAACTTCGCCCTTTTTCTAAAATTTAAGAAACTTAATTATTACATTGGGGCTTCTCGCAGCTTCTGTTCTTTTCACTGGCCCAGCAAACAGTTTTTTGTTTTTTGTTTTTGTTGTTGATGTTGTTTTTTTTCTGGGAACCTGACAGAATAACATAAGGTTCAGCAACCAACTGGACCAGACACGTTGACTGATGACTTATGACAAAAACTCCTAGTAAAAATTCGCAAATTAGTCGAGAAATGAAATAAAATGGCAATTTCGATCAGGATACTTTCTCTTGAAATCTTTCATTTGACATTTAAAAATACCAAATTTCAGGCCCTTGCAACTGCCGCTTTTTACAGTGCTTTCTTTTCGCATGATTACTCTTGGACACAACCTTATCTCGAAATTGACCTTTCTCTATCTTCCTGCATTTAAACGTACGTTTTAAAAAAAGATGAAGAAGAAAGTGGCTATCACGCAACTCCACCCCCTCTTTCTGTCATTTTCAAACACATATTCAGTTAAATAGACAAAGAAAGGAGGAGAAAGAGGTAGACAAAATGCCTGGCAACGACCATATGCTTTTTATGCCTGCTTACTCAAACTGGCAACCACGGAAACTTCCTCTTAGTGATTTCGCGCTATCACGCTTCCGTCGACCATCAAAGCAGCCAGAGAGAGCCCTCACACTTTTAGCTTAAAAATGTGATCCAATTTCCTACTGAAAAAAGAAAAAGAAAAAGAAAAAAAGAAACACGGTTAGCTTGAGTATACTGGTCAAGCGGCCACCTCACCACGCCGAGCACTTAATGGAAGGAAATAGCGCGACATTCTCCACTCAACAAAATCCACTTTTCCAGGAAAAAAAAGGGGGATAAAACCTACGCGCACCTTTTTTTGCGCGGTTCGCTCAATTAAAGCGTTATTACCTCTTCAGCGGCGAGCGCGCGGCCGGCATGGCACGGAATCGGCAAACACATAAACCCTATAATTATATTAGGAGACCGTTCGTCCGATCTATATAAACACATATTAATAACGTGAAATATATAGATATACTCGTATATGTTGGCATGGAAGGATTGGAAGGGTCCCTAATAGTCTGAT
The DNA here is from genome assembly GCA_011764245.1 of Trialeurodes vaporariorum. Lineage (NCBI taxonomy): Eukaryota > Metazoa > Arthropoda > Insecta > Hemiptera > Aleyrodidae > Trialeurodes > Trialeurodes vaporariorum. Next base: position 35,270,741 of record VMOF01000320.1, on the reverse strand, counting down.
TGATCATTGATTGACGGATAATGATCAGAACGGTTCATTAAAATATTTCGGAATATTCGTTTTTATTCGCGCAGTTTACCTTGAAATGAAATGGTGGGTGGGGTTATAGATAGATAGGTATTGGTAGGACAAGGTGGAGAATCGACAAACAGTGGGTCGTTTTGTAAACTTAACTATAATGAGTGCACACTAACCAGCTAAAAAATAACTCTTGTTAAAGTTAACTTTATATGAAAAAAAAAAATATAAAGAAATCAAGTCTATTTTAACAAAAATTTAAATTTAAACGACAAAAATTGGTTGTAATTAAATGTGATTATTTAGCTAGTAGGTATATAAAACTTATTTATTCAATAAAAAAAATAGTATAAAATTAATAAACGAATCTAACAATACACAGTGTATAAAGTGGGTCAGTTGCAAAATCTTGATTCAAGCTATTTAGGGATCGATTCACATGTAAAAACATGTGCAAAAATAACGAGAATAAACACGAAAAACGTATACGAAATCTACAAATGATTTTATACGCGCAAACTGTAATGACACAATGTTGGGAACTAATAATGGGAGATTATCCAATCGTAATTTCGCCAGTCTTTCTACATATATGCTGGAAAGGAAGATTCCCAGAGTATCTACTTACCAGCGCTAGTAACCCACAGCCGATTGTAATGATACCGCGACACAAGTGCAAAGAAAAAGTGCGTGTCTTATATTGGCCACTTCATGATAGAAAATGATACTTTGACAAGCAGTATTAATATGTCGATAGGCATCTCTCATTTTTATCAGCGCCCTACACCACCACTCCGATCACTCATTTAAAAGCATTTTATGAGTTTAAGAGTGGATTTTGTAAGCTTTTAGCACTACAATCGTTATTCTTTCAGGTTTTTAAATTTGAATCGACCCTTAAATCGCATGTGGCAAAAGTGTGCAATAAACTCATTCTTCTGACAGTCAAAATTTCTTCTGCGGAGTTTTTTTTTTTTTTTTTTTTTTTTTTTTTTTTTTTTTAAATTCTGGCCATGTATAGTATTAAGAACATATTTCTCCATGTATGTCTGACTTTCGCACCTTTGTCCCACATCTGGTCGGTGTTCTTTTACTATTCAGAAAATTACCGGCTTCTCGAAAATTCAGGACATCCGATTCAAAGACGTCAAAAGAAGGGAATAACATGATATATCGAAAGCAAACAGCTCCATACCAGTGGCGTTGAGTGAGATCTGACAACGCTGCAGTGGCGTTGAGTGAGATCTGACAACGTTGCATTCCGTCCATTTAAACCCATGAAAAAAGTTAACATATTGGGGTACCACAAAGCATTCCCTTGAATCGATATTTTGTAAGAGTTTTGATGGACAGAATTATTCTTCTTTTTTTTTACAGACCGTAATAAAGCACACGATCGGACCACAGTGCGGCGTCCTCGCAAAAAAACATTTTTCCAATAACGATACACGATATGTTTTCCTGTGAGTTTATAGCTTCGTGGAATTGAATCAGTCAATTTGATCCGTCACAGAATCCCCTTAATAGGTTTTGAATAATTTGATCATTTAACCCTGTCTACGGCGAGTTTGATAAATAAGTTCAAATTTTTCTTTGTTGGGTCTTTCGTTCGATCTTTATTTAGTGGAGTGGCCAAAAGTAGATGTAGCATTAAATACGGTAATGCAGCATTCCTCCTCCCCCATCAATTGCAATGAAAAAGATCGAACTATTTAGCATGCAGTTGACACCCTCAAACTAAACCTTTTGCACTGAAAAAAAAAAAAGTTCTGGCTCTACCGAATACATGCTTCGGGAAGCTGAAGGAGGCATATCCGAAGCAAAGTTCTGTGACTAGCGGGCTTTCCGTCGGTAGTAGCGAGCCACATGCTCTAGTAGTCCCGAACCTCTTGCTTCGGCATTGCGATGTAGGCGGGCAACACGTGCAATGACATACAATTAGCAGGACCTGTCGCCATCTTTTCTCTGTTAAGTATCAAAGTAGAACGGGTTCACTCTTGAAATCAATTCACTCTGAGAATTTGTCATCGGTGATCTCTGAAAGAACGCTACGTTACAATTTAGGAGCATATTCACAGAGTTTGCTCACTTAACTAAGCGCGTCGTAAAGGGTGTGCGCCTCGGAGCGCTACCCTTGTATATGCAGCAATCAGGCATCGTATACCACAAACACTGAGCACCGCAGTGGTAACGCACTGGACCCCGGAGTGATACATCACCGGTTCGATCCTGGGTAGCGGCACGCTCTTTTTTCACTCTTCTTTATATACATTCCCGAAGCACGTGCTTATGTACTACCGAGCTTTGCTCCGCGAAGCTATCTGAATCAGCACGTGCTTCGGCTCTACCGGAGCAATAGGTGTACTACCGGAGCACAGTTCTTTCAGTGTGCATGAATTGAAATGGACCAATAACAACATGATCCAGATTTTTTTTCTTGCAGTAAAAATAAAACATGGAAATATATACAGTCAAATGTCGAAAGTAACCTCATATCAACGAATATTTATGCCGTATTTTTAGTAGTATATTCATCAACCAATTAGCATTGAGCATTTCTATTCTCGTATTGATCATACGTACTTTCTCTCCTTATTTAGATTTCAATTTTCATTGTCATTTTCTACAAACGTGTTTGTGAAGCAAAGTGCGTTTGCAAATTGTAGCGTTACACAAATCATACGATTTCTCACTTATCACTGGGCAGCGGACTTTTTATTACGCATTGTATTCAAAAAGGAGTTGCAAACTGAAGAAAGAGCCTTCAATTTGGCGAAATACTACACGCATTCGACGAAGTGGGAGTGTTTTTTGTTTTTTCTTTGTTTTTGTATATTCACAAGCAGTTACATAAATCTTACCTCGATGATTTGACGAAACCTGCAATCTGCATTACGCTTAGCCCGCACCAGTTTTGGTTTCGAGAAAACGGCAAGAAATGTCGAAAAGGTGACGACTGATGCAACTCAGCATCTGCCTGTATACTTTTGGGACTTATTGAAGGGCCCAACGTTCCCTGGTAAAAATGACGACTATACGACTATTCCAAAAACGACTATAAACATAGTTGCCGACTATAACCTATAGTTGGCCAACTATAATCCATAGTTGGCCAACTATGTTTATAGTCGTTTTTGGAACGGTTATAGTCGTCATTTTTACCAGGGTTATTTTGAAGTTATTTTAGTTTTACGCCAAAAGTAACCCTCTTCATTTGAGCAAAAATGTGCAACAGACCTATTTGAATTTTCCTGACGTAAAGTGATACGTCAGGCAATTAGTCTGCATATCGGATTCCCCCTCCAAACCTGATGAGGTTTCTCCGTGAAAATTCACAAAGCCGTGAACTTGAAAACTCAACAGTGACGACTAGTGCAATTTGGCCACAATGCTTGCTTATGCTCCGTTTGATTCTATGTAAAACAATCGATTTGGTAGTGAAGCAGCGCCTCACCAGCATTTCATAATTTAACATTGAGATAAATGGAGGCAAAGCATTGTTGCCAAATTGCACTAGCCGCCACTGAAGCCCAAGAGTCTAGAGTGGCGGTAGTAGGCATAATTTCACCATTATTTCAACTATTAATATTATAAAAAACGGCTCAGCAACTGATACCCATACCCTTCCGGCCTGTTTCTCGACCGGTTTTTGATCGAAAATCAGTAAAAACAAATAATGTTACCCACGCAACCAAATCAAAACTTGCTGAAGCTGGATCACTGCGTTTCGCCTGACGGATTTTGGAAAGAGGCCCGTCGGCGAGATTTTACTCCTCCGCCATTCAACCAATTAATCAGGGCCCCTGATCGAAGGTACTAATTTTCAAAATAAGTCTTCAATGGGGAATAAAATCGATCATAATCATGTTGAATCGAAAGGAAGGAGGGTTGGAGGGGGAGGGAGAATTTTGTAGTAATGATCCGAGATCTCAAAAAAAAAAAAAAAAAAAAAAAAAAAAAACGGATAGAGATTGGAGAAAAGCTCGATCGTCTTATATTCGTTTGTTTGTTCGTTCACCCTGGCCGTTCGTTCGTTAGTTTGTTGCATATCGCGCATCGCAACGCAAGCAAGCATACTCAAGCGAGGGGGGAAGGGAAATGGGAGTTAGCGCGTCGCGAAGAAGGGCGATGAAGGGGTTAAGAGTTTGAAGAGGGGGGGGGGGGGAATCAGGGGGTGTGGGACGTTGGGGGGTACCCCAGTTGTTTTTCTCCCACGCTAGTGGAGCAACGCGACGCGATCTTGAGACTCGACGCCGCGCGCCGATCGACAGTACTGCCAAATCTTCGGGATGTCCGAATTAATTTAGCATTGGTCGTATGGGGAGTAGTATCGTTGGTTGTACTTAGAAATGACATTTTGGCAACACTGTCGACTAGTCAACGGACGGGATGGAGCCTGAGCGCGGCCTGGGCCGTGGAAAGACGCTTCGGTTCGGTTTCGATCGTGCTGCAACCCTTAAAGCCTTAGGCGAGCATCGCATAGCGATCATGTCTTGCTCGTCTTCTATGCTCGTCCTAGCGACGAAGGAAACTGCGGCGTTGCCATGGAAACAATACGCTGTGGTCTGAGATCGACATTAAATTGGCCTAAACTGAATGGGGAAAAAATCACTAAAAGTCATCGTTTTTGACCTTTTAAGCTCTCATGAAAAACTTTCCAGTGACTCTTCTAGGTTTAAATTACCTGTTAAAAGAGTATGATCTCTGATTAAAATTGGTCTTGAAAGTTTATAAGTGATAAATTAATGAGACATTTATTGCAGAAATTAATCACTGTTGTAATTATTTTTTTTTTTTTTTATGTAAATTATGGGTTACTTAAATACTAACTAAATTCATCCCATAAAGTTTTATTAATTTTTTGATTGGAATATGTTATTTAATCAACTTATTTTGAATAGATTAAACTTAACTAATCTATATTAAAAATATTAGATTAATCTTTAATTATTTGTTTAATTTAATAATTTTTATAGAGGTTAGTTAAGTTTAATTTATTCAAAGTTTATTCAATAACATATTCTGACCAAAAATTAATAAAACTTTATGGGATGAATTTAGTTAGTATTTAAGTAACCCATAATTTACATAAAAAAAAAATAAATAATTACATTTACTTTCTGATTTTTAGCCACTTTTTGATGATCTCAGACCATAGTGCAATCCAAAGACATCGAACCTACCTCAAATGGAGGATTTCTGTCTTAAATCGAAAAATCGAAACCTAACCCTTAGTATCCTGATGGTACAAATCTGCACCACCAAAGTAACATGCATGGTTTTAAATGCATTTTTAAAAAAAATCATTATGCACATTAACGAAACGAGAAAAGTTCATTCTTTATATTAAGATTGAGAAAGAATCTGTGAGAAGGGTTTGTTTAGTGCCGGATTTAAAGGGTTAAGACCAGCGGAGAGTAGACCATTTACTTTTTCGCTCGCCCTTTCACTGCCCGGTTCAGTGGCGAGGCGTGAAATTTGGCAACAATGTTGTTTTTCCATTTAAATTCACCACAAAGGTCGAACGCTTCAGTCATCGGCAATGACCAGACATTTCGATCTTTCTAATGTGTTTAAATGGGGAAACAGGAACGTTGCCAAATCGCACGCCTCGCCACTGGCTCGGTTACAAGAACAATAAAGCTCCGTTTGCTCGCTCAAATTGAGTGGGTAGTTAAATATTCGTACTCTGCAGTGTTGATCTTGCCTATTTCGTTAATTGAAGGCGCTCCGCGTAAACATTATTTGTCAAATTTCAACAGTTTAGATTAGCTGTCAGTATAGACAGTTGAAATGTTGTGAAGCAGATGTTTGTGGGTTTGTGAGTAAATTTTAGAACTTTGTGAGCTTGAAGCTCCTGACTCCCACCATTATGTTCAAGTGATTATATGTACATTAGAAATGAACTTTCATTTATAGTAGCTAAGGTTTGCAACGGAATGATTGTGGGACTTGAAGGTTGCTACGGTGACCATAGTTGAAACGCACGCTTTTAACAGCTACTCAATACCAACTCTAAGGAGCAAACATGGACCAAAAAAGTTTTCCCCCGGGAAAAGCAGTCGAACGCAGTAAAACGGTCGAATTAGAAAAATATTTTTTACGTAAACGGAACTTTTACCAGAAATTTTTCAGCAGTTGACAGGAATTTTTTTTGGTTTGGCCGATATCAAAGGTTGCTAATTTTCCTAAATAATGCATACTTTTGATCTTCTAAAAAAACTGCAGGTCTCCAAAGTCTGTGGAAAATAGGCAATTGTTTTAATATTATGATGTAATTGTATTCATTAAATACTCAACAGCCGCAAAAGAACGGAAAAAGCCCGTCGAGATAACCTTTGACCATTCATATAAATCAAAAAGTATAAAGGTTCAAAATCAAACGTTTCATCTATTTCTATACGGATGGATTTCGTTTGGTTTGGATTACATACTGACAATAAAGTTCTTGCGAAAACGGAAGTGTGAATTATTTGAAGACTCTCCTAAAAGAAATTTTGATATTTCTGAATGCAAATTTTAGTCGGAAAGGCTAGAAATTTTCCAGGCCAGTAATTCTACTTGAAATCACCGGAAATAATAGTTTAAAATTGCAATTAATTGTGGCCAATGGTTTTCCATAGTAATGCAAAGAACCGAAGTTAATCTGTCATTTCTAAAATAATTTCTGGCAGTTTCAAGTTGAACTTTCAGGCATGTTCACACTGAAAAAAAGAAAAATAAATAAATATAATTTCAGAATTTAAGTAATATTACCAGAAGTACGACGATACGTGAACCACAGAAAGTCTAGTACTTTGACCAGAAAACTATGGTATTAATACCAGAGTATGGTTACAGAACTAAAATTTCCTAAACATTTTTAAGGACTGTGGTATAAACGCTAGAATTCTGGTCATCGCACTATCCTTTACACACAGAGAAAAATACTTCAGTAAAATTTGATCACCGAAGTTTTCTGTTGCAGGAACCAACATTTTCGGTCCTGATTACCGAATGTTTTATTAGTATTACCGAGTATTCGGTAGGGGCGGAATCTGGTTTATTTTTAGCGAAATCTTCGGTACTTACCACCAAAAATGTTGGTTTCTTTAACCGATAACTTCGGTGATCAAAATAAACCTCGGTTCTAACAACGGAGACATTTTTCTCTGTGCATTGGTTCACATATCGTCATACTTCTGGAACAATTTTTTTTTTTCAGTGCTCGATTGTAGAAATGTAAACGCTTTCCCAAAAACACCATTACTTTTCGAAACTTATATGTGAGCGCCAGCTCAAAACAGAGATATTTTTGGACTATCATGTTTACAAGGAAAACAAGTGTTACTTAGATCTAAAGAATCGTCACTGGAAGGTCATCGGTTTGATCCTGGGACATCCTATAGTGTAGATCCGAAAAATACACCAACAAAATTCTCACTTCCGAGTTTTACGAACGGCAACATCGCCTCTCGCGTTCAAATTAGATTCGATGTAAGTATATGTAAACTGGTCATTTCTTTCGTTTTACACTCTTACTTTTTCTTGTCTCTAGCTATAAGAGTCTCTACTTTTGTCTCGTCGTTCCTCCCCCCCCCCTCCCCCCTCCCCCTCCACCCTCTCATCTTCCTCCTCCTCAAATCCCTCCTGGCCCTCCTCCTCCCATCGATCCCGTAATTATATTCCACGGTAATTTTACCGCGCTCTCGAACCCGCGAACCTCATCTCCATTGTCTATTTCGTAGGTGGGTGCGCTGGTCTGCTATGCGCGGTGCTCGAGTCGACTCGCTATACTCCAACCTGCAACAGCCCTGGGCATCCCTGCATGCAGTGTACAAGTACAACCCCTCTTTCCTAACCCCTCCCCATCTCCCCGAACTTCCAGTCTCCATCATTGCAATAACTCTGCAATGTGTCTGGTGCATTTGCATTCGCTTCTTTTTCGAAGGGCCAAGTACAAAATATTCAATTTTTATTCACTGCTTGACGCGAGTTAAGGCACGATGGATAGGGCTTCGGCACTGGTGGAGTCAGGATAAGTATTGTCCTTTCCTCTCTCTCTCTCTGACCATTAGAATGCATGTGTTAAAAAGTGACAGAAGAGGGGGCGAAAATCAAGTGACTGCTCCAACTCTGTCCTTTTTTAACACACGCGCTCTAATAGGAGAAGAGGGAGAAGGGCAGATTCGTGGATTCGCCAAATTGCATCGAAGATTTCAGTTTGAATGGATCTGCAGCCAGCTTTTTACTTTCTCACTACTAACAAAGTTAGAAATAGAGAAAGTATTACAATGGCGCAGAGCTTTTCAAGGTATTTTGTTTCGATATTTGGCCCACTAAGTACGACTCAGTAAATCATGATAATTACAAAATAAGTGGCTCTCATCATGCCTAATACTATCCTAAAGAATATTCATCCATGAAGTTTCAATATTATTTAACCATATATGAGGCTTCACTGAAAAAAAAATATGTTGATTTTACAGCTGGGGTGTTGAAAAAGTGTGTAGCATGTTAGTATGTTGGATCAACAGGCCTGAGCGGTTCAATTAACACCGGTTTTAGTCAAGTTAACTCCTCTGACGGTTAATTTTACAGCTCAGATCTGTTGATCCAACGTACTAACCTGCTACACACTTTTTTAACACCCTATGCTGTAAAATCAACATATTTTTTTTTCTGTGTTGGAGGTGTAAATGCACACACTTTCTGTGGCGTCTGTCTGTCCGTCTGTCTGTGTGTCCGTAGCCATAAATCGTGAAACCTAGCTTTACTTTTGAACTATTGATCCATATGCATCCAAATTTTGCAGATATGTTGCTTTTAACATTCCCCAGAGGGAATTTTTTTGTTTTTTTGTTTTTTTATTAAATTTTAATTTTTAGATTAGTTATGGATGAAAAATGGTTTCCATTAAAATCAATAGGAATAAAAAATGGGTCAAAAAAAGGACAAATTTAAATATTTCAAAAATGAATCTTTGGATCTGGATAATAATATCAAATGGGGGTTGGGGGTCTCCCCCAGAATATTAAAAGGGGTCTAGGGGTCTCCCCCAGAATATTAAAGGGGGGTCTGGGGGTCTCCCCCACATTGAATTTGATGTGAGAAAGTGTTCGTAGGGTATTCCCTACAGTTTATTTACATGGTTATTGAGGGTTCACTCCTACGTAAAATTGTACGAAAATTAAATTGAAAGCATAGGAAAGCCTCTTAAAGTCCACTCACAAACTCAATAAAAGCGTTCGAATGAATGAGCGAGTCACGATGAGTGCAGGAGTCCGATATAGGAAATGACAATTTTCTCAAAAATGAATCACTTTTCTCAGCATCGAAAGTAAGTTGTCATTAGATGAAACTTCCCCACTGTGACTTGCTCATTCGACCGCCATCTTGGAATTTGGTTAAACGCGCATTTATTGAGATTGTGAAAAGATTTTGAGACTTTTTGATACTTGAAATGTGCTTTTCACAAGATTTTACGCAAGGATCGACCCTCCCTAACGCTATATTGCATAAACCCATTAGGCCCCATTAGGTTTCAAAAGATTTCAGATGAATCTTGAAGTTCCTCAAATTTAATTTTCTTCTAAAGAAGGAAGTTCCAGACTCCTGGTAAATTCTAAATTTAGCTGAAATGTCCCTTAAAATTAAACATATCATAGCGGCTGACCAGGAACTATCATCGGTGCTCCTTGATTCAAATTAAATACGAGTTAGTCCATAGAAAAAGACAAAACAGCAATATACCGGGAGTGCATTCATTCATGCCTTACTAGTTATGAGGCAATACGATTTTCCAAACCCAACGGAAACGATTTCCTATGTGATCGATAGACAGCAGATAGTTTATCAGGGCAACGTTTCAAAGTCTTGTAGGTACTAATACTTACATACACCTGTATCTACGATCAAGTCGATTCTTCGAGGAGGGGTTAGAAAAAAAAAAAAAAAAAAAAAAAAAAAAAAAAAAAAAAGAGTCCACCAAAAGCACTCTGACGCTTCCGATGTTATCTTTGGAGGACTGGAGTTGATACAATTCGAATAAACTCAAAATCCTGGAGCCATCACAGAGCATTCGACTATACTTAAATAGTGCCCACTCATTTGACTCTTCATATAATAGTTATCGAAACTGACCATTTATTCATGCGATTATCATCCGAATTTTCATCGCTTGTTCACTCACTCCTCCGGCATACCAATTAATTATACACCGTTTAAATAAATTATCATGGATCCGATCTAATTTTCGAGCGCATCCATGATTCTAGGCGCGCGCCTGCCCATATGCACAGCACACGAACTATATCCAATAGAAATTAGATTGGGAGCAACGTTATACTCACAGATCTGGGACAAAAATCAAAAGGAACGGGGTAAGCTGCGAGTCATTCTGAATGAATCGTTCTTTTGGAAAGAACTATTTATTGAACGAGCGGATCAAGGGAGATTATACCCGAAGGAAAAGTTCTAGCATCACAGGTTAGCTTTTCCAGAGAAATCCTATTTTAACTAAAATGCTAAATTTCTAGGAGAGATAGCAAGATTTTTAGTGAAATGAATTTTTACTTGATGCTCAAAGATAGAAAGTCAAGAGCAAGTCAGACTATAATTATGTTTCACATCAACTCTTAAATTTAGTTGATTACATATATATGACAGAGTATAATAACGATAGTAAGGGTTTGAAATGTTGTGTTTGTTATGAAGAAAATGAAAATACTTGATGAGCTGAGAACAAAGATATGCCTTTGGTTGCTAATTAAGTCCCATTGTTCCGGAGATGAGATTTTGGCCCAAAATACATTGTTCTTAATGGGAATTCCTTGTAGTGACCTCACTATGCATATGATTTGTTTACATTTTTACCTACGGTGTGTAGCTCCAAAACCGGGACACTTATGAAAAAACCAAAGTCACCATTGTTCTCAGCTCATCAAGAACTTTCATTTTCGTGATAAAAAAAAAACACAATTTCAGACCCTCGAAACTGCCCCATTGAACGAGCGAATCAATGGGTCTGTTGCAAACTTTTGCTACAACGATTGAGAGTGTTTAATCTAATGTAAAATCGCCTGAAAAGTCCAATGGTGGCATCAGAAAGCCACGAAATGAGATAATAAACTCACAAGAAGCGTTTAATGAAATCCAAGATGGCGGCAAAATATCGAGCAATCCGTATGCATGCACCACGAACATTCAAGGATAGCCAACTTCACAACATCGATCACAACCAATCACAACGTAAACAAACACATAACCTCTACCTCCAATGAGGTTGTAAACGTTGGCAACCATTGGATGATAACGGTGCATACATTCAGATTCCTCGATATTTTGCCGCCATCTTGGATTTCAATAAACGCCTCTTGTGAGTTTATTATTGTATTTCATGACTTAATGATGCCACCAATGGACTTTTCAGGCGATTTTACATTGGAATAATAATTTTTTATCGTTGTAGCAAAAGTTTGCAACAGACCCATTAAGACGATACCTAAAGAATAAGTTTTTGAAACATCACAGGTTTGCAATTCCAGAGGAAGTCTAATTTAATCAAAATTAAAATTTCTATCAATAAGGGACTCAAGTTGAATGCATGGGCGGATCCAGCAATTAGGCAACCATGAATTCATCCCATTTAAACGTATGAGAGACAATCAATGCTTGAGAGGGCCATGACCCTATGACTGATCGATTAGTGCTCATGCATTCAAATTGGAATAATACGCAGTTGCCACTGCCAGATTACTGGATCACTCTTTGGTTGGATGTCACATACAGCGCATGATTTCTATTAATTTGCTGCGGTGAAACATATCGAACTAGTGAACGAGTTATTTCAATGGACTATGCAGTTCGACTGAATCGAATCTCATCGATGTATCGACTGGTCCAAGACTCTGCTCTAAAATTAAGTGGAATAAGATACCTATTTAAGCTCCTATCTTTCTCCTGATATACGGCCGAAAAGTTGCAGTGGGAGTGGGCATAGGTCTGCTCTAAGTGTTAAAAAATGTTCAAGAAGCTCCTATCGATATTTTTGATCACCCGAGAGCTGAGGCCTGTCATTAACCTATAACATGTTGGTGTGTGCGTTGCTTTGACTTTAGTAGTCCTATCATTTACACGTTAAATACCCAGTCACCGAGCTCCGACCCGAGGAGCCATCGACCATCTTTTCTCGCATCTATGTTTTTCTTACGTCCTCACCCTGAGATGTTTCCTACCGATTTTTAGGGGTTAGCCCGGCCTTTTGAATATTTAATGCACTTTTTGACTCTATGGAGCCTCCATTATACCCCTAGAGCTAAAATTCTTCTAAATGTTTTCGGTGTGGCTCTCAATTATACTAAACAGTTTGACTGGAGGTCATAGAGGTCAACGAATCTTGGAACCTTTTTTTTTTTTTTTCATGGGCTGAATTATAACGGGTCAGTAGTTGGTGTCAGACACGAGGCTGCTACCCGCTCTCTTAGAAGTAGTCCTATAAGAAATGCTTTTCAATGATGATTTGCTTTTATCATCGTATGAAAATTTGCGATTAGATGGGGTTCTCTCATTGTGGCTCGCTAAAAGATAGCCATCTTGAGATTTTCTTTCAAAGAACTTCTTGAGTAAATTTCGGAACTTTCTGGGATGCTCTCAATGGAGTTACTTTCAAGTATTACCTTCACCAGAATGGTCCCTCTCTATGGCTGTAGCAAAAAATTGTAACAGACCCATTTGAAAACATTGCAAACTTTCGCTAAAAAGCGTTATGGAGGGTAGTTTTCTTGAAGTTACGTCGCGTAAAAATCACATTGAAAGCATCAAAAAGTCACAGAATCCTTTCACAAACTCAATAAATACCTTAACAAAATTCAAAATGGCAGTCGAACGAGTGGGTCACAATGAGAGAAACCCATCCGATCGCAACTTTCTAAGCTGAGAAAAGTAAATCATCATATAGGGCAAGCTGCAAGTAAATATAGGTACTTGCACCACAGACAGAACTTACTATCATCAGCTTCATTGGATCACCATATTTAAATTACTACAAAACGCATTTATTGGGATTTTAAGTGGATTTCTAAACTTGTTGATGCCTCCAATGTTATTTTCACGCGATTTTACACAGGGAACGAGATCCTCCATGACGTTGTTGCAAAAAATTGCAACAGACTCATTGAAAGCCGGCTCTGATGGTAGAGAATCTATTCCCTATCCATAGAAACCAACACTATGATTAAATTGGGACTTACGCGGATGATCACACGGCATATGTTGTGGGCTCTTTTTCCAACGATCATCTCAGTTTAAAACGAAGTTCATATCCAATTCCTACATGTCTTTAATTCTTTCTTCCACCCCCGAGTCCCCTAGATCATAAAACCTAACGGCGACACGTTTTTATAGCTCTCTCTGAGTCTGTCTCTGGTTCAATGTAGATCACCATTATCCTCAATCTCAATCCTGATCGTAAATTACCGTTATTACTTTAAAACGGAGAAAAAATACGACGAAAAATCATAAGATTCTATGGTGACTCTTTCGAAGTAGGTGACGATGACGGCCGACACTCTCTCCGCACAATTGAGGCGATGCTGATGGGTGCAAGAACCACATATTTCCAACGTATTTTAAATGGTAGGTGTGTCGTTGTTGCATCAATCATTGTTGATTCCATTAGCGACCTAAAAATGAAACGGCATAAGTAACGATGAGTTTTATGAGTTCGCCGCTTGTTAGTCACTAAAATAATCCATAGTTTTTAAGCAGTAAAGTTGAATGTACTATGACTTACAAAAGAAAGTACGGTGTAAATTCTTACTGTTAAATTTGCCCTTTTTCAATGAAACTTTCGTTTTTCCATGACGTACTTTTATAAGGGGCGTTATCAGATTAGTCCGAAAACACTCGAAAACCTCAACATTGTTTAAAGATTGCCGAGATTCCGAGATTTAAAAGAGCAAAAATTTCGACAAGGGTACTTTTTTTTTCAAGGTCACAGTACACTCTACACAGGTATTGCATCACTGTATAACCTTAGAGGGGTTTTCTGGGACGAAATTTTGAAGACAACATGGAGGCAGCCTTAGTGAAAATATCTTATGGACAGTTTACACGGGCTCCGTTTTTTTGCCTCTTATTTTTCAATCTTAAATCAAACATTGGTTCAGATTGAGGTGAAACGTTGAATATTGAGCATCAAGCATTGAACATTGAGGTGAACATTGGTTAAGATTGGTAATTGAGGTGGTTTTAGAGTGACTATCTGGACACAACAAAAACTATGTTTCTATTTGGAACGATTTACACGGTAAGGAAACTCACTTATGGCAGATTTTCTCACCCGAATAATTTTATTGAATTTCCATGTCCAGATAGGCACTAGCTATAACATTCTGCTCTTTCGTTGAAAATGAAAAGTTCCTACTGAATTAAAGTTATATTTTTAAAGTGAAGGTTAAAAAATAAGAGACAAGCATACGAAGTTGAACGTTGAAACCGTTAAATTTTTTTTTTTTTTTTTTTTTTGTGTTTTTAGAATATTTATCAACTTTGTTTGTACTTATAAAATGTATTTTTAAGACGTTTAAATTAGCGTTTCTTTGCATTGCTTGTTTGTTTCGGAGATCTTAGTGTGGATTTTGTTAAAAACGTGGTTATTTTGAAGCCTACGACCTACGTATTGACTATTGAGGTCAAAAATGAAATGACCAAATACCTTCCTTATGAAGGAACTTATCGCACTTTAGTGAACTCGAAGAGTATATAAAGGGCGCTGCTTCCTACTGTTTGAAGCGACACACTGTCTAGTGTCTAGTGTCTAAAGTACGTTTCATTTTTTGTATTATTATTATTTTCTTTTTTTCTTTTTTTTTTTCTTTTTTTTTAAAAAAAAAAAGAAAAAGAAAAAAAAAGTGCACGTTTAATATTCATTTGTCCAGCTATTAGGCGAGATATTTACATCATAAATTCCCCCCTGGGCCCTTGGTATCGGACGAATAACAGAGGGACCAATTTGTCCGATATATTTTATGTGGCTACGAGAGAAAAAAAGAAAAAGGAGAAGGAAAAATGAAAGGATAAGAAAAAGAAGAACCACCTGTCTCGAGAATGCTCAGCCTTAGTCCATCGCGGTGCGCACAGTGGAATCATCGAAACAGGTTGTCCTTACTTTCTAGTCGGATATAGTTTATTTATTTTTTCTTAATATGCTATTCGATTATTTGTACCACCAAAATATCCATTTTTCGTATTTCTTCATTTTCTTTTGCATCTGAATAATATGAATAAATAAGGGTGGCTGAGGAACTTTTATCTGTAAAAATTCCAATCATACAATGTTTTTCATTCAATTACAGGAATTTAAACACTAAAAAAATTATTTCTTAAGTTTTTAAATAAGATTTGCCTCAAAGTATAAGCAAATAAGATCTTTGTCCAGTGGCGGCTCGAGAATGAGCAATAATCGCTTTCCTCCCATTATAGAACCACTGCAAAACTATCGATTGATTGGGGGTTCAATTAAAATTCCCAAGGATCGATTCTTTTTCATCGGGTTATACAGGGTCAGATATCGATAGATCGCATTCCACAAGCCGCCACAGCATGATTTATTACATCTGACAGGTCCCGCAGCTCATTTTGGGGTGGAAAAATTAATTGTATTGGTCAGAAGCTGTCAATATTTTGTGAAAACCGTCCATACTGCAGCAGCTGGGAGAGCTCAAAAAACAGCTTTGACTTTTGAAGGCTGTGAGCTTCCGCTCAGGAGCACGTAAAAAAATGTTCTACACTGAAAAACCAGATACTGTAAGATTTACCATAACTTGGTTTAAATTTTCTTGGACTGTCAAAAATTTAAACCAAGTTATGGTAAATCTTACGATAGCTGCTTTTTTAGTGTACTGAAAATGGCCAGATGAGTTTTAATCAAAATGTTTCAATTAGAATTTCTGTCCGCTTTCAGGAGAATTTTGGTATTTTTAAGAAGAATTCTGACCATTTTGGCCATGGATATTTTGGCATTTTTAATCCGATTATTTTGGTCGAAAATTCCAGATCATTCTTGTCGTGAATGTCTGAAGTCCTGGCCAATTTAGCCAAAATTCTACCGAAAAAGACCAGAATCCTCTTGAAAACTACCAGAATTTCGTTCCAGGAACTTTGTATCATAGAATTCCAACCATCTTCAGCAAAACATGTTATATTGTAAAAGTATGATTTTTTTTTTTTTTTTTTTTTTTTTTTTTTTTTTTTTTTTTTTCTTTAACTTTAAGTAATTGACCGAGTGTATCATACTGAATGTTTCAAGACCATTCTCCATCACAAATCACCCATTTTTGGATGTATTGAGCCTCTTCAAGGCTCTTATTGTTTTTCAACTACCGAATTGAACACGAGAATCACCGATTAATTTGTTCACAACTAAAGTTTGCACATCAGACCCAACTACTAATTGATAAGTTCTTATCCTCTGTGCGTCGAATCAAACCTGCGTTGTTGCGCGCCGCCAGGCAAATTGAGCGCGCAGTGAAGACGATGCTATAGCATCGAGCGTCGCGCTGCGCCCCGCGTAGCTCATTCACCGAGACAGGTACTTATCGCGCGCGCGGGTCATGATAGACGATCGATAAGCCGCGGTTGATAAGACCAAACTTGCGGACGAAGCCGAAGAAGATCGCGCGAGACCAAGAGAGTACTACAACTTGGACCTGCTTATGCCTCCCGCAATTTGCATAAAAATGTCTCGTTTCAATAGCCGCAATGTGACGCGATGCCCAATGCCCATGCTGCTCGCCGCACAGTGGAGCGCAGTGGCGATGCGTGAAATTTGGCACCAATGTATTTCCTCCATTTAAATTCACCAAAAAAGTCGAACGCTTCAGTCATCGGCGATGACCAGGCATTTCGACCTTTCTGGTGTGTTTAAATGAGAAAGATAAACGTTGCCAAATCGCACTCCTCGCCACTGGTGGAGCGAGTCAATGGTAGTGGACGAGCATGACTTGTCTTTACACGCGTATATCTTTGCTAATAAGCAACGTAGAAGTTTAAAGTGGTTTAATTGGTTTTATTTTAAAATTTTCTTTAAGAATTACGATATACAGTTTGTTTTCTGACGGTAAAGACACTCAAATTCGCATGTTTAATCATACATTGCATGTCCGACCTCTTCCATTGACTCGCTTCACTGCGCGCCGATGCAATGGAAAGGAACGGAATCGGCTGCACGATGCGCCTTCAAATATCAGAGATGCATCACGCAGTGCAAGTCTGAACACGAAAAAAAGTAGGATGTGTCGTAGGCACGAATTTGGGTTCACCGGCCACAATTTGGATCAGTTTTTTGCATGGTAGGTACACAATCAGAGTTTGTCGTTGACACAATCTGATTGTGTCCCTATGCAAAAAAAAACTGATCCAAATTGTGGCCGGTGAACCCAAATTCGTGTTTATGACACATCCTACTTTTTTCTGTGAACACTGGAAAAAAAGTTAGCAAGGCAGACTTTGTGAGTGAGCTTTTCAGATTTAAGTTGGCCCTTCTAATTGGTTTGGGGACTGCTCTAATCACTGCCCAACACCGCCATTGCTTCCACCCATTTGAAAGCATTTTCTGAGTTTCACAGTGAATTTCGTACAGTTCCAGTGCTACCAACGTTATTTTTTGAGGTTTGTACAACTGGATCGACCCTTAAATTACCTGTAACGAAAGTTTGCAACATCCCCATTCGTCAACTGATCGATCAAAATCACGAATCACACATACAGAAAAAAGACAGGTAGAATTTATCATCTGCAGAGCTGATTTTGGAGTCTGCTATCAACTATGCTGTAAATGCAACGTACCTTGTGGTATATTAAGATAACCTGCTGGTACATTTCACCACAATTGGTACGTTGCATCTACCATTTGATGTTAAAATTTACCATAGTTGATAGCAAACTTCAAAATTAGTTACATGCAGATTGTAAATTCTTCTGCAGTCTTTTTCTCCGTGCAGATGCTAGATGTGCTAAATGTATAAAGTTATATTTTTTCGACTTTGATTTCAGAGTATGACAAAAAATTTCGATTTAAAATTAAAATAGTGTAGGTACATATAAATCTTAATCTGACCAGTACTCGCACAAAATTCGGCGTTTGCTGTACAAAATCGCACAAAATTAGCAAAAATCTATGGCGTGATCAGAATGTAGAAAATTTGAAGTCACAAAAAAAACCATTTTCATGGAATCACAATTTTAATTTTGCTGCTCAAAATTCGGCGTTAGGTGCACAAAATTAGCACACAATTATGGTATAAGTTCGAACTCAGTTTTTTAAAAGTGGTGGTTCCGTAGAAATGGGCCCAAACCAACTATGGGTCAGTTGTGTATGACAAGGTCGTCTATAAATCTACAACTATAGTTAATGAAGTCGATCGAAGATTTACAAGGGGAAACAATTAAAATTAGTATAGCTAGCAAAGATTCGCCCAACGATAGCCTACGGTGAAAATCATTAATATTCGATCGCTTCTAAGCTGAAAGCAGACTTAAAAGCCAGTCTCTGGTACAGTTCCTCGATTTATGGTTCAAGAGTATTGTTCGCAACTATCGAATTTGCATAAACATTAAAGAGGAATGTAATAGTGGAAACGACTCTCTTTCCATACTTCCCTCCTCAAGATCCATCGAAAAAAATTAACCGTTTAATGAAGACTTTAAAAATCTATCGGCGGGAAATTGTTTTAAAAGGGTGTAAAACATGTTCGGAAAGAAATGAAGAGGAAGATAAGGAGGAAAATGAAAGAAGACAAAAGAAGGTTGCATCGAAAAGGAATAAGGACTTGCCGTATAATTGGGTGACCTCCTACTGGGGCACCCTGCAGTTGCGGTTCTCCACCCCCCCCCCTTCAACAATACCCCCTTCCACAATACCTCACCTATAACTCTCCGTTTTTTTTTTTTCGAACATTATTCACTAATTTCAAACTAATTTCCTATCAGGAATATCCATTTAATTTTTTCTTTCTATAAGCCTGTTAAACACGAATGGAAGAAATAGTCCCGCACTTTAATTTATAGATATTTTCTTGATGCAATATTTGTTTTAGCTCACAACAATTGTCATGCACAGTGCACACCTTTCTTTGTGATATTCTCTAGTAACATGATCAAGTAACGCTCAAAATCCGTCTCGCAAGATACATTATAGTTATTCGAAAACCGGTTTTCTCCAGTTACAATTTTCATCGTGGAAATCTCAGAGCACATATATTGAGAAGGCTATTTTCAAAAAACAGCAGAAGAGGACGCAACAGGCGTTAAATGTCAGTTTAATTTGACAACTTTGCATTTTTCTAATTGAACTTGTGAAAAAATCGAGCTTTCAGGTGACGGAGATAACCTTTGGATTCGACTTTATACACAGAAGTTGGAACAGAAAAAGTGCACATTTTTCAAAATTTACACTTCGTCGATAGTACCAATGGCATCACGAGGGGGGGGGGGGGGTGCTCACAAAATGTGACTCGCGATCCTCCAAACGGAAACGAGGGAGGATAGAAGAATAAGAAGAGGGGAAAAAAGATCGAAGAAAACTAGGGAAGGAAACAAGAGTCGATTGATCGACTAATTGTAAGTTATTTGGTTATTAAATTATCTTTACGAGAATCGTTACATATATGGCACAGTTGCTCTTATACTTACCTGCGATCAATCGTTACCACATACGGATTCAAAGATTTTTAAAGCAACGATTGAGTGATTATCCCAAGGTTGGCATCATTACGCTTTATTTAAGCTACCCTTCTTTCATTCCGGAAGAGTCTACACTCTGGTGCACCGGCCGCGACCTCAGTTATAGGACCACCTATTTTTAAAATTAAGGGTGAATCGTGAAAAGATTAGTTTCCGACTGAGGCAGGGCCGTCAAAAGATATCTCTCTCTGAGATCCTCCGTCACCACTTTTTAGCCGTGGTATAAACGATTTTTCAACCCTCATGAGAGTGCCAGATGTTTTTCTTGGTTTTTTTATTCCGTGTTTTTTCCCTCTTCCTCCCTTTCTCTGATGCTTCACGCTCTCTGCATGATTTTTCCCCCTTCCCTTAAAAAACCAGAGCTCTCAATATAACAATCTTTACTGAAGAGCCGCCCCCACTAAAACAGCCGTCTGCGTTACAAGTAATTATAAATTAATGGCCTCCTGTTGATGAAAGATGGAATAGGGAAAGAGAAAAAAAGGGCCATATTTGCGAAAGTCATCCTCTAATGCATATAGGTTTCATAACTGTATTTATTTCTGATTTTTTTTTTTTTTTTCCTTTTTCAACCAGCGATTGCGAATTATCAGATCGTAATCGGATTCGATACTCGTAAGTTTTTGATTTATTAAGAATGACGTTATCATGATAAGAGGTCGAAATTCCATCACTCATCGTTTTTGATGAGATTCTGTTGATGAAAAAAATGGCAGTGATTTAGCTCAATTTTAGGATATTTTTAGCTATTATCTCTGAATTGCACCAAATTTAGCTCCAATTAGTTGTCCTGTCCAATCTAATGTAAAACACTGCAGAAAATACAATGAAACCATTTTAAAAAAGTCCAAAACTCACCACTCTCTGTAGAGTAAACTTATAGCTCTGAAAGTACAGATGGACCACCAATGTATATGACAGTTGGGCTATAGGTACGCAGTTGGGCCGCTGGGGGTGGTAATCGCGATTTTATACACGATTACCGAATAATTATTGTAACCGTCGTTTTTTCGGAGAGTGATTTTATACAGTATTCAGGGCTGATTTCTCACAAGCTACTCATCATTTTAGTTGCAGAATAATGATAAATCTAATCGAAATGACCCTATAAAGTTTACTTTAAAGACTACATTTAATTACCATCCAAACGTTTGACAATCACCAATTACCCATTAATCGTGAAATCAATTACACTCATATTTGCCCAACTAGCTGATATATACACAGAAAGTCCAACTGAACTTTGAGCTTAATTTTCTGTGCTAGAAGGTAGTATAGGACTTTTTTGATGATCTCATCGTAATTTTCGTAGTTTTTCACATCAGAAGCAGTCGTCCATTGGCCCACAGCAAAACCTTGCCAGAGCTGCAATTGAGATTCTCAAAGATAACATTATTTAGCATTGCATTGCATTGCACTTCACGGTATATTTTCCTCATTTTCAGCTTAACCCTTCACTGCATGGTGTTCCACCGGTGGAACAAATTCTTCAAACGCTCATATAAAATACAGGTTTTGAGATATGCCTGCGGCGCATGGTGTGTCAACGCGGGAGAAGGTATGTTTTGAGCTCACAAAAAAAAAAAAAAAAATTGGCTGAAAGAAAACATCATGCAGTGAAGGGTTCGTGATCGAAATCATGTCAGGGGGAAATTTGCCCCCGTATCCAAACTGACCTCATTTTGATTATTTTTATAAAGTTTCCGGCATTGGCTTTTTGAAAAATCCAATTAAAGTAAAAAAAAAAATTTTTTTTTGAAAATTTAAAAAAAAATAAATAAAAAGAATTCCCGCCATTTCTTATGGTGTTATATCACTTGTAAAAAACGAGTAAAAAATAGAAAAAAGATAATTTTGACCTAAAAACCGCCAAATTATTTTTTTCACTATTTTTCCCATGTATTTGACCACCTAATACATTGAAAAATCCACATTTGCTTGAGAAAAAAAAAAATCATGCAATGAAGGGTTAAAATGAAAAAAAAAAAATCTCCATCATCAATAGAAACGAAAACCAACCAAATTTGTTTGCGGCTTTCAGGTCAGTATAAAAATCAAAAGGCGGCTTTTTTCAAAACGTTTGAAGCACCTATACTGAAAGCGTTACATCTGAATAATGTAAAGCCCGAAACAATTAGACTCACCCTTTTGAGATTAAGCAAGCCGGCTTTTTCAGCACAAAAACGACTTGATGGACGCAAGCACCAACAATGGCTCGCACCTTTATGTGCATTCAGTGCAAGGTATAAGTGTAATATTGTGGTCACCGATAGGTGAAGAAAGAAGAATGCACCCTCAGTTCTATAAGGAAATGTTCTGGCACAATTAACATGATGAATGTATGATGACTGGTGGGTGGTGAGTTTTGAGTGGTGTGTGGTGCGCATTTAAAAAAAAACCGCGATATCAACAATGAGGGATGTAAATTATGATTCGTAGACCCTTTGGAATTATACATAAAAAAAGTGACAATCATCTCCAAGGGCCGTCTAGGAGGCCATAACGCCACAGTAGGCTCCGTCTATTGTTTCCCGTTCGGTGTGACCCAAAGTTCAAAAGAAATGAAAATACAAAAAGTCTAAAACTAAAGGGGTGAAAAGATCAGGGCTCGAAAAACCATCTTCGTTCGGGGGGTGTGTTTTTGTTTTTCTCTCTCGTCGGAATCAATTTCGGTTTCGATTTCGAACGCGGTATCATTCGAATATCATACGGAAACCGATCAGTCGATGAATCGATGGTGAGTGGTGACTTCATCAATCATCGGCGTCCGAGTTATTCTGTCCCGGATTCACTCCGACCGACTTTTGGTCATCACACAGTAGGCGGAATCTATTGATTTGGTGGCAAATGAATGAAAAAAAGATGATTGCTTGAGTTGCCTACATTCAATTTACTTTCGTGACTCGCGAGATCCTTATATGTTAATAACTTTCAGCAGAACATTTTATATATGATGTCAAATTTTTTATGTCCAAAAAGTAACGTCCACAATTGAGGTGGTAGCAGGAATAAGACAAAAATCAAGTTTTGAGAAAAACAGCTTTAAAGTTTTTATTGCTAAAAAAAAGAAAACCAATGTAAATGATCCAATACTCACTATCTTCAAAGTGCTCGCCTACCTCCAAAACTTCATATTTTTTCACGAAATTTTGAGGATGACTATATTTGAGGGTAAGACGGATCGATCTATATGTGGTATCTGCAAAAAGGGTCCATACGCTTATATATGCTCTAAATGTCCATGGTTTTATAGTCCAAAACTAAATAAATGTTCATTTTTGAACTATGTGAGTATACAACTGTATCACTGATCACCGTCGTTATTTTCATCGATCACCATAAGGATTGCCAATTTCGGTCTGTTACTGGTGGCTTTTAGGTCGGTGTCAATATTATTCTCCGTCTAAAAGACTACATATTATTCTCAGTCTAATAGACTAAATATTAAATGACAATGGGTCTGGTGCAAACTTTTGCTACAGCGCTATAGAGTGATCAACCTCATGTAAAATCGTGTTAAAAGTCCATTGGTGGCAGTAGAAAGTCATAAAATGCAATAACAAACTCACAAGAGGCATTTAACTGAAATCCAAGATGACCCTGTAAGATCAACCTGTATGCAAGCACCATGAACATCCAAGAAGGCCAACCTCACAACATCGATCACAACCAATCACAACGCAAACAAACTCATAACCTCCGACGCTGTGAGGTTATTGTTAACGTTGGCCGTCATGGATGTTGAAGGTAGGTTGCTCGATATTTTACCGCCATCTTGGGTTACAGTTAAATGCCTCTTGTGAGAGATTATGCTTTGGCTCTACTAAAACTTTTATTTTACCAGTACTTATAACCGCCAAAGCATTAATTTCCGTCCAAAGTGCGTCGAGACAAGATTCGATTACGCGCGATCGTTCCCCGCGCTGACTAATGAAGCCCAGGATGGATGGCGCGATTCAATTCGCCCCCGAGCAAGCGCAAATGCGCTTGAAGGGGGCTTAAGGTGGATGGAGGGGAGGGGGTAAGACGATATAAAATAATATCATTTCTCGTGCTTCTTTTCTATTGTCTGCCGCGAAATGAAATTTCAGGATTCAAGAGGAGCTCCTGGCAGAAGACTCTACCTAGGATATACAACTAGTAAAGGTATGTAATTGTATCCTTTTCTTTCAACCCCCCCCCCCCCCCACCATCCTCCCCCATCCTAGTTTTTTCTCTACTTGTCTTTGACTTCTGCCGCGAGCCATCCGAGTCTAATTGAGGCCGGAATGAGGGTTCATAAAATGATAGGTGTGCTCATCTTATTAAATTCTTACGAGATCGTAAATGCTTATTTTTTCGGAGGAGCACACCTGCTGCTTTCATGGGTCCTTTTTCCGAAGATGGCTTCAATTATCAGCTACACGGAGGAGAAATACGAGGGCATGTGCCGCGCCCTCAGCGACGCGACACGACACTATTGAGGTGTTCTCCTCCGAGAAAAGGTATCCGTAAAACAAAGGGTGTGATCTTCCAATGGAATCTTAATGGCAAGCCCGATAATATGGTAATGTGGTGTATTGGGAAGAGCACACGGCAAGTTTCACTAGCCATGGTGAAGCGAGTACGGTATCGGGTATACCACGGATCACGCTGATGCGTTTCTTGCGCTTAGATCAATAATAACGGGTGGGGGGGGGGGGGGCTTCTTTTTTCACTCAGTAGTTTCACCACTCATCAGACATTTTTACACTTCATGAAATTCGCTGGCGATGCGGAGTGGAATCAACATGGTAAAAAAAAAAAAAAAAAGATTACAGCGCGGAAAATATGCTGCTCACAATCAAAGGCAAAGAGATTCAGCACCGGCGTGGCAGATCCAGGAAATCGCCATTTGTTTTCTCTCTCTGTCGCTTTTTAATTGTGTGTTAGAAGAGGACAGATTTAAAGGCAGTCACGTGACTTTCGTCCCTCCCTCTTCCCCTTTCGAACACATGCTTTCAAATAGGCGAATAGAGAGAGAAGGAAAAATTCGTGGATCCGCCAGGAAGCGCTTGTCTTGAAAGTTCTCTAATAAAGAGCAAGGAGCTTTGAAATGGGCCAATTAGATGTGAATTCAACGAGCCGTTCAATCAAATACCAATTCAGTTATTGTTCATCTACTAATTATTCTATTTTTGACTGTGGCGCAGTACTGCCAGTTTTTGGCCAAAAATAAACACATTTCACATTAAGTCTTATGGAAAATTGGTATTTTTTTTTTTCACCAAATCTCGCCGCACAGCTCAGTGGCGCAACGAGAAATTCTCGACCTCACTCTTTTCTCTATTGAAACACGTACGTTAGACAAGGAGATGAAAACCCCTCCGTCGAACCTTTTTCTATACGCATTCAAAGAGGAAATGAGAGGGACAGAAGAGATTCTAGTTGAGCTACTGTCTTTAGAGAATCTGAACTTTCACATAATTGTCATTCACATCATGTTGTACATTTTGAGAGAGGAGCGGTTATTCTCTTCTTGTTTTTTGATTTTTGTTTTTCGTTGGTCAAGAAGAAAAATACTCACACAATATAATGAATTGAACTATGATTTATTAATTTTAATTGTGATTGTTTCCACGGAGACCAATCTAAATCAGAGAGATACCGCGGGTGGTTGGGGGGCGAGAGAAGAGGTTTTCGATAAAATGTCGCGCAGACGCGCATTCTCAAGACGTAATTAATTCAAAAACTATTTGTAACTTTCGTAAGCCAACTCCTTTTTATCAAGCCGCCCACTCTGATCCTTCGTCACTCGTCAACCGATTTCCCTCCCCCTCCCCGTCGACCCTCACTGTTTCCCTCCGTCCCCCTCGTTCCCTTTTCAAGTTATTTTTGACACGATTTGAAAATATTTTAACGCGAGCTCTTGAATTCCGTGAGCCCTTCTAATGCGCCAGGATATGTGCGCAATGGCAGGAACCGGGAAAGAATTTGATTTAAGTCCCGGCTGGAATTTAAAAGAATTTTCAAGTGTGGAAGGTTTCTGGTTTGAGTCCGAACCCACCTTGCCCTTAACGCATGGGCGGATACAGGCATTCGTCTTTCTCTCTCTACTTCCATTTTAACGCATGTAATAGAAAAGGATAGCATTTAGCTCCTATCCCCATCCTTTTCTAACTCACGCTTTTAGATGGGAAGGGAGAGAGAGAGATGAACAAATTCCTGATTCCGCCTATGCCTTGCCTGCGTTCCGTTTTCCGCATGGCTCCTCTTTCCACTCTTCCAGCTGCAGAGAGGACTGGATCTCTTTCTCTTTCTCTGTTTTCTCCCCGTTTTCAGAAAACACTAGAGAAAGGCGGACCTCTTCTTCGGTGGACTGGTTTTCGTCACTATCGGCGCGGGTCCTGATGAAAAAGGAGAGCTTATGCAAGCGTTCTCTGCCACTCGCTTGTGTTAATCGCTGCGTGTTTACAAGTGGTTGTTGAACGCACGTTGAAAGATAGGGTATACCTAAGACGACAAACCGCAATACGAGGCTGAGAAAGCCGAGCTTAGAGTGAGAGAGAGAGAGAGAGAGAGAGAGAGAGAGAGAGAGAGAGAGAGAGAGAGAGGGTGAAAGGCAAAGTGTTTTTGAAGCGTGAGAGGGATGAGAGAGAGAGAGAGAGAGAGAGAGATGAGTCGAGAGTGAGAGAGATGAGAGAGGGAGAGGTATAGTGGTTTTTTGAACTTCTTAAGTGGACCTCGTAAAATCAAAATCACAGCTAAGCCCTTAAATTACACTGAGCTTGACACTCGAAGGGGTAGAAGCTAATCGTATAAAAAAAACACATGTCAAAAAGCGTCGAAGCTTTTCTCGGAATAATACGGTGCGTTGTCAGTAAAATAATGGATTGTTGTTAAAAGGCTGCTTCGATTTTAGTGGCAAGGCGTGCGTCGTGCGATTTGGCAACGTTTATTTTCCCCATTTAACCCTTGTGAGCCTAAGGGGGGGTACATTTGTACCCCAGGCCAGTTTTTTTGACGCCATTTTGTCAAAACTGCTCAAAATTTTTTGGGACTTCATGACATTTTAAGTTAGGATACTTAGAACACGTCCACCAAATTTCATTAATTTTTATGAATTTTTGTCGATATTATAGAAATTTAAAGTGTTGGGGAACAAATATCCCCCCCCCCTTCGTCCTGCCAGTTTTAAGTTTGGAACCATCTATTACAGTGAATTTTACGGAAATTTTATGTAGATTAAGAATATTAAGTCAGATCATTGAAAAAAAATTGGAAATGTATCAAAAATGGAAAAATAAGATGGTACCTCATTTCATTTTTTCCATTTTTTTATTTTGACATTTTTTTTAAAAGTAGGTGTAAATTTGGCAACATAGCAAAAATGTACTCAAATTTCACATAAATTACTCTCTTAGGGTACTAATTACATAATCCATCCATTAAAGTTTCAAAATTATTGATACTGACTGTGCTGCATGAAAATATCCTTGGGGTACAAAAATACCCCCCCTTAGTCCTTTGTGTTACCGAAATACCTTAGGCTCACAAGGGTTAAACACATTAGAAAAGTCAAAATGCCTGATCATCGCCGATGACCGAAGCGTTCGATTTTTTTTGTAACTTTATACAGCAAAAAATACTTTGATCTGTAATCTTTTCTCAACCGGTGGAGTCATCGATGACTTTAAAAAACTTGCGGTTATTTTAATAAATTAAAGGCGATTGCACCGATTGAGAAAATATTACAAATCAAAATATTATTTTCGTGCAGTATACGGTCATACATTGAACTGAACTGTGTAATCTTTTCTCAACCGGTGGAATCATCGTTGAATTGAAAAACTGATATTGATTAGACTCAAAACGTCAGCTCTGCCATTGACCAATGACCATCACGGAAAAAAAACTACGGTGAAAATAACCATACGGATACCTGATTTTGGCACCTGCTAGATGTTATGGTAATGTTAACCAGAAGTATACTATGTTTTGACTAGGTACTAGGTGATGTTCCCTGACTGCTTGTCGAATTTACTCAAAGTATCAGTAAATGTACCATACTTCTGGTCAAGTTTACCATAACATCTAGCAGGTGCCAAAATCAGGTATCCGTATGGTTATTTTCACTAGTCTTTTTTTTCCGTGATATAATGGTCATTGGTCATTTATAGTATAGTACATCCACTACAGACTCTAAAAGCCTTTCCACCTTCCACCTTCCAGCAACGCAGACTCACCGACGATTCTGCGGCTGCCCCCGTGAATCTCCCGTAGATCCCTGATCCCTATATGATCCTTGGATTTTAGACCGCGCCGCGCTGGTATCGACGAACAAACCGACAGCGACAGCGGCTGGCCAGTAGGCAAACCGTAGGGAGAGTTGGATGATGAGTCTCGGTGTTAGTGGGAGGGAAATTAAAAATTTAAATATTAACAATAATGAAAAATGCAGTCTCCTGTTGTGCAAACAGCGGGGTATGCGACTCTCTTTCTATATATATAGCTACATCAGAAGGCTTTTGGACTCTCGCTTCTTGATTCTCGCAGCAGCCCTTAACCCTGAACCCGCGGACGAATGAATCAAAAAAAATGATATTCGGCTCTTACAAATAAATTCTCTCTATTTTTCCAGACTTCCCCCTTTCAGAGCGAGCGTCTCTACGTGCATGCGGGATTCGGGCAATGCGGGAAACCAAATCATGCACCCGATTCAACTCACGTTACTCATATTCAATGTTTTACAATAAGTTACAATCAGTCCGAAGTTATTTCTTGGGTATTAGGAGTTTAAGAGTGGGGGGGGGGGGGAGAAAATTGAAGGAACAAAAAAGTTCAAGGAGGAAATTAATCAGTCGGTCCTCTGAGAGGAACATTTATAAAATGAAGGTCAAAAACCGCCGTCCGCTTTAAGAATGGAGGTGGGAGTATGGAGAGTAAAAATACTTATAGGATGCGCAATACAGTGACTTTACTCGAAATCTCGTTGATTTGAGTTGGTTTCAAAGTACTCAAGTCTTGTCCAGTATCGAGTGAGGAAAATTAAAATTCAGAGACGCGCTCATCGTAAATCGGTGATTCTGGAGAAATCTTGAGTTATACTTCAAGGTGGAGGCTAAAGAGTTTCCTTGAAAGGAGGCTCTAGCAAACTTTTACTGCAGGGGATTAAAAAGTTGATGCTTGCATAAAACCTGTAAAAAATAACGATGAGTATTCTACAAAATCACAAAATTAATTCACTCCCAGAATCGAGCTTAACCCGCCGTCACTCGCGCCTTAAAAACTTCCGCGAGTAGTCGCGCGGGGTCGTTTTCGACCCCAAAGTTCTTTCGTCCCATTTTACAACCTTCATTCAAAATTTTGATTTCAACCGTGCAGAATAGTAATGAGTATGTATTTTTAAAGCTTTTCACGAGAAAACTCGATTTGAAAAAAACTGTTTACGTTCAGTAATTGGTATATTGTAATCTGTGTCGGAAAACCCCCAAAAATGTGACTTTTCCCAGATTTTTATCGGTCAGCTGCCATTAACTAGTTTTGAAACTTATAAATCGAGGTTTTTTTACTTCTAGGCACTATAGAAGATAATTTCATGAAAATTACTTCTAGGCACTATAGAAGATAATTTCATGAAAAAAAGTATGGGGTTGTGCGGGGGCAAGTTTTCGAGATATCCCCCCCTCAATACCCCTCCTATATTTAGTCCTATAAAATTTTGGATATGAAACAAGTAACCATCTGAAAAACTTTATTTTTTACCGAATGAGATGGAAAAAACGCCAATTAAGGTTAGCAAGATTCCATCAACCAAAAAACAGAATCGAAATTGAGGATTTAGGGAGCTGGAGGGGAAAAAGGGGTGGGGGGTAGCAAAGTGGAGCTACTTAGATTTTTTTGCTGTGATCTTTTTGGTTTTCGTACTTGATTCCAGATACCCTTTTACACCTCCCTTCCGCTTTCCCCCACCTTCCACCTTCATTTCCCATCTCATTCCCTTTTCCCCCTCCCCACTCCCCGCCCCATGTGAAATAATCAGACTTTCGAGGAAAAAAACAAAAACATTTATGATCAGTGGCTTCGCGTGTAATCTGGCAACGCCGCATTTCGTCGATTCAAATGCATGGAAAAGGTCAAACTAATGGAGGTGCGAAGTGCACTCCCTCGAATCGACACTTTGTGCGGGTTTGAATGGACAAAACGCGGTGCTGCCAGATCGCAAGCGGCGCCGCACTGATTTATGTAAAAATTGATACGTAAGAAATTGGGATAAACAAGTAATTTAGAAAAAAACAGTAAGAGCAAACATTAGATTTGCTAAAAGTATTGTTGTAAGTAAAGAAAAGTAAAAACCAACGGCAATCACAAATTAGTGAAGCAGCGCTTCACCAGCAATCGATTGTTACAAATACATTCAAATTGACGAAGTACATTGTTGCTAAACTGCACGAGTCGGTCGTCACTGATTTGACTGAAACGTGATTTGGACCCACTAGCGAGTATAACTACAAAAATTACAGGGTGATATGATATGAATGACAAATATGAATGAACAAAGGAAGAAGAATAATTTATAATTAGAGAGTGAAGGTATCAGATACCATTTTCATTCTGGAGCACAACAACTCAGACAATCCCGATAGTTTGGCTAGAGGGCTTTTAAAATACGGTAATATTTTCATAATTTTACTACCCTCTTTGAACACTGCTACGCTGCGGGTCTCAAAATTGTCGAGAGTAAATAATTTTCCATTCATAAAACCCGTGTCGATTCACTCAATGACAGTACCAGGTCCCTCCGTATATATCTGATAGTAGAAATATGAAAGTGAACATTTGGAACGGCGTCAAGACAGACACCATCAGCGCGCGCGCCGCCTCGCCTCCGTGTGCCGCCTCTCCCGGAAATCAATCAAGCTTAAAGGCTGTCTCCAAACTATAACCGGACCTAAGGCAGGGTCCACTATGCAGGGGCACATACAGGGCACACCCAAGAGGCAAGGCTTCGGGATTAAGACTACAGCACTACAACAGAGAGTGGAGAGAGACACAAACACACGTACAATGAGACTTGGAGGAAAAAAGGTGGTTACCACGTCCAATGGCACTTATACAATAGGGAACTCACTGATATAGCAACATATGGTTGATATAATCATTTCTATTACACGACGTTTATAACCCCCATACCGTCCCAGATTTGATTCTATTCTAATTTCTATCCGGATCATTTTTTTTTTCTTTTTCTGATTAAGTCCTACGATTCGTTCGTTGAACGGTGATAACACGTTTGCTATATGATTGTTATTACACGGAGATGACTAAACTTTAATCGTATGTTCGAAAATGAAAGGGTTTCGATTTTCTTCTTCTTCTTTTTAGTTTCAGGTTGTTCACAGGATAAATGAGAGTGCATACGGTCAGCCAGCCGGTAGACACCCGAAAAAAATTATCCATTGTGGTAACATCAGTTACATCTACGTTTACCAAAAGGTATATTTAAAGTGAGGTTGAATCTCGATATTATACTCTGTGGTATTTTTTTTTTTTTTAACTTTCTTGATATCAGTTTTAATTTTTTATTCCTCTTCGCATTGGTTGGATTACGAATTCCTGATCCTTATGGTATCGACTGATTGTGCGTTACTTGCGTGTAATGTAGAAGCTATTTAGATCGATCGTTGGTCGTGACTTCTGGTGAGTACTGGTAAACACTTGAACTTATTGCTTACCACTTATCTCCTACCTTGGCTCTTCAGAGCGAGTTTTTAAACGGAACTAAAAAGTATCCACTAATTATGTTAAACCACAGTAGCATTCAGTGGAAATATAGAAATATGAAAATCAGATCATTATAAAACTAGTTTTATAATGCAAGGGTTATGCAAGAATCGATTCGAACGATTTTCAAAAGTTGTTGGCAAATGGTCGTGAAGTATGCACACAAGAAAGAAGAACATGTTTAAAAGCGGATCCAGGAATTCATGTTTCTCTCACCAAAAGAGAATCCAGGAATTTTTCTTTCTCTCTCCCAAATTATTTGATCGCATAAGTAAGAAAAGGATACAGATAAAAGGCTTCACGTGATTGGCCCTATAGAATAATTTCAGGTCACGTGCGTTCAAATGTCAGGAAAGACAGAGAGAGAGATGGAAACTGGACAGGTTCCTGGATCCGCTTATTTGAAAATATGCGCATATCTGCGTTTCATAAAAAAGAGATACTAACTTCAAACCATGCCTGCGATACTTCTACGCAAGATTAAGATTGTGTAGGTAAATGGGGAAAATATTCAAGAATAATTTTATTTTTGACTTATTTCGTTAATTGTACAATCAATTACTTAATTTGTCCTTGTTTGTATTTCACTTATCATTATCAGATTTCCTCGGGTTTCGTACAATTGCACCGGAAATAATTGGGAAATATATTCAGCTTTGAAGGAAATTCAGACTGAAAGTAGGAGAAGACTCCAAAGTTGTCATATATTTCCCCAGTTTTTGGTCTACATAGTTCCCAAAAATTGACAATATTCTCACTAATGATCATGAAACGTTGGATTCAACTTACGCATATGCGCCAGAAGGACAACGATTAACTTGGCAACGGTGTTGAATGGAAATATTTTTAAGGGCAAATCAGTCCACGTGCGTTTTCTCGAAGGTGGAAAAATATAGGTGCACCCACGACATGACATCCATCCACTGTCTGTATACCATAAAAACCAGGCTCTAATATTTTTCAGCCAACCTGACGCCCGGTCGTCCGGTCTCCCTCCTTACAAGCGCAGCACACCTCTTCACAATGGTCTGAGATAGACAAAAAAAGAGGCCAAAAAACAGTGAAACAAATTAATCGGAACTAATAGTTTTAGAGCTCTGAAACTTAACTTGAAACTTTATTTATTTATTTAGTTATTTTATTATTATTAATTATTTATTATTATATTATTATTATTTTATATTAGAAACTTTAGTTATATTTCAAGTTTAAATAACTTGCATAGAAAGTATTAACCGTCATTATAAAATGAAGCTCTTGCAAGATTTTGCTGTAGACAAATGTCCTATCAATTCTGATGTAAAATGCTGCGAAAATATCGATGAGACCATTGAAACAGTCTAAAACTCACTCCTCGCAGAGAAAACTTGACTTGAAATTTCGGGGACCACCCTTGCATGTATGCACCAACCTCGGATTCGGACCCCAAACCAAAGAACAGGACATTAAAGTAAGTGCCGCCTTCCTCGTTTACTACGCAACGTAGACTTTTTCTGTAGTCATCACCGTGCTCCTAGTGACAAATTGTGTATAAATGTACCTTTAATTCCTTCAAATTTACTTTTTGAAAGCAAATTCTTTAATCTCATTGTTCAAATTCGTAGGTTATGTTCTTTTGTTTGGGGGTGGCGAATCCGAGGTTGGTGCATACATGCAAGGGTGGTCACCCGAAATTTCAAGTCAAGTTTTCTCTGCGAGAAATGAGTTTTAGACTTTTTTAACCCTTTCCGGTCTACGGCCGTTTTACCCGGCCGCCGTAGTGGGTCCGCGTACTTTTTGCCGATTTTCGGCCTTTTTCGGGTTATCCCGAAAAAAGTGAAAATATGCGAAGGAAAACAAGGTTAAGGCAGCTGTCACCGTTGCCGACTTCGAGACTAGATCCTTAAGTGTTCACCAGAGCCCGCCACACGCTGGACAAGTCGTATTTATCCGACATCGAACTGCAATCAAGTTTAAACTTTCGTGTCGAATATATCCGACTTTGGACCCAAACGGGGTTTTCCTTTTGTCGGATATACCTGACATTGGACCGGAAAGGAATAATGGTCTCATCGTTATTTTCGCAGAATTTTAAATTGGTATGGATACTTCATTTACCAACAGCAAAACCGTGCAAGAGCTCCATTGGTGTTGAAAGTTAATAAATGATAAAATGATGAGAAATTAAGTTTCTGATTTTTGGCCTCATTTTGACCATGTCAGACTATTGTGTGCTTGTTCCGCCCGCGCCTGCCTGGGCCCGTACTGCACCCGCGGCGGTCTTTTGGTCTTCGGCGACGGACGCCGCGACGAAACGGTGGTAATCTCAATTTGTCATCAGTCATCACTTTCATCAGAGCACACCAGACATCGCAGACCTCCTTTCTTTCTATTTCTTCTTCTTCTTTTCTTTGTTTTTGTGTTTCGTATACCTTTCCTCTTTAAAGCGAAGGGTTAACATGGTTATTTCCGAGCGAGTGATCGGCGCCGGATTTAAAAACTCCCTCCCCTGAAGAATCACACTTTTTAACCGATACCCAAATTGATATGAAAATTTACTTGCGTTTTGGCATGACAATTTTTTTTCGAACCGATTATCATTTCAACATATTTTGAGATCTTCGACTGGCTATAGCCATATGTAGCAATGAGCCAGTAGCATATTATATCTTACTATCAATAGATTCTACTCTTGACGGCTTGACCTATTTCTTTGTCTTCTTCTTCTTATTCTCCTTCTTTTTCTTCTTCTTCTACTTGTTTTGGTTTATTGTTTTTCCTCTCACCCCCTCTTTTGTCAACGAAGCGTGAACACAGTTACTTCCGCGCGATCTATCGGTGCCGGATTTGAGAACTTCCTTCCTCGAAGAATCACACTGTTATACCTACCCAAAAGATGCGCGTTTATTCTCGATTTTTAGTTTGACATTTTTTTTTACCCATCAATAAAAAAAAAAAGATCTTCTATGAGCTACAGTAATGAGCCAGTTGTACTATCTTACTATCTGCAAATTCCACTCTTGACAGCTTGACCTATTTTTTATTTTTTTCGTTTTTCCTCCCGTCCCCTCCTCTATGAACGAAGCTGGTCAACACAGTTATTCACGAGCAAGTTATCGGAGCCAGATTGCTACCAACCAATTGAGAAAAGCACTAACTCGACTTTTGGATGACTGAGAATTTACATGAACCGATCATTTGAAAATATATATTATAGCTGTAGCAATGAACTAAATTGCAATATCAACACATTCCACACTCTTGGCAGTGGTGACTTAGAACAATGTGGTAACAATGTGCATGTGCAACATTTTACCTCCATTAGAATCCATGCCCAAGAATCTATTGTTAATGAAGCGCCGGTCCACTATCGAATCGATTGTTTTTCACAGCATCAAAAATGGAAGAAAAAACATTGTTTCCATAATTGTAAAAGCCGCCACTTGCTCTTAATGGTGAACAATGGTGTAAAACGACATCGGCGGGCCGATCATTTACTTCATCGTCAAACCGATCGTTAAGACTATATGTATGAGTGATTCTATTGGTCGAAAATTGTAAAACTTGGCCGTTGCTATGGTAACCATCGTTAAAAAGAGTCTCGTGATATAAAGGATATTCATGAGTAACCTTTAAATAGCGAGCAGTTTAACGATGGCGGTTACCACAGCAACGGCCAAGTTTTACAATTTTTGACCGATAGAATCACATTATATACAGTCTTAACGATTGGTTTAACGATGAAGTAAATGATCAGCCTGATTGGTTAACTTTGAATCTCCCGCTTCTCAATAATTAAAACTGTCTTTTATAGCAACACCGAGGAACTGGAAGTCACCAGCGAATCCAGGAAATTGTCCTTATATTCTCTCTCTTTTCCCATAAGAACCGATGTGTTATAAAAAGATAGTAGAGGGCAGTGGCGGCTCGAGCAATGTGGCAACAACGTATTCTCTCAAGAGATATATTTCATCGATAGCTTGCACCCCCAAGATATCGATACTTTTGTACAAGTTTAAGGAGCAACTAAGCACGATGTGAGATTGCACGAGCCATCGCATGGTAGAGGGGGCGAAAATTACAAGACTGCTCCTATTCTATCCTTTTCTGACACAGACGTTCTAATGGGAGAAGAGAGAGAAGGCCATTTTCCTGGATCCGCCAATGGGGCTCTTGCGAACTTTCGCTACACGGGATTCAAGAGTTGATTCTTGCTTAACCCTTTGTCTACTGGTGGTACAAATTTGTACCGCCAAATTAACATGGTTTTAAAATGTATTTTAAAAAAATCACTATGCACATCAAACTAAACGAGAAAAGCTCATTCGATTTATTGACATCGATAAAAAAATTGTGAGAAGGGTTTGTAATATAGGTCCGGGTTCAAAGGGTTAAAAACCTATAAAGATGACGATGAGTACTCTAAAAAAATCACGATATTCACTCTCAAAATCGGGCTTAATGTTGGTTAGACGCAGGTATCATGGGAGATTCCTATCTGAATCGAGACATACCTCTGTATTTCCAAAGAGAAAGTGACATATTAGATAGGAATCTCCTATGATACCTGCGTTGATCCGCCACTACGATATTGCCATTGAAAGAGTTATGTATAGGTTTAATACTGAATTTTAGATTTTCTCGATTTTCGTGATTTTTGCTGGTTTTTACATCAGAATGCACTATCTATTCATTTGCTCACAGCAAAAGTTTGCAATAGCCCCATTCTGAAAGTGCGGAACGGACCGAGTCAAGGTAGCCATTTCATTCTTCGATTGTGATCTTTGTGAATTGAATTTGTCTTCTTTTTTTCAAACTTCCCGGCTTTCCTGAGAAGGAATAAAAACTGGAAGAGGTGGTGGATATGTAATGCAAAGAAAGAAGGAGGGGCTTGGTGTAATTGGACATATCCGGGAGGAGGGTCTACAAAACGGTTTGAGAGGATGTGAATAATATAAAACATTCCTATGTGACTATGTGACTCCGCAGTCACCGTTTCATGCATACAAAGTGCACTTTTTGCGTGGTGCTAAAGATACAATGATTGTATGTAAGTACATGATGATGTACTCCTTTAAATTTGCTCAAATATATTCATACATATTTATGAGTGGTTGGAATAAGAATGGGGAACGATTTTTTATGTTTTTAAATGAAGCTTTAGAGGCTTGTCATCAAGTATGAGAATAAAAATAATTCAGCATGAAAATAAATAATCGTCAGTTTACTATAAATAGGAGACTGCAAAGATATCACTAATCGGATATTTAGTCATTTTAGTTTCATTAACACAAGCGACGGTTTTAGGGATGACGCCATCCAGTGGAAAAAGTTCGTTATTCGGTTCCAAAAATTTTATCACTCTCACTCTTTAAACCCTCGCCTTGATCCCTATGTACCACTATCTCACACTCCCATCTCTAAAATCATATCCAGAGACATTTGCTGTGAACTTTTTTGCAGTGGCGTACGCCCGTACGGTATCATCAAGCAAGGCAGACACTCGCACTGCCTGCTCTCAGCTTTTCTGTACTATTCAAAGTAACTCAATAATAAACCTATACTAATTTTAAAAAAATGTGTCCATCATTCGAATAAATTCTGCGCTTAAAAAATAGAACAAAATGGTTTTTCTAAGACGTTTCTCTATGAATACATACTCATCTTTGCAATACATAAAACATTGGTAAATACAGGGGGTGGGCGAAGGGGAAGATCACCCCCCTTCTTCGGCCGAAAAAGGGGGTAAAGAGGGAGAAGAATGGTGGAAAGAAAGAGGAAAGAAGGGAAAATGCGGTCACCGGGGAGGGGGGGGGCGAAAATTCCAAGTTCGCCCCCCCTTTCGAGAGGGCTGGATCCGCCAATGACATATTCTACCTGCCTTAATTTCATATCCACTGCACGCTACTGTTATTTTAGCAGGAAATCAGGAATGAATTCCTGGAGTCATTTTATTCATTTTAATGCGAATTTGATGAGTAAAGAAACAAGTCCTTGCGCACACGAATTTTGAAACTAGAAAGAGATAGCTATATGCATGAATGTCACGTTAAAGTGACTAAGTGAGAGAGTGCAAGAGTGATGTATAGTTTGGAAGGCTATGTGAGTTTTGACACAGCTACGATTGAACCGATGAGTGCATTGCTGGCGAACCGTTGACTTCGTGCACCAAAACCGTCTATACACTTTAGCTTTTAAAAACATTGCATGGGAACTAAAAGCAAATCCTTGCACCTAATTCCTCTTGAGGTTTGCTTACGAGGCCGAGGTAGAAAGTCGTCCTCGCGAAAAAACGGATGGTCAATCATGAATTCGGAGATTCGTATACTCCCCAGATTTTGGAACAAAAGCTTTGGAGGAATACTTGGAAGATAAATTGACATGTTAATGTCAATGGCAATGTAATATTATGTGTGTTAATAAATTGACTCGATTTTTGACAACTTCGAACGATCATTCGATCGCCAAAGAGCTGTGACTGGGTAATGAAATGAAATTGAAAATGATGGAATCAAAAGAGGACAGAATATTTTACCGTAAGATGCGTCGAAATTCGAGGAAAAAAATCTTGTAGACAAAACAATACACACTCGGGTAAGTATAAGTATAATAAAAGAGAGGGAATTTTATTGACTGTTTATTACCAATGTTAGAGTCGTTGCAGACTTTACTACCACGTAGGTGTAGCAATAAAATACTTGGATTTATGTACTCGATATCAACTGATCTTCAGTCTTATTTTTATGTTTTATAAATATCTGTGTTTTATAAATATTCAGAAAATATCAATACACACCGACTTATTCTTTCGGTCATTTTACATGATTTCTTCCTCTTAAGAGAGTGCAGCTGCTTTTAACGTCAATAAAAAGGAAGGTATAATGTATTAATCCCATTTAGTTTCCTGAGATCTTTTAAACCTCATTAGTGCAAGGGGGAATAAAATGAAAAGCTAAATAATCATTACTTTTCAATTTAATGTCTAAGGACTCTGATCGGATGGAATCAAAGGATAAACCGGGAATGAAAAAGAGAAAAAAATCGAAGAATTAGCTTGCAGAACATATTCACCAAAGAAAATCTTGTTGTTTAAAGAATTCGTAAATTTCTGAGTTCTTTCAACAAGAATAAACCAAGGTCAAAACTGCATGTTTATCTTTATCAAATCCCTTAAAAAAAAAAAAAAAAAATCATAACTTAGGAAGGTAGCACTATCTATGGACATGGTGTAAATGGACAAATTGCAACGTTAGTCGATTGCATGACGCAATAGCAAATAAACACCGTCAAGTGCAAAAACGGAATTTTTAAATATATTTGAATTCTTAATTCTTTAACGACAAATATTGTTGGGAGCTATGCCCAGAAGTAGCGGACTTCCAATCAAAACAGTGGCGGATCCAGAAAATTTGTTTAGGGGGGGATACATAATTTTTTTAGGGGGGGCGGTACATCTGAGAAATTTTGAAATTTGAAGCTTCGGTGGAAGCAGTTTCGGGCTATTTTCTATGGAGAAAAGGCAAAATTAGAGGCTTTTGGGAGCCCCCCCTCCATGGATCCGCCACTGAATCAGAATGATGAAGCAAGGTTACATAATCGCATTTTGTTCTCAAAACTTTATAAAAGAGAGCATTCCAAAGAATGCATTCGTCTACTATCGTGCCGGAGTACAACTGTATATTCACACATTCACCTGACCCAATACCTTCAAAGGAATAAATGAATTTTTCTCAGCCGAGAATTGCCTCGAAATTGGCATAGGTGTTCTCTGCATGGGGATTGGGGGGATTATGTTTGCGTTTAAGCTTGTATCAAATATCGCACACATCGTTGCTATAAGACCATCGCAATATTAAAGGCTTGATATACAATCTCAATTAAAATGTTTTATCGCGCCTTGGTTAAATTTATGAGTCGAACTGAATGTACCCCGCCGGCCACGCTGCCCCGTGGATAATATCGTAGAATCCTCAGTACACGTTAGGTTTGTACTATGGTCCAAAACACACTCCCACTGACTCAATTCCAGTAATGTGAGCTCTTAGGACAAGAGTGTGTTTTTTATTTTTACTCTGTATTTCTCTCTCTCTCTCTCTCTCTCTCTCTCTCTCTCTCTCTCTCTCTCTCCACTCTCTCCACCTCTCACTCCCTCTCGATCCCTCTCTTGCCGTATCAGTTATCTTATTCAGTGGCTTCAGAAACTGGTACATTAACTCGTGAAATATGAGTCGGTCCGATGTCCAGGCTTGATGTAAGTGAGAAATAAGTATCGTTTTAGCACCGCGAGTCTTACTTCGCAGAGCTGTCAAATTGTGCAAAAAGGAAAAGGCATAGAAAAGGGCGTATCTAGAAAAAAATGGGTCCACAGCGGTGGAATTAGGTTCCTAGACAGGGAGTCAAGATTTCGAATTTGCCGCCTTTCGAGGATTTTTTTTTTTTTAACCTTTGAGTGGTTGCGCTCGCATTTGTGACACAAAACGTCGCGTCGCGTGAATGACTTACGTCACCCATTTTTAAAAATGGCTATAGCCTAAAATTCTTTCAATTTAAGCCTTAAAATGTATGTTCGTATACTCAATAGATAGGAAAGTCCCTCCTCAGTATAACTTGAATGAAATAAATTTCAAAAATTCCGACCCATTCTTTCGCAAATGGTGAAAAACTAAAAAGTGGGAAATTCAGATTTTGCCACTTTTGAAAATATCAATATTTTAGGCTCACAATTTTTAATGGTGATTTCAAAGAAATATACTTTTTTTTGTTTATCTCGTAGGATGTATATATTTAAGTTCAAATTTCAGAATTTTTGAAACTTGAAAAAAAAATGTTTTTGGATGTGTTCGCGTGGATGACAATCATCGTCATCCAGCCACTTTGAGGTATAACTTCCAGGTTTTGAAAGAAAAAAAGAAAAAACTTCGGAGCCCTCTCGTCCCATCCAAGAAGGGCAGCTACTGAAAATCTCAGCTTTGAAAATTCAAATTCGCGAAAATACACGCAAAAACAATTAGCTGGATGACGTATGTCATCCACGCGACCACTCGAGGGTTAAAAAAACATAGGCTCTCTAGCTCTGATGGAAATTTGTTAGATTCCCTCTTTCTTTGGTCATCCACCGATATTCTGCCACGCGGGATATAAGCCTTATTTTGTCCTGTTTCTCCTAGATCCACCAAATCTATGAGAGGGGATAAACCGATTCTCGAACTACTTCTTTCGACTTTTTAGCTTTTTTTATTTGTCATCTTTGGCAAAATGGACAAATTTTCACAAGTTCTGCCTTGAAGTTTTCTCGAAATTTCCTCTACTAAAAAAGAGATACTTGCAATATTTTGGGAAGAAGGAGAGGTTGAGAAAAATCAAAAGGAAGTTTGAAAGAAAATATGAAAAACAAAGTACTATCAAAAGCAAAAGTTTTGACATTAGTCAAGAATTTTAGGTAAGGGGCCAAACCTCGCGTAATCAAAACAACCGTCAGCGCGCCGCATCGACGACTGTGTCCAGGGCAAACATATTTGCGTTTGCTTGAGTACTTTGAATTTTCCCCAAGTTGCGCTAACTGAATACACTAACGAGAGTTTAAAATGGTATAATATAATTGATGCTAGAGATATAAATTGGAAAATAGGGTGAACATTTAAACAACTTGAGTGATTCGGAGAAATTTTCGTGGTGTTTGATACCACGATGTCTTTTGTTTTGTTTTGTACTCTTCAATTATTAACTCCCAACATCAAGAGTGTCATTTCAGAGTTTTCCAAGGAGGCTTAAATCGCCTTCAAAAAGCTTGAGGGAGGGGGGGGGGCTATATCTAATAATTCCGAGAAGTCTTAGGAAAATGCCCCCAAATTCCCAAAACAGGTAATTTTTTAAGAAAATTTTGCCCTCCAAAATTACACCTCTGACTCCCGACAACATTGAACTTGAACAAATTGATATTTACTGACGAACCAATGACAAATTACCTGCAATCATCGCCTGAAAGGTATAATTTGTTCAAATGAAAAATAAGATTCAATGCACATTCCTGTCTCATATATCCTGAAAAAATAAAAAAAAATTAAAAATTAATTTAAAAAAATCTAAAATCTAATAGGCTGGAAAAAAATCAAACAAATTAAACTATCGATGAGACAACACCGCTGTAACTCACCGACACCTCTTTCGCAGGGAGGAGCGTTTTACACCGTTTGGAAGACGAGCCAAGTGGGGTGGGGGGGGGGGGGAGAGAGAGAGGACCTGCGCACATAATAAAGCGTGACCTGTTTATACCATTCTATTCTTGCGAAGGCTAAACTTGGGATTTTTTTCTGCTTTTTTGATTAAATTAGAATAGATTTAACAAGATTGCAGTGGGCATTTCATGATGCTAAAACCGCCCGAGAGCTGTTTAATCCACCCTCCACCCACTGGTGGATCCAAGGATTGTCCTTCTCTCTCTTTCCCCATTCAAACGCGCGTGTGCCGTGTGTTAGAAAAAGATGGAGTAAGGACCGTCACGTGTTTTTCGCCTTTTTCCACTATCTTTTTCTACCACACGTATTCAAATGGGATGAGAGAGAGAGCGAGAGAGAGAGAGAGGGAGAGAGAGAGAAAGAGAGAGAGAGAGAGAGAGAGAGAGAGAGAGAGAGAGAGAGAGAGAGAGAGAGAGAGAGAGAATTTCTTGGATCCACCTTTGATTAAGGGGGCGGTGCACGGCTGCACGCGTTCACATACGATGGATATCATCGATTTTCTCTCCTTTCGTTACTTGCTGTTCATGTATCGTCATTTTTATTCGTTAATTTTGCGGACTCTGTGGAAATAAATATTACGTTGGAGTTTAAATACATTTTCGGGTCCGGGAAGGAACTGCGCATCAAGTATCCGACTGCAGGGCATTAAATATGGGCGTTCCTGAGATGCTGATAGTGTTTAAAAGCCTTGATACAATATATGTCTGTATATACTGCGATACAAATAGGACAATGTCGTAGTGTGTACTGAACAAAAAGATTTGCCAGAGGCACAAGAAACTGAGGGGGTTTTTTTTTCAATGCCTGTAATGGCGGCTTTGTAATTGTACAAAAATTATACAATAATTTAATTAAATTCATAATGGTTGGGGTTGGGTTTTTGTACCCTAGCTGGGATGTCGAGCAATCTGGGACCGAGGTGAGGGATGGTACTGCAGTTACCAGATTTCTCGTTTCTGTACCACAAGTTCTTAGAATTTAGAAAAAAATCTGGTACCATGACCATACTCCGATAGTAACACTAGAATTTTCTGGTGAAAGTACTAGGCTTTCCACGGTTCACATATTTTTGTTCCTCTCGGAATATTACCAGAATTATAGAATTAAACTTTTCCTGCTACCATTAATTAAAAGCTAATTTGAATACAGATCAACCAATCAGAATTAATCACTGCAACACAGAGATATACCACTCTTAAACGGTCTGTCGTCGGTCATTGTGGTTCGTTCGGCTTTTGAACATTATGAATGATATCTTTTTCGCTCTGAAGATCTGACAATTTTCCAAGTAACGTTGGTATAAGGTATATCAATTAGAGCTAGCAATGACTTTGATATTTCATTCCTGTTTTTTTTTTTTTTCAGCGGAGCCTTCGACTCATAGAGCGACTCGAATCTCAGTACACTTGGATCACAAAACCACTCTTTGTAGATAATACAACGGACACTGTTAAAAACGTTACGTTAAATACGCATTGAATACTGAATACTGCATTTGACTAATTTCCCTCTTTTTATCCGACTACCCTCGGATAAAGGGACCCATTTCACACCCTCTCCAGCATTTTTATCGTTCAAGACCAGACCATTAATAATCTATTAAAGATGGGCCCGTCCAGATATGAAATATATTTAAAAGGGGCTGGGAGATGTTAAAAAAAGT
Organism: Trialeurodes vaporariorum; assembly: GCA_011764245.1. Classification (NCBI taxonomy): domain Eukaryota; kingdom Metazoa; phylum Arthropoda; class Insecta; order Hemiptera; family Aleyrodidae; genus Trialeurodes; species Trialeurodes vaporariorum. The sequence goes on along the minus strand of VMOF01000320.1, from coordinate 35,227,382 downwards.
AAAAATCATTTATTAACCATTTATCAAGATCTCGCGAGGTCTGAACGGCGGTGAAAGAATGGTTAAAACCGATGAAAGATGCATTTCGTGTTTTTTAACCCACCCCTCGCCTCTCCATTAGCCAATCAGCTGGCTGGCGAAACTGCAATGCGGCAGACGATTACTGCAGACACGTCTTCATAATTAAAGCCACCCTCAAACAGTTGGTCTCGTGCGCGCCTATGGTTATATTTGAGACGATGCAATATGCCGGCCGATCAAAATCGTTTTTAATTTCGTCAGCCGTTTTATCAGGTTAACATATCTTGAATAAATGCTCGGAAAATAAAAAAAGATTCTAACGTCTCTGAAAGCAAAGGGGGAAAAAAGCCTTTTTTATATCGAATTAACCAAACAAAAAGATTCAACCAGATTGATGTACCTCGCAGTGGCAAAGTTTGGAATTCTTGACAACGTTGCATTTGGCTGCGATTGAAAACATAGGTACAAAAAATATCGAACCGTCTAGGAATTGGCGCTGACCATCGAATTCGACCTTTTCTATGGGTTTAAATGGAAAAAATACCACGTTGTACAGTAGTTATAACACGCTTCGCCACTAATTTCGGGAATTTATCTGTTTTCGCACAGGGAAGGGGGGGGGGACCCTAAATTCTAACAGTGTTACTCGTTTCACAATGATACAGCAACCGGGGTATTTCTTGTATTTTTATCTGATAATAATCTGATGTAAAAACCAGCGAAAATCACGAAAATCACACCAGAAAAGTCTAAAATTCAGTAGGTAATAAACTCAAAAAAGAGCTGTAACGGCAAATATTGTAATGGCAGAACTATACACGCATAGGTATAAAGGGAGATTCCTATCTAATTTGTCACTTTTTCTACGGAAATACATGAGTTATTATGTCTCAAATTAGATTGCCATCTCCTATATTACCCGCGTAGCTCCGCCATTGAACCCGATTTTGGAGTGAATTTTGTGATTTTTACTTTCTCACTCTAATGAAATTAGAAAAATTGTTTAGTGTACCCATCGTCATTTTTACAGGTTTTTATGCGAGAACCAACTCCGTAATCACCAGTAGCAAAAGTTTGCAAGAGCCCCTTTCTGGTGTTTCAATCAGAATCTGATTATAGTTAGTCCTATAGAATTTTCTCCAAATTTTCTAGATCTGTGGTATAAATACGATTATGTGTCCAATGCCTCAGACTGATCGATCTGAAGGTAAACACTCTATTATCACCAAAAGAATCGGAAGATTATGGTTATCGACAGTCAAATTAGAGACACGTGTTTTGTTCCGATACCGCGCTAAAAAATTAGGGCCTCTTCTTATTAAAGACGCGTGGAAACAGGAAAAACTTGTTGGGCCGAATTGCTTCGGCCTAATTATAACGAGCGCGGCATTGATGAAAAATCAAAAAACGACGATCATTATCGATGGCCAGTTACAAAACCCGGTCCTTGGAAATCTGTCCATGAATGGAGAATAATATGTATATATGTCCAGCTTCGATGAGCTTTTAAAACTAGACTTCTGAGCGCCTGCGTGCGGCGGAAGATCGCCGTATGCATCGTTGCCTAACTGTTTTAAAGGAGGATTTATTGGGTTTTCAAGAGTCATATTTTGGAATTTTCTGATGCTCCCGTTATTCTCAAGTGCGGATTGTATACCAGATTTAACCATCTTTTGAGCTGTAGCAAAAGTTTGCAACAGACCCATTGATAGTCAATTTGCCTTTACAAAAAATCTTGCAAGACCATGCATTGGTCAAATTCAGTTATTCTTTTCACTTTAAAAGCTGGCAACCTCGCTTTCAGCGCATGGCATCACGCGTCAACAGTCGATGAAAATAAATAACCGAGGTCATTAGCTGATGTCAGTCAGAGATGAAATGAACCTCGTAGCCCTTTACCTATAATCTCTGCCTGCCACGCTTAGTAATTAGCTCCTTATCTGCCTAATTTATTTATTAAGTCGAGGAATCTGATTCTTTAAGATGGATGCGCTGTGGACCCTGCTTGCGACTGGAGCTGAGGTGAACGACAGGCGAAGCCCATGGCTATATGTTAGTTCCTGTTAGTGACTGCGTTCCGCTTATAATGACCAAAATTTTTCTGTCGGATCACTGAAACACCTGCAATCGGGCGGCTGGACCTCCCGGCTGTTATTGGCTGTTTTCATCTCTATGCTTTATTCATTTTCATGCAATTATAGTAGCCGTCGCGTGAAATATGTCAACGCTGCATTTTGTCCATTTCAATACGTGCAAAATATCGATTCAAGGTAGTCCACATTGCAGTCCCAAAAGTTCGACCTTTTTCACGGGTTTCAATGGAAGAAATACGATGTTGTCAAATTACAAATGCGACGCGACGCCTCTGACAGTGGCGTATCGTGCGATTTGGCAACGTTGTAATGTGTCCATTTAAACCCACAAAATCGGTCAAATGCGAAAGTGTTCACCGAAAACCCTATAGTTCGAGCCTTTTAATGGGTTTAAATGGACGCATTACAACGTTGCCAAATTGCACGATACGCCACTGCATGGCCTATTAATTTGGCGGACTCCAACCTTAAATTCAACGCTGATGAGTAGAATGAGAAAATTTAACCCACCACTGCATCGCATACTGAAAAAAAACAACATTGCTAAAATATCCAAGTTTTGCTAAAAACATAGCAATATTCATGACTGCTGAAATAGCCATGAGAATTTTGCTAGAATTGCAACAGTTTTGCTGGACCAATATCGCAACATTTTCACTGGACCAGCAATGTATATAATTTGCAAAAATTGAATTTTTTTTGCTAACTTTTCTTAGCAAAAACAGACTTGTGATATTCGCTAAACACAAATTTAGCTGATTTAACAACCTAGCTGCATTGCGGAAATGGCAAACAAAGTTGCGAACCTACCGAATCTAATTTGTAGTTGCGCAAGCGTTTGCTAATATAGCAACATTATCGTTTCCAACTTTAGCGATACAAATTTATACTGCACTAGCCAAAGGTTTGCTGAAGTAGGAAAAAAAATCGATTTGCGCAAATGAGGTTGCTGGTTTAGCAACAAAAAAAAAAAAAAATGTGATTTTTACAAATTAAATTGGTGGTTGGTCTCGTAAAATTCATATTGCTATTTCATCATTTGTGAATAATGGAATTTTAGTGCCGCGTTTTCAGGCCGGTTTTCAGCAGAACTTTGCAACTTGCGTATTTTAGCAATATTTTTTTTAGTGTGGTACCCATCGGGCAAATAAGGTAAGCTTCCATATTTGAAAACTTAAAAGATCATGATCGATTCAAACATAATATAAAACAAATGCACAGCTGAAAAAAATGAAAAAACAGTCGATATAATTTTTGCAACATTGTAATAGAACTGTTCTCCCTTGTACCCATTGTATACCTTCTCGGTAAAATAACCGATTTAATTCATATACGCTGAACAGTGCATATAAACGAGGCCGAGCGGGCAATCATTCAATCAAATCGATTGAACGATCGATTCAAACTTTAAAAAAATCCAATTCAACGCTGTATATAAAGCGAAGGAGACACCTTGCGACCGCATGCGGCACGAGTCATCTGCCGGTACACATAGAAACTTTCTGAAAGCATCTTCAATTCTTCGCGGTGCATTTAAAAACACTATCAAAAAGATCATCTCCAATTTTACAGCACTCAAGGAAATCTATTTTCAAAGGCCTGCATCGGGAGTGCATCGGGCTGCATTCACTAGTCCACCGAATGCCACTCGATCAAGCAAAGGTCATGGGCGTTTCCCTCTTCGACAACGCCACATCGCATCGGGGAAGAACATATGCCACAGGCGCACGACCAAAGCTATCACAAATCGGTTTAAGTAATATTCAGATTAACCACGCATCGTGGCGCTAAGCGTTTATAGCGGCGGACTGATGAGAGGCGGGGCGGGGGAGGATGAGGAGGAGGAGGGGGGCTGAAGAGGTTAGCAAAGGCGAGAGTGGTGCCCTCGATACGCCGATTGAAACATCAAAATGCCGTCGGTATAGATCATCTTCTCCGCTGTTGCCACATGTCTGCATATACCTCCTCTACTGATGGATCGTTTACTGAAGCATTTTTTGCAGAAAAAGCGTACAGGAAACAAAAGCTGTTTTCCCGCCTTCATTAAATCTGATTTGAAAGTGTTATAGTGTGAGATTATAATCAGAGAATTTAGTGGTACTCACTTCTCTGATACACGGTGCGTTGTGTGTTACACATAGTGCGCCGTACAAACATAGTGTGTACGTCGTACGACGCACTATAGTCTACCAAGGAGATCGAAAAAACATGGCCAAAATGGGGCAATTGCAAGGGTCTAAAATGTTTTTTTTTTTTTTTTTTTTTTTTTTTTTTTTTTTTTTTTTTTTATAAAGAAAATGAATAAGTACTTGATGAGCTGAGATCAAAAATGCTTTTGGTTTCTAATTAAGTCCCATTGTTATGGACATAAGATTTTGGCCCAAAATACATTGTTTTAAATGGGCATTCCGCGTATTGACGTCACTACGCACACAATTTTTTACAACTTTACACTTGTGTTTCTCCAAAATTAGGACACTTCGGAAAAAACCAAGGGCGCCATTGTTCTCAGTTCATCAAGAACTATTATTTTCTTGATGAAAACACACAATTTCAGATTCTTGCAACTGCCCCATTCAAAGATAAAAAGGTTATCCAAAATCCTCGCTTTAGACTTTTTAAGATTCATTTAAAACTTTGTAGCGATATTTCTTGGTTAAAGTTACTTGGAAAAATTGTCCACTGTCATTCCAATTGGTTTTGTAAGTTTATTAATTTTGCATTTTTGATAAATTTACTTTATGATTTTTCGACAATTTTAGAAGCGTTCTCCCACCATAGGCGTATGAAACAAACCTAGGTACTCGTAATGGTCTCTTGTAACCTAACCTTAAAATCGGGATAATTTAGGACGAGCATTATACTCTTTATTGTAAGTATACGTCTTTCGTGCAAAGAATACCTCAATTATTGCTAAGTATATTTCTCCTTCTTCTTACATCTCCGCAAAAGAACTGATCCTGAGATGAGTATTCGGTTGAACAATCGAATATTCGCTATTGTTGCCTCGGTTTAGACCCAAATGTAAAGGAATCGATTGTTAATAAGCCCTTACAGATGAAGGCAGGCCTACTGATACCATGTAAACTTGGACTGCGGTTGAAATGAAGAATCGAAAAATCGTCGGACCATGAGCATAGTGCCTGCCCTGTCTGTCTCAGCATCCAATTGGGAGCCAACATATCGAAACAATTATTTCTAAAAAAAAAAAAACTTACTAGTTTTAATATAATCTAGTTCAAAATATAATCTATGTTCGAAAATGGCTAAATTTTGCAGTATTTACACCAAATTCATTAAAAATAATTAATTAAAAAAAAATCAACTAGGATTTTTGTTTGTTTACATTTTGTGTTTCTCCTTTTTATTTTAAGTTAATGACACTCTTAAAGAATAATTCCATTAAATTCAATGCTTCTATGTTCGTAATCTCCTAAAACTGTCTACAGTTATCAGTCAAAGCACCTCTGTGTTCATTCGAACTATTAACAGGTATCGTTAAATATTCCTACTTCAGAGTACTTGCTTTTGCATACGCCATTTATTGAAGGCGCTTGAAAATGGTAGTAGACAGAATGAACGCTTTTACGGAACTCTTTGAGGACCAAAAATCTATATTTTTCCTCCCATTTAAACCAAAACCAATGAAGTACTTACTATCAAAACCAAAAAAGTACCTTCCACAAACGTTTCTCTCGTTCATATCTCAGCACATTTTGGTTTTGGAACACTTTGAAATTTACGAGTATACGAGTAGTGTTTGCTATCCATAAAGTTGCACTGTGACAAACAAACAAACAAACAAACAAACAAACAAACAAACAAACAAAACAAAACAACACAAAGAAGAAAAACAAAACTAAAGTTTTTAATAGACCTACTATCCGACAAATTTTTGATGAAACATTTTGTTAGTGGGAATTTATTTTGGATTAGATAGTACGTATACCCATCGATTATTGGAGGCTAAATTGAACCGGCCAAGGAATCGGTTATTCTGCATAGATTCAAATGAAGACGAAATCGATACAATGTAATCCACGAGCCCCACAGTCATGCAAGTTGTAATTTTTTTTAAATACAGGAGCTAAACATACATTTCATCCTACAATTTGGCAACCTCGACCCTCAAACGCAAGGCATCTTCTTAATCATATCATTCCGTCTCAGGACACGATATTTTTATCGACTCCTTCACGATCGATGTGCAAGGCAAGGGCAACCGCGTGCAAATAACCCACAAAAGACTTTTCGAGCACAATCGAATAACCTCAGCTCCTTGAAAAACACAACACGCATCTAATCGAGTATAAACCCCGTTTTCTTCTATTATGAACCCGCCCGATTTACTTCTCCACTCGAGAATTGATACAAAACTATAGTATATCGATCGACTGCAGTAAATATACGAAGTATATTAAAAACCTTCGAGAGGGCTCCCATTCAAAAGGTGAGTATATGAACGAAAACTGTAACATTCAGGGATTCAGGTATCGGTATGGTTATAAGGAGCGGGTGTGCTCAGGGGTCAGGGTCATCACCCAGCCTGGCGGTTACGGTTCACCTGGTCCATTTACTACACATTTCACCTCTTGAAAATCTGTTCCAAATCGAGGGGCAAAACCCCTATTAAAACCGCAAAATTTACAAGGAAAACGAGTGCGGAGAAAAGAAAAGGTAAAGGCATTCATAATACGCTTAAGATTGTGCCTCGACATGGCGCACTGTGGTCTGGGATCGTCAAAAAGTGGCCTAAAAATCGAAAAACAAATTTATCAACAATTTATCATTTATTAAACTTTCAAGATATATTTTAATCACAGAAAACAATTTAATAAATAAGTAATTTAAACCTAGAAATGTCAGTGAAGAAGGATTAAAATTAAGGTTAATAAGGTCGAAAAAGAGGATTTCTGATTTTTTCTTTTCTTTTTTTTTCACCGATTTTTGCCACTTTTTTTCGATCTCAGACTGAAAATTGGGAGCGTAACTTTTTCATAAATTTGTAATTTATAAACTTTTAAGATCAATTTTAATCACAGAAAAACACTTTGATTGATAAATTTAAACTTAGGAAAGTAGCTGGAAGGTTTTAGATCATATGCTCGGAAGGTCGAAAAATATGGTTTTTGATAGTTTTTTTCCACCCACCAATTTTTGCCACTTTTTTTCGATCTCAGACTGAAAATTGGAACTTGAGTTTTTCATAAATTTGAAATTTATAAACTTTTAAGATTAATTTTAATCACAGAAAAACACTTTGATTAACAAATTCAAATTTAGGAAAGTATAGCTGAAAGGTTTTAAGATATATGCTTCGAAGGTCGAAAACGATGGTTTTTGATGGTTTTTTTCCACCCACCAATTTTTGCCACTTTTTTTTCGGTCTCAGATCACAGAGCGGCAGGGCATCAGGCGCAATCCCGATTTGAGATTTTTCAATACCACGAGGAGCACTGTTCTACACCGGTCAGGGATTTCACGAATAATAAAAAGGACCGCAGAAAGAATTGATATGTTCACGGTGCAACGTTTTCGGATTCTGGGGGCGCTCTGATAGAAGGTGTCGCAACTCACAGAGGGTTGACTCCTAATACTCCTGGAATAAGTGTAAAATCTTGAAAGTGCTGAATTTGCTTTGATTCATGGTACATTCGATGCATAAAAAGAGTGTATAAATATTAGGATGTACTGAAACCGACTTGCGTCACAAATTTTACGAGATCGATATATGCAGGGACTCCCGGGACTCCGTATGATGGATGCTGTTTTTCGGTTCATGATCGCTGATTGGTGAACCAGCTATGGTAAACAGACTATGACGTTGCTTACCTGAAAGCTCCGGAGAGAAGTATATCTCAGACGACCCTCAAAATAGGATAATTATTCACGTCCATAGCTAACACCCCTACCTGTCAGTATTTACCTCCTTTTACTTTGACTTGCAAAATCCCATCTGCGTATTGGTGCGCATTTTTTTCAAAACAGTCGTATGAAATTGTCATTTTTACCAAGGGTAGCATATCCGTCAAGAGTATCTTGTTAATCAATATGAGACGAAACAGTATTTTATAGAGAATCTGCACATTTGAACCATGTTATGAACTCAATTTTGCCAAAAACGAAATTCACCACTTCTGAAGTACCAGCTCAAGTGGTAGCTACATGCAAACTAGCAATAAATAATGATGATAACTAACGAGCTAAAGCGATATAGGGGTCCATACATGTTATAAGTCCTATCTCAAAGTGTGACAGCATGGGCGATCTGAATCTGGTTGGTATGCCTCACTTTTTTAAACCTTAGATCAAAAAATGAAATTAATCCAGTGGAAAGCGGTTTTAAATGAAAGTGCAAGTGTTTAAGAGTGGCATCTGAACACAGAATTCTAGTACAACTATCCAGATGAGAAAATTCTGTTTTTTTCTGTCATGTGCCAGTAGTTTCTTTATCGTGCAAATCCTTCCAGTGGAAAGAGTGATATCGATTTCTGTGTCCATCATGTAGCCACTCTAAGACACTTGCAGTTTCGTTTATAACCAATTTCAAATATATTTGTAAATTTTTTTTAAAAAAAAAAATTAAAGGTTAAAAAGAGTGAGGCAAACAAACCGAGCCTTTTTGAAAATGTTTATAAGAGATTTTTTTCATGGATTGCCTCCTTAAAATTTCAATATCACGTCCCACAAATCCTATATCTGTCGCTGTTGCTCGTAGCTACTGATATCATAACAAAGATTAGAGAAATACTGTTTTGGTGACTGAGGGAAAATTTAAAATCCAAGGATCTGATTGGCCTAGTTGTTTTTTTTTTCTTCTTTTTTTAACGTGGTACCGAATCTGATTAGACAAATTTTAATTCCCGATTCTCACTAAACCAATTTAAGTATTGCTATAATCACGCGGAATTTCGCGCATTTTCTTTTGCATTTGCATTTTCTAGTTTCCAACATTTCCACCGCATCGCTTCCATTTTGCGGCGATTTTAATCCCTCTTCTGTTGATACACGGAGTAAAGGAGAAGAAGGAGAAACGAAACAAGCCAACGGGGTATAATATGCGGGTTACCAAAGCATAGGGCACACTGCACAGGCTCACTCACAGGGATGATGCCTCTTCATTTTACCCCCCGTCGGTGTTGCCCTTTCTACCTTTACCTTTGACAAACCCCCACTGACTTTAAAAGACTGATCGTGTGTAGTGTGTATCTAATCCTATAGGACCCCCTCCCCCCCTTCCCCACGCTCCCTGCATAAGCGTCCCCCGCTGCTAAACGAGGGGCGGGTGATGGTGATAGTGGTTGTGGCTGGGCATGGATTCGAAGGCATGGGCCATTCGGCAGGTGATACCCGTCTTGAGATAATGAATGTGCATCTCTCACGCCGACGCCGACGACGATCACGACCACGGTCTTTTTATTTCGGACTCCCTCAGTTTGACTCGCGTGCGTTTTCTTCGCTTCTTCGGACCATTGGAAAACTTGAACTCTGCTCTGTTTTAATATTCAAAATAGGAGCCCAGAGCCACCGATGCCGATTGGAGTGAAAGGGGTTCTGATGCGATGTTGCCGAAACGCAGTTTAAAATATTATACACTTAAAAAAATTGGAAATGTAAATTTTATTTAATTATTTATTTATTTAATTAAATTAATACAGGAGCCACCCTTAAGGGAGCTATGGTACAGGTCAAAGAGATAATAAACTATGATACAGGGAATAAAGTAGATGTACATGGAATAAAGGATGGACAAGACTAGACTAAACTACATAGTGCTCTCAAAAAATTCAGGGAGACTATAAAAGGCTTTAGCCAAGAGAAAATTTTTAAGATTTACGTAAAAGGAATTTAAATCAGCATTTTTAAACAATATTTTTATGGATGGTGGAAGAGAATTAAATACTTTTATGGATGAGAATTAGATGTTCTTTTATACCCAACATTCTGTAGCAGTATATTAATAGAGCACTGAAAAAAAATATATTACGAGAAGCATGAAAATATATGTGAACCTATGTAAGGGATAGTGCAAAGGAGTTGTTGCACACTTTTGCTATAAGCGATTCAACAGTCGATTCTGGTGTAAAAACCTCGAAAAATAACAATGGTAGCTCTAAAAAAACTTCCGAAATCCATTCTTAAACTCAATAAACGCTTTTATTTACGAAGGCGTAATGGTGGCCGAGGGCAGTAACAATGGAGGATTCCTATCTTGATTTTGCCACTCTTTCTATGCTGACAAGGATGATTCACAGAGTAATCAGTCATCAGAGTGATGATCCACATCCGATGAATGGTACCGCAACACCTAGTGACACCGGTGTCTAATGAAAGGTCTCTTATTGGTCATGCACTTCTTGATGGAGTTACAGTATTATTAGATGGGAATCTCCCATTATATTATTGCCCTCAGCATTGTTAACTACCCTCAGCCACCTTTACGCCCGCACAAATAAAAGTGTTTATCGAGTTTAGGAGTGGATTTCGGAGGTTTTTAGTGCTGCCATCGTTGTTTTTGGAGGTTTTTACACCGGAATCGACTACTGAATCGTTTATAGCAAAAGTGTGCAACAGCCCCATTACCAGAATTCTAGTGTCTGTACCATGGCTCTTGACATTTTTGGGAATTCTATAGTTGTATAACCATATTCTGGTACTGACACGGGAAGGTTCTGGTCAAAATTCTACAGAATCTCTGTCGTTCATATATCGCTGTGCTTCTGATAATATGACTAGATACTAGAATCCGGTATTATGAGCTTAACCTAACCTAACCTTTTTTTCAGTGAGGGGATTTGTGGGGCGTGCTTTTCAGGCAGCCATTATGGACACCTCTTTTGGACATTTTTACCCGGGCTCGATTTGTTTGCCTCTTTTTTTAACCTTAAAAATTTAAAGAAAAATAATGTGACACGACTATTTGAAATGGGTTTGAAACGAAAAGGCAAGAGTGGATATCTGGACACAGAAATCGGTGCGTCTTTCTTTTGGAAGGATTAAGAAGCAAAATTTTCTCACCTGAATAGTTGCGTATTAAAGTTTTGTATTCAGTTAGAGATAGCCACTCTACAACACTTGCACTTTCGTTGAAAATTATTTTCCACTGAACGAATTACAATTTTTGATTAAAGGTTAAAAAAAGAAAAAAAAATGTGACAAACAATGTGACACTTTGGGAGGACTTATAACCTGTATCAGCCCCACTCCAGACTCCAGGTATAGCTCATTGATTACAAAATTTCGCCTTCTCTCTACTGAAAGTAACCAGAGTCTGCTTCCTTTGACGCTCCAAACTTCTAATTTCATACGCCCCCCTCGCCTCTCATAAAAACTTCCTGGATCCGCCACTGGCATGCATGACTGTCGAATTCAATTATTTTACCGCGACAGACTACAAAGATAGGTGGATGGTACTTCAATTATACGGAATTTGTTTCAAAGAGAGCACTTATTCTTTAACGTGTTTTAAATTAGAGAAGTGCCTTTTCTGCACCCATTGCCTCAATTAACCCGCGGAGGGATCGTTTGAAAAAGGGTTGCGGGGTGACGATTGCGGGACTTGCAATATAAAGGGGGATGGAGAGTGAAAGTGAGTGTGAGTGTGAGAGTGAGAGTGAGAGAGAGAGAGGGAGAGAGAGAGAGAAAGAGAGAAAGAGAGAAAAAGAGAGAGAGAGAGAGAGAGAGAGAGAGAGAGAGAGAGAGAGAGAGAGAGAGTGAGAGATTGAGAGAGGGTGTGGAAAGAGAGAGATAGAAAGAGAGAGAGAGAGAGAGTGAGAGAGAGGAGAGAGAGAGAGGAGAGAGAGAGAGGAGAGAGAGAGAGAGGAGAGATAGAGAGAGAAAAGAGAGAGAAAGAGAGTGAGAGAAAGAGCTGAGAGAGAAAGAGAGAGAGAGAAAGAGAGAGATAGTATGAGCGTGAGTGTGTGTGTTATGAAAATCTGCAACTGACATTAGTGACAATTACGCATCACGTGCTTTGTCATCGCCGGCGCCTCGCACGTCGTTGTCACGCACTTCAACCCCTTCACTCCAACTCTCCGGGCTTTCCGCAGTCTGCATCGCCATCAACCCCCTCAGGCCATCCCTTGCAGACTAAGCGCGAGCCGCGAATGCGAATAGAGGGAGGTGATGGCAGTCGCTTCTCTTCTCGGTTCGCATCATCTTCAGGAACGGTCATTATTTTTGTTTGTGACGTTTGTCGAATTAAAAGCGAGTCTCAAACTCTCAAGAGCTGTTAATTCACTCATGCGTGCTCCGCGACAAAGACTAAAAGCAGCGAAAGCTCAATGCTTAACTTTTTTGGAGTTATTCGCTCTAGAATCGAGGGTGGGTGCAAATCGTGCTTGGCTTCTCCCCAGTTATTTCAATAAAAATTATTCCTGTCATTTAATGGAATATTATTTGCACTGAAAGTTGAAGTCTATTTAAAAACCAAAGGCATCCTTGTTTTCAGCTTATCTAACACTTTCATTTTATATAATTGGATTTCTCACCGGTGGAATTTTTGAAGATGTGACCTAAAGAGTTCTTTCAGTGGACTCTCAACTTTTTCACGACCAGCGGGCCAATCATTTACTTCATCGCTAAACTGATCGTTAAGACTGTATATGAGTTATTCTCTTGGCCGAAAATTGTAAAACTTAGGCGTTGCTATGGTAACCATCGTTATACTGCCGGCTATTTACATATTACTCATGAATAACCTTTAACTATAACGGAACTCTTAACGATAGATACCATAACAATGGCCATAAGTTTTACAAATTTCGATCAACAGAATCACTCATACACGGTTTTAACGATCGGTTTAACGATGAAGTAAATGATCGGCCCGCAGGTTACCGGGACAAACCAACACTCAATCATTTAATTTAAAATAAGCACGCAGGGTAGTTAAATATTCCTGCTCGGCAGTGTTCATTATGCCTATCCCTCCATTTGAAGGCGCTCGGTGATATACATTTATTAAACGGTGATAATTTTCTAGTCGCTCCCGTACTGTCAATAAAAAAAGCGACATTTTGGGAGACAGATGTAATCACGAGAGCAGATATACTCGGACGTGATCTAAAAAGGGCTAAAACATCGGGATAAAGGAAAGCTGAAATGTCGCGTTATAAATTCCAACACTTAAAAAGAAAGAAAAAAAAAAACATAATAATTATTTAATTTTCCGTTTTCTTTGTCAGGATGCTCCGCACGTGCCGATAATATTTACACCGGTCATTAGACATTATACAAACACTTACATCGGACTCACAAGGGGCGGAAAAAAAACATTGTTCAGATAGCGGGGTGAGAGGTGTGGTGTGAGAGTGGTTGGGGGGGGGGGTATAATTCAGTCACCGCTGCATTGGCAGTGCCTCTGCCTACCTACTTACAATTTGATACGTTGTAATAAGTATGCAATCGAACATGGAGCGTAATTGAGGCCGTGCAATCGCCGATCGGCTCTCGTCCCTCCCCCCTCCTTCGCCTCACCCCTCCTTCCCCTCCCCCCACCATTATCCCTTCCTCCCCACCCCAACAAACTTCGCACGGCACCACCACGTTCAATTGCTTCTGTGCAAGGTGCATCGGGAGGAAAAAGGCTGTACATTGCACCATGCAAATACAGGGTTGCCCGATTCATATACATCAAAGAAGCTTAATTTAAATATTTTCAGTGGCTTTTCTAGGTGTAAAATACTTTGAGAAAGTGTTCTGTGTGATTGAAATTGGCCTGGGAAGTTTATTAAATTATAAATTTATGATAAAACTTTCTTATTTTTGCCCACTTTTTGACGACCTCAGACCATATAGGTAGTGACGGCTCGATCTTTTCTGCAGATTAACATGGATAAACATCAGCGTTGCCAAATTGCACGCTACGTCGCTTCGTTGTGCCAGTGAAACTTGTATAGGCAGCCTTTAAACGGAAACCAGGTGTGAAATAGGTACTCCACTTAGTTGAACTGCTCTGGTACCTCTTGTCTGCAAATCGCAAAACCTTCTTCAACATTTCTAAGCTGAAAAGGAGAATGAGACTTTAAAAGGTTTTTCGTTGAGCACTCTGGAGTTTCGGTAAGGTGCAATTGCAAGAAAGGTTTGGAATGTTCACTGTTCAGCCAAACATTTTTTGCCAAGTCATCATTCTACAAAAGGTTTGGTGGGCGCTACAAAAGCGCAAATAATTTGTGCAGGCACGAGAAACTAATCGGGGCTCAGAAAAAAGAGTCTATGTTTCTGTTGGAAATGATACGGAGTAGCGTTACTAGAAATCACGCTATCTCTCTTGTCACCTGTTCGATTGCATCATGTAGGTATAGAAAACGGATAGGAAGATATGATGTGATGATCCCCACTCTCTGTCTATCCTTTTCTGGTGTACACATTTTAATGAATATAGAGAGAGAAAGTGGATTTCCTACTACAGTACTGACATGATATGTAATAACCTGAGTGATTTACATCGAGAAAATTTGAAGAAAACAGGAAGAAACTAAAATGTGCACATTGAACGAGCAACTACATTTTTTTTCTTAATTTTTTTTAATTTCCATTCGTCGTGACCAAGGGCTCTGAGAGGGGGCTTAGCAAATACATACAAACAACTAAATACAAATCAATCTCTTAAAAAATGAGCTTTGAGTCGAAGTGTTAGAAATTTTGACAATAACATGAGTTTACACCTGCTTCCTGGATTAGTACAAACGGCTACAAATGAGTCTGTCGCACTCATTGGATTGTTCCTACGAATGTCCATTGTCCATGCATGGTCTCAAAGTTACTTTGAGACTGAACTGAACTGTGTAATCTTTTCTCAACCAGTGGAATCATCGGTGAATAGAAAAATATAATCAATTTTACGCAAAACGGCAGCTCTGATGGGAGATCGATCTAAACGTAGGTTTAGATGAAGAGAACCCGTTGTTGATAGAATATACGTATCGCCTTTGATATGTCATATAATAGTTAGTTTTGAAGATATCAGCTACCGTAACATGTTTTGGTCTCTATGGTCTTATTTGGCTAACAAAGCTTATACAATTAAAAAAAAAAAAAAAAAAAGCTTGATTAACTTTTTTTTATTGAATTTGGCAACACTGGAACCATGCATCAATGAGCGGTGTGCGATTGTGGAACGGGAGAGGAATGAAGATGCCCTCCCGATGGGCGATAGACGGCGCGGTTGAATCTCGCGGTTTTAACGCGGGTAAAGGGGCATCGGCTGGGGTGGAGAATCATGGGGAGGGGGAGGGGGTTCCTGCACTTGTTCCCCATTACATAATGGTGCGATAGAAGTAAGAGCCGCGTTTTTGCTCGACTCAAGTACATTTATACGAGGCTGGCCATTGGCATTAAAAACGGGATAAGTATCTATTCATGCAATAAAATGCACTCTGAGCAATTCATCAAGTATATATGTATTTCGATTCCGTTTCGACACCTCTACCTCTACACTATCGAGTCTCATACAAGGTTGCCATTTTTTGGATAGTTATCCGATTTTTCCCCATTTAACTTAAATGTAGCAGTTGGTCTTTAATAGGAGAATCTGGCAACACTGAAGTTGTGTGTCGCGCTATGTTGCCAGTTTTTGAATTGTTATCCGATTTCCTCACATTTGACCTGATGTAAAAGTTGTTTATTTTTATGAAAATCTGGCAACGCCGCGTCTCACGACACGACCGCGACGAGACCCGACGTTGTTAGGAAACATCGCACATAGAACGACATTTTCCGACGTCGTACTCTTCGAATCCCGTGTCATGAAAGGGTCAATGTATCGAAAGATTTATTCGTTATTTCAACCCAAACTGATACATATATACCTCGATGTAAGTACTTGCATTAAATGTGCTTTGAAGTGTTCTCTTTAAGAGTGCTAAGGGAATTATTCAAGAAACGTCTTTGATGTGACTGTGACATTCTGGTTTGTCTTAATCTACACATATCCCATCCTCCCAAGTCGTTTTTTATATACAGTTGCACGATCGATGTTTCATTTTAATGATCAATTATCGCAGTGGTGTCTCCTGAAATATGCACGGAGAAAAATGGTAGAATTTACAATCATCATAGCTGATTTTTTAGAGCCTGCTTTCAAGTATGGTAAATTTTACCATCATATGGTAACCAGTGACGGAGCGTGCAATTTGACAACGTGGCAGCTCATCCATTTAAACTCATGAAAAATATCGAAGTATATTGGGTGTTCGGTGAACACCTTTGCATTCGACCTTTTACGTGGGTTCAAATGGACATCTACAATGTTGCCAAATTGCACGCTACGCCACTGATGGTAACGTACCTTGTGTTGAAATGAACCAACAGGTTACCTTTATTTACCACAAAGTACGTTGAATTTACCATGTGATGGTTAAATTTACCATACTTGATAGCAGACTCCAAAATCAGCCATGCATATGGTAAATTCCACCAGTCTTTTTTTTTCCGTGTGGCAACAACGGATTCTTTCCATTCAAAACTATTAGAAAATCTACTACTAGAAGACTATTAGAACTATTAGAAGAACTACTATCGATCTTCTAGGGATTCACTGAACCCCTGAGACATCGATAATTTTTCATAGGTTATATACAAAGGCAAAAATACATGGTTGCAAAATAGCACGAGCCGCCATTGCTATGAGTTGAGTTATTTTTCACAAAAAAACATTCATTCCTCAAAAATAGACAATTCTGGCCTTACAGTGACGGTGCTTGCAATCTGGCAACGTTGCATTTAGTCAATTCAAACGCTTGTAAAATATCGATTCTGGGGAGTGCATTGTACAACCCCAAAGTTGTCATCATAGTCATAACTTTAAATGGACGAAATGTAACGTTGCCAGATTGCACGCACCGCACCGTCACTGCTGGTCTAATGCGGTAGATTCTAGGGGGAGGGCACCCCCATTTGATAAATAAAGGGGAAGGTTAGTGGGGAAAAAATAGAAAAAAGAGGATCACCAGGACCAAAAGTCCCGTCCCCCAGTTTGCGAAGCCTGAATCCACCAATGCTGTGGTAAAATAAAATGTATGAATGGTAACCCAATAAGGACCAAGAAAAACAACCAAAATAATGAGACTAAATTTAATTTAATTTTATTAATTATTTGTTTGATTTTTTAATTGTTTTAAATTAAATTTTTTATTTGTTTTTTTAGTTCAGTAATGAGACAAAATTGAATTTAATTTAATTAATTTTTTTAAATTTAATAATGAGACAAAATGTAATTTAATTTAATTTTGTTTTTATTTTTTGTGGATAATAGGGCCTACAAAAATGTATCCTCAAATTCGGCAACGTTGTAGGGGAGAAGTAATCCATGAGATCAATTACCAAACCTGCACCAACGTAACACGATGCGATCATCTTCAGTCAGTGCATGACACGTTCTTTCGCAAAAAAAAAAAAAAATAAAACTAAAAATAAAAAAAAAAAAAATCACCTTTGTAAACTTTAACGGCCCAGTTCTTAGATACGGTTGGTTATGAGTGACACGACTTGACTATAACGAAAAAAAGAAAAAAAAAATCGTCTAATAAAATGGACCACAATCGTTTTGATACTCGATACTCCTCGACCCCGTCTGTCCACGTTTATGACGGAACGCGATATCATCGCACGATTTTGTATTTTATCGGAACCCATTTCATTTGACTTCAAGCACAGCTTCACGCAAGAGACCGCGGATTGGGACCTCGACGTGACGGTGACGTGTCGAAGATCCTTCGCACGACAGCCGTTGAGAGCCGTCACAATGAGACATGACGAAAAGATACGTTTGTGCGAGAGATTCGAGCCGAGAGCGAAAGACGCACGTCACACAGGGTGTACCAAAAGTTATGAGCCACCCCCCCCCTCTTCCCTAAACTCAAGAATTTCCCAGAATAGACCAGGAAATAAACAAAATAATGATACCAAATTTAATTTAATTTAATATAATTTATCATTTGTTCAATTTTTTAATTTTTTTTAATTATTTTTTTAACTAATTTTTTATTTTTTTAATTTAATAATGAGACAAAATTTAATTTAATTTAATTTTTTATATTTTTTTGTGAATAGTGAGACCACATTTTGCGGGCGGTCTTATACGCTTATATCAATAAGACGCACTTTTTAGGGGGGTTAAAAACTTGGGACCGACCTTTTAGAGGGGTAACCGCGTCCTCAACTCGAAATTTTCAAATTTGATCCTCTGTTTTGTGATACATCGTTTAAAATGGCATACATTCCTAAGACCTAGTTTGCTTTCGTGCAGTTTTGTTAAATTCCGAATTCTCAAAGTCGAGTAATGATTTTTTGAAAATGAGTCCAAATCGAACTTTGACCTTCGATATATCGAAAACGAAAAATGATATTGACCTCCGGTTTGCGCCAAAAGTATTAGAATTGTTTGCACTTTTAAACGATGTATCACAAAGTAGGGGATCCAATTAGAAAATTTTGAGCTGAATGGGGGGGGGGGGAGGGGGGAGTTGCTGTTCTCAAAATGAGGGCTTCAAACGTTTGACCCTCCTGAACAGTGCGTCTCATTGATAAATATCACATGCAAAATGTGGTCTCATTATTTTAAACCGAGATTTGGGGGATGGCTACTGACTTTTGGTCCACCCTGTATAAAAGAAAAGGAACAAAATAAAAAAGACGTGTCTTATGTGTCTTATGACGTCTTATGTAAGAGCTTCTCTTTCGCAGCAATTACGAAAGTAAACACGAAACGGGAGGCTCCGAGGCAGATGGATAGATGTGCCCTTGTTCTGCCACACGCCGCTCAAACTAGAGCAAATCCTTCGATCCGGACATTTATAACATGAACATCGCATATACAATGTGTATCGGTTCTGAAACTAATACATATCACGTGACGTCATGGCTTGATATGATTTGATGTCTCAATTATGATCAAATAAATATACAATTGGACTTTTGAATCCGTGGGGCATATTTTCTTGGATCATCCATCATCCAAAGGACAGTTGGAGATCAAGCTGAGGATGGTATATGCAAATAAGCCTATTTTTACTCAAAATGGTGTTCACTCCCGCTCGAACCATTGAATATAGGATCGACGCTCACTCCACATAATCGTACAATTTTTTGTCCCTTTATATTTAGTGACTCGTGAAACGGTTCGTGGACGATCAATTATATAATTCCTCTTCCTTTTGAACGCATGAAAAACTATCGATTGTGTAGTCAAATTCCCGAGGAATTAATTATTTTTCGTAGTTTATATGGATGGGACATCAATGCATTGCAAGTGAACTGTTATTGCTCTGAAAAAAAAAAAAAAAAAAAAATTGTGTAAAATTAACCATGACAAAGTAGAAAACCAGCACGCCTTTAAAATAGTAAATCCGACTATTTTTTTGGTTTAAATTATCACCGGTGGGTATTAATTTAAACCAAAAAAATAATAGAATTTACTATTTTTAAAGTTGTGCCGGTTTTTTTACTATTTCATGGTTAATTTTACACCATTTTTTTCAGTGTGTTTACATCTCTGACTGAACAAATGCTTGGTTCTAGGACAGCCGTGTTTTGCGGATAAGTTATCGGAATTTTTTAATTCACCGATGATCGCATCGATTGACAAACATATTGCAAAGTCTAGTTCGGCAGTATGACGGTAACACATGAAAATACTCTGATCTGTGGTCTATTTCCAACCGATAGATTCATTGTTGAATATCAAAATGTCATTAAATTTTGAAGTTGACTGTGTTTCCATTCATGATAGAACAGGCAACAAAGAGTATTTTCGTACATTGTTACCATCATTCTGCCGAACTGGACTTCGTAATCCTTCAGTCAATTGATGGAATCATCGATGAATGAAGATAGTCCGCTTAAAATCTTCAATAAGGCAGCCTTACACGGCTCATTCTTTACCAAATATCTGCGAAGGAGGTTCTCAATTCCAGGATTTAAGGTGTCTCTCAATCAAATACACATATAATCTCATTCAGTCATTTAGCGTCTCGTACAATCCGGCAACAACGAATTTTCTCCATTTAAACCTCCGTAAAATAATCGATTCATTACGAGACCATCTGCATCTCCTAGAATCGATTTTTTACACAGGTTCAAATGGAGCATACCATAGTTGTCAAATTGCATGAGCGTCATCACAATAGTCCTGCTAAAACAGTTGCTTAGGTCCTAAGGATGAGTATTTAAAATATTACCGTCATGCCTTCCACATAAAATTAACGCTCTTTCACGCTTTGGGATCGCACCTTTCCAATCTGATTGTCCCGCTCCCGAAACCACCCTACAAATATGGATTTAATTCAAGATTAAATGCCTCGCGCCTTGAACAGCGATAAAAAGGGAGAAGAAAAGATATAATGGGTCGCAAGGGTCAGAAATGACCACACTTCGCGGTCAGTTTCACCCAAAAAAAAAAAAGAGAAGGAGAAGAAGCAAAATGCACATCACGCCTTTATTTATTGCAAGCGCTCAGGAGACACAGGAGACGTTGTGGGCCCGCACCTGAAAAGCGAAAGGTGTTGCTGGCGCTGGCACAATCAGAACAAAGGCCAATCGTTAGGAGTTCAAGCAAAGCAGCTGATCGGCTCTTACTCTTCTTGGATGCTCCAACGAGTGGAGTTTCATTGTGGCATCATCCCAAAAGAGAGAAGAGGCACGCTTAAACAATGCCAGGAGGAGTCAAGGATCTTGACTTGAGGACATTCTGAAGAAACTCTCCTTTGAGAGGGCACTCGTGTTGTCGTTTGTCGCCTTTCGGAATGTATAATGATCGGGCCTCTGAGGAACGGGGGGGGGGGGGGGTTAGATTGGGAGGCTGGCTGGTTGCGGTGGCTGTATAAGGATTGGGACGAAGTGCGATTTGTTTCCAAAACAAACAAAAAAGCTCCTCGAACTGATAGTGAGCTCAACGACTGGTGACTGGTGAGTGAGTGGCGCGGGGTGGTGCGATTGCAGCATCGATGCCAAATATTGTGAGCAAAATCAACCTGATCTCCGTTTCCTTTGATGCTCGCATTACAAAAATGAATTGACTATTTATAAAAAAAAAATAATAATGATAAAATCAATTAAAAAATAAAAACCAAATCAAAGAGAAACAACCACCTCAACATTTCAAAATTCCTTAATTCTGATATTTTTCACTCACAATCAGAGGCACAGCCTATGAGGTCTGGACACACCCCTCCCCCACCCACCAAAATTTGCACACAAAATGTAATTTTTTGCGTTTTAAGTGAAATTTTACCAAAATTTTGACCTTCGGCACTCCTCCGTTGGAAAATTTTAGGACCCCAGACCCCTCCCTCTAAATATTTCTGGCTGTACGTCCCTGAGTTGCACTTATTAGAAACCAATGAGCAGACAGATTTCATGGCAACTAATTTTTTCTAGGGTTGTCAGTACATCAGTATAATTTATTGCGGAGGGGGGAATTCTTCTCGACGATATGAGCTTGCAAGGTTTTTCAAATTCACAAATTAAATTTTGAAATGTTGCAAAAACAAATTCAATTAAACTGCATGAAATGATCAAAAGACCAGAAACAAAATAAAAAAGTGTTGATTTTCATGTATTATTCCTCCAAGTAAGTTATCCGAAGTAATAATTCTTCACGAGGGTTTTCTTCATATTCCGAACATACTTTACTGTTTCAAATCCCCCTTAAGTTAGACATATGACGAGACTGAAGAAATATTAGGGGATTCAAAAAGTTCTTTTTCACGAATTTTCAAAACTAATGAAATATTTCCACGCGCTTGGTCATCAGACTGGTGGTGATTGGTGAAACTAGAAACCAAACTCAGTATCACGGAAGAAAAATAATGGTAGAATTTACCATCTGCATACAGCTGATTTTGGCGTTTAGCAAGTATGGTGATAATTTCACCATAATATGGTAAATGCAACGTACCTTGAGGTAAATTAAGGTAGCATGTTGGTACATTTTACCATAATCTAGTGAAAACCATACTTGATAGCAGACTCCAAAATCAGCTATGCATATATGGTAAATTCTACCAATCTCTTTTTTCAGGGATATAATCTACTAAAAGAGCGAATTGTAAGCATCACATACATTTTGCTCCGAGCAGTTTGGCATCTATGCATCGCTAGAGCCGTGTGTTTTTTAAGAATCATTATGGAGCCGAAGATGGCAAATGGATGCTGTTGAGAAATCCCTCTGGTCAGTCAGTGGGTCTCTGGATTTAGGTCCCTGGTACGGTCTGGTCTGGTTCGCCTGAGTTAATAAACGACCTCTTGGTGCGATGCGATGCCTGCGTTGCTTCTTTTCTCAAGTCCAGATCTCTCCTTCAACACGTGTTTTGTCTATACATTCGACAACAATCAGCCAAAACACATAAATTTAGAAAATGAGGCTAAAAAATGGCTCGTTTCGAGGAAATCGTTGCAAAGGTCAGGGGCTCGAAATAATTTGCTCTCGTTTTGATCAGATTAATTTTAACGATGAACAAGACACTTGTTAAGGTTCTGTGACAAGCCAACACGGTTCTGTGGAGTAAACAAATCAATAAAACTACCAAACTATTCCTAGAAAACAAAAATTCATCAGGTATTGTATTCATAGCAGTTTTCATCCTTCACAGCCTCTTCAAGCAAGCCTTTAAATAGTGAACGTCACCTTTATTTAACGCATAAAATGAATGAAATACAATCTAGTAACCTGCATAGACTTATTCAATTACTATACTGAGATTATAAATTCTGGTGTGTTCATATTTATTCAGATCGATGGATCGCTTCGATATCTCGATTGTGCTCAAAATAAAAAAAAGTCACCTAAAACAGTTCTATGGTGGGAAGCATCGCAGATATAATTAAATTCCTCGGAAAAAAAATCTTTCCAAAACAACAGAGGATTTAATTTAACCCGTCAACATTTTCATTGTTTACTTCTCCTTTTTTTTGAGCCGCCTTGGTTATTGTTTTTTTATTTGACTTTCACACATTCTCCTCCGCATACATTAAAATGGAGGAATTATCGATGTATCGCATTTCACTAACCACCAGAGCAGTAGAGACAAAGAGAGACGGTGCACTAAATTCTTAAATACATAGGGCATATTTGAGGCACACAAAAGTTTCGCAGATTCAATTCAAACATCAGTCAACACCAGAGATTACTAAGCCTAAGAGTGAAGAGATATGGCATAACGATTCAAAAGTGTTGTTCGATTCCTACGAAGTATGCAATGTGGCGTACGCTGGTGACCGTAAACATTGTTACTACTGTTGCGGTTTGAAATGAGGTTAGGATCTCCTTAACACTTAAAATCTTATGAGCATTTGACTGGATAATGAGCTCTATGGGTATATTTTGAAAGTGAATCTGAAAATCTTCGACACTTTAATCATCCCATCGGCCACTAAATGAAAAACATTTAGATGTTGCAGAGAATCTAACCTCATTTCCAACAACATGAATAATAACAATGTTTACGGTCACCAGCGTACTGCACGTTTCATCACGGCCATTTGCAGGCGTTTTATACGGTGACCGGCCAACGGTTTTTTAACACGGCGTAGATAGGAAGTGCCATATCTCTTAGGCTTAGCAATCTCTGGTCAGCACCCATCTGATTTTGTCTGGTGTTGAACGGTGACATTCGGTAAACACACGAAAGACAGGCAGAGAAGTGAAGAGGAGGGTTCACACTGCACACACACTCTATCAACACTAGGCTAAATCAGAGGCTTGTTAACGTTAACTATTTTGTTTTGTTGAATCCGCGATTTTATAGTGTACAGTCGGCAAATCAAAGAATGTCAGTTGACGCCTAAGATGTCAACTCAGGTAGGCCACCAGCAATGCTGGAATTCATTGAGACAAGTATTGCAGGTTGCCTACCATACTTAAAATCTTGGGCGTCGACTGACACTCTTTAATTCGCCGGCGGTGTACCTCTGCTGCAGCCATTTAGAGCTCCATTTATATATTTGTCTCTGCACAGTATTGACACACCGTAAAATTCGATGTATCGATGTCTCCTCAATATAAAAAAATAAAAGAGAAGCGATTCCCAGAGGTTGCAAATGAATCCCTAAATAATCGATAAATTTGCATAGGTTCAAATGGGAGGAAAAAGATAATCAATTGCTCACAAGCCACCACTGGACCGCATCTAGCAGATGAACTCAAGACTCAGAGTCAGAGTTCGAAGCAGGGCTGCCGTTTTGCATATAATCAATACAATTTTTCTATATTCACCGATAATCCCACCGATTGAGAAAAGATTACACAGTTCAGCTCAGTGTATGACTGTAATGCACGAAAATAATACGCGCATCGGTAATCTTTCCTCAATCGGTGGAAACGTCGTTAATTAATTAAAATATCCGCAAGTTTTTAAATGTCATCGACGGCTCCACCGGTTGAGAAAAGATTACCGATGGGAGTATTTTAGTCCATTACAGTCATACACTGAGCTGAACTGTTTAATCTTTTCTCAACCGGTGGAATCATCGGTGAATAAAAAAATAGCATTGATTATACGCAGAACGGCAGCCCTGGACTCGGAAGCCACCTCTTTCAACCGTGCCATAGCGGGCAACACAGAGAGCATATAGGTAAGTACCTAAATTCCCTTCCCTAAATAAAAAGAAGAAAAAAATAAGGAAAAAACCTGTCTCATTTACGTACACAAACGCATATATCTTTCCTAGGTGTCCAGTAAACCCTCAGAAGTAAGAAAAAGAGATACGAGTGGCTGCGATATAAACACGAAGGGGGTAAATAAATTTCCATCACAAAACACGTTTTTTTATATCCTACTTCCGATCTGGGGTCTGGGGGGACAGGGTGGGCCCCATCCATAGACTATCACCATTTACAACGATCTTTTTCGTTTCCAGAGCGTCCGTCCGACGGGAGGACCCAGGACCCCGCTGAAGCTGAGGGGGCCCGCCGCCCGGCCCGCGTTATCCAAACCTAACTTGGGCCAGGTTATAGTTTTATCTTTCATTAAATACTACCCGCCCGGTAACAGACATGCTTCTGTAAAGGTTCCTTCTTTTTATGTTGTTTTAACGATTTCTTTGTTTATATTTACGACTATTTACATGCAGCTCAACTTTTTTAAATATCACCGTTTCTGGTGCGTTCAATTCGGTTCTACGGGTGGATACATGAATTTGTTTTTCTCTCTCTCTCCTACTATTTGAATGAATTCGTTAGAAAAGGACGGAGATAGAGGCTAAAATCACGTGATGACCCCTTTTGCTTTCCTTTTCGAACACATGTGTTTAAATGGAAAGAGAGAGAGGAAGACAAATTCCTGTATTCGCCTATGATTCGATCAGCCACGCGGTGTCATTAACTTCAAGTTCGGTAAGGTGAGGTAAGGTGAAAAGGTAGGAGGTATAGGAGGGGGGTATTTCTATTTTGTCTCTTTTTTTTCTTCTCTGGAATAAAAACGGATAAAAACGGAACCGTGCTTTTTTTTTTTTTTTTTTTTTTTTTTTTTTTTAGTGTTCTTTACGACTGAAAACACCATTCAAACTTGATGCGTGCTGCGACAAGGTGTGCATTAAAAGTTTTTGATTTTTCATTCAGCCATCAATCTTATTGCGTGTAGGGGGAGTAAGCTCGGATTTGAATTGATCGCACAGAGGGGTGATACACATGGAATTCAAGAATAACAGAAATTAAATTACTCGTGGGTGTATTGTGAATTTTTCGTGACTTAAATCCTTCAACATACGAGTTAAGTATAAAAAAAAAAAAAATAAAAAAAAAATAAATAAAAAAAAATAAATAAATAAAAAAAAAAAAGTCACTGTAATCTGAGACCTTCACCTACCACCAGATTGAACGAAATGTCCTTTAATGATTTAAAGTATGCGAGTCAATTTTTATTTAATTTCTACAAGACTCCAAGGATAATATTGTCTCTTCTATGAGACACAGAAAAAGCGCAATGTCTAATGGAAAATGCAAAAAATCAAATGCACACATCAATTTACATGAG
Organism: Trialeurodes vaporariorum; assembly: GCA_011764245.1. Lineage (NCBI taxonomy): Eukaryota > Metazoa > Arthropoda > Insecta > Hemiptera > Aleyrodidae > Trialeurodes > Trialeurodes vaporariorum. The sequence continues at coordinate 35,201,296 of VMOF01000320.1, read as the reverse complement.
AAATCCGCGACTATATCACCCATAGCAGTCCAAAACCCATAGACTGACAATGAGAAGTACCCTTCGGCAACAAAGGGTTACTCTTCAAAGCATCAATTAATTTCCGAAGTTTGGTCTGTATCTATACAGAGGATGAAAATAAATCGAATATAATTTTAATTATGAAAACTGTCCGTGTCCAAAAATATCGATATATGTAACGACTGTGCTTATGGCCCCGTGACGCGTAACCTATCAATGCAATGGAAGAGACAAAAAGAGCATAAGTCATAAATTCAAGTCCTGCGATTCATTTGTCAGATGAGGTGGGGGGAAGAAGGGGGGAAGAAGGGGGAAGAAGGGGAGAAGAAGGGGAGAAGAAGAGGGGAAGAAGGGGGGAAGAAGGGGGGGGTGTTAAAATATTCCCATCAAGGTTTTTATGGAGGGACGCCGCAATAACGAAGACTGACAGAGCGCGGGTGGCTTTTAATAACTTTAAAGAAAGTGTGTCACTCTATTCATGACAAAGGGCGGAATGAAAAGAGGAGTAAATTAGAAAGTAAAAAGTTCCAAAATTTAAGGAGGAGGACGGGACACAATGGACTCAATAAAAAAGTAATGCCGGAGAAACGTCGCCATAACACGCAACGTGTCATTGAAGGGTGCGGGGATTATTATCATGAGTTCATGGTACAGTTTAAAATTCTTTATTGTTTGGTAAGTACTTAAAACTTTTTGACGAGGAATTTTGAGAAAGAATACAATAGGATTAGATCCTAATAGATCCTAAAAATCCGGCTTCTCTTCTGACATTGATGATTTACAATTGTTTGCCACTGCCAGGTGCATTTAGCGGGGGAGAGGGTTGAGGAATCAAAATTAACTGTCGTCTCCTATGTCCGCCTCTTCCAGAAGTATCCCTGTTTTTCCTTGATTATTTTAATTTCTCAAATCTATCGCTTATTTTTCCGCTCCTCTCCCATTTACTTAGTTTTGTAACAAGACCGAACCCAAAAAACCTTCCTCAGAAAAGTTGGAAACAATTACTTTTGCCAAATTTGAAAGTGTAGACAGACTAATAGTGAGAAAATATGATCTGTAATAGACAGGCAGTAAAACAGAAGCCCATTTTTTCGGATGTGGTTTTTGGGTATTTTGGACGATGAAATTCCGAGATTAATTTTCTGATGAAACTATAATGGGTCTGTTGATGCAAACTTTTGCTGAAACGATTAAGATTGTATAATCTCATGTAAAATCGCCTGAAAAGCCCATCGCATCGGTGGCATTAGAAAGTCATAAAATTCAATAATAAACTCACAAGCGGCGTTTAATGAAATCTAAGATGGCGGATAAATATCGAGCAATTTGTATGCATGCACCACGAACATCCAAGGATAGCCGCAACCTCACAATATCGATCACAACCAATCATAACGTAAACAAACACATAACCTCTTCCCCTTCCTCCAGTGAGGTTGTTAAAATTGGCCATCCTTGGATGTTCACGGTGCATGCATACAGATTGCTCGATACTTATCCGCCATCTTGGATTTAATTAAACGCCTCTTGTGGGTTTAATATTGCATTTTATGACTTTCTGATGCCACCAAAGGACTTTTAAGGCGATTTTACATTAGATTAACCCATTAGTGCATAAGGTTCCCCTGTGAAAATGATGAAATTGATGACATTGATGATCAATTTCTCAAGCAGGGATGCACGTACCTTAACGAAAAAATTCGCTGACACTCTGCACCAGTAGACCAAACTTTCCCTTAGTCCACGATTTATTTCGTGCGTTTTTGTGTCCGTGGGATTTTTTTTACTTTTTTTAAAGTGCTGTCCAGTTTTCTGGACGCTATGCACTAATGGGTTAAACAATAAACACTCTTAATCATCGTAGCATAAGTTTGCAACAGTTCGAAACTCATTTTTAATTAATGAAAGTAGAAAATCGTAAGAGTAAATGAGGGAGGAGAGCTGAGTAGAACTAGACCTGAATTACTATATGAGGTATAACCTTGTTTGAATTGTTTGCCAGTTTTCGATTTCGAATGAGGTCGAATGGCGTCAGATTTGAGATTTTATCAATGAACGTAGACGCGATACGAGTTTGTATACAGGTGTGGGTGAATCGTGCTAGCGATTGACCATCAAACACCGTCTAAAACTGGGCATCGATTGTTCCGCACATCTTTTCCTTGTAGCCAGACTTTGCAAGAAAGAAAAAAAAACATAACCTTGACAGGACCTATTACTATACTTATAGAAGACCTTGCCAATAAAAGGGATAGAGGGAATTTTTTTCCTTTTCAGAACAAGGCTTTTGAAAGTTTCAAAGTGGTTTTCCGATACTTTAGACCCAAAGAAATAAATCTAAGATTTGGTTTAACCGCGATTTCCTACTTTGATGTATCAAAAAACCTTTTCAAAACTTCCGATCGCGTTTTTCTCGACAGCCGCGTTGACATTTGCTGATTTCAAATCGAGAATTGGATGGGTAAATCATAATAAGACCATATCAATATAAGTACTCTGATAGGTATACGCATTTAGATCCAAAAAAAAAAACGATCCATATAGCTGTCGAGAAATAATCGTTGATAATCCGTGGATCTGGCACCAATGTTTTTGTCTGGGTCGATCATTAAAACGATTAAGAAGGACCCGAGAAATTCGTTGGTGTATATAGCAACCCTATCTCGAGTTAGCGCTCTGGTCTGTTATGTATCACTGTATCAGCGACATCACTTTATGCTCCCTAGACTTTCTTATTGACAGGAAAAAAACTGTCCAGGTATTTTTTTTTTTTTTTTTTTTTTTTTTTTTTTTTTTTTAGGATGACTCTGTTTCACACTGCGCACTCGGCAGGAAGTGATTGTGAATGGGGAAAGGGCATATCGACGACATAGAGTGGCGCCCCCGTAACCCACGCCGAAGCGATCGATGTGTTTTTTTCCAATTCGAAGGTGCCGCGCGCCGTGTGCTCATAGTTTAAAAATTAGCGAACATCCGCTTGTCTGACATTGGATTTTGCACGTTTTTTAAGTGCGTTGGCGGGGGGGGACGTCATGACCTGCGCCCCCGGTGTCGTATCGCCACGTTGGGTCTCGTCCATCCTAAACATTTTCACTTTTTTCCAGAGTTAGGGTAATGGGAGTGTGATCGTCAAACCTTTGGATTTCCATTAATCGTATCACTGAGAAAAAAAATGTAGGTAATTTAACGATCTATTTGTTAAAATGGTGAGCACAAACGCATTTGTTGATTTAACTATAGCCATTTTGTTGATTTTACGATCCGATTGGTTGATTCAACAATTCGAAAAGGTAAATCAACAATCTATAGATCGATGATTTAACAAAAATCGGATTGTAAAATTAACAAAATGGTTCTGTTAAAACAACAGATGCGTTTTTCCGTTTGTACTCACCACAAATAGACGGTTAAATTACATATTTTTTCTCAGTATAGTCTTGACAGATTTAAAATGAAATTTAGGGCGATTTCGATTTACATCTACATCTTATGTAACTAATATATGATGAGCATAACTTATAAAAATTAGCCCTGATCACTGTAAACTCTCACCCTTCGAAAAAATGACGATTACTAGTTGTAATCGATTACTATACCCCCATTCGCCCGACTCCACTTCACCCCATGAACGACGATACAGAAAAAAAGATTAGTGAATAAAACGGATCCGTTGCCAGCGGCGGCTCGTGCAATTTGGCAACAATGATTTTCCTCCATTTAATTCTATGAAAGACAATCGATTAGACAGTGAAGCAGCGCTTCACCAGCATTCGATTGTTTTACACTGAGTCAAATGGAGTAAAATCATTGTTGTCAAATTGCACGAGCAACCACTGTCTGTGACAAACTTTTTGCATCAGGCCTCACTTCAAAAAGTTAACGGAAAAACAAGGTAATAAATGCATGTATATATCTATAGGTTGATCATGCAGCTTATACGTTTTGTGAAGTTTTATAATACTTTTAGCACTTGATGGCCCTATCCCGGTTTTTCAAACCAACCGCGAGCCTTAACCCAAATGTACCAGCTCATTTCTACGAATCTTATTGAAGGCTTATTATTAAAATGATTAAAAGAAGAAGAAAACAAGTTAGGTTGGAAAAGTCTTCAAATTAGAATAGATTGACGTGCAGGAAATAATATCTCAATGAAAAGAATTTTCCCAATTTTTCGTCGAGCTTCTGCGAGTATCGTTCTGAATGAAGCGTCACAAAAGCGACATTTTTTCCCTCGCGTGGAACCTCACATTTTTCAACAGTCCTGAGTCCTGACTCCTGATGGCCGAGTGTTTAAAAATAACAGGTAGGTACTATCACGCCTTTTTTGTACAAGGACTCCAAAATAAAACAAACTCAACTCGACCGATGAAGTGGGAATAGTATTACTCTTCTCACCACTCTACAAATGCATACACATGCATAGCATTCACATTGAAGAGCTTATTTATTAGGGTGGGTCGAAAAAGGGCTATTTTCGAAATCGGATGGGGGCTACCGTGGAAAATGATCTACCCCACGAGGGAAGACGGCACCAAAAATCCCAGCTCAAAATTTTGACTCCCTATGTCTCCGCACAGAGGTTAAAAATCCGAATTTTTGGAAAAAATCGGGTTTTTTGACGATTTTCGGCATCTCAAACCTGCACAATGCCGTTTTTCTTCCACGGCTAGTGATTTTATGTTACTAGAACGTACTAACTATAACTCACTTCAATTTCGACCCGATTGGTCGATGTTTTGAGTCTCCGCAACAATATTTTGTACAGCAACTCCCTGAACTTGCAAAATAACCCAATTTTTTGAAAATTGCAATTTATGAACCAAAAAACGAGCTGATTTTCGTGTCGGCTACTGCTCAATCGAATACAACAGGTGCAGTTTAAACACTGTTTCAATCAATCCCCGGAATTTTGACATTTGAAGTCTCCGCAGTTGCTATGAAGCAATTAAAACGCGCGAAAATTCAAAAAAATTTCCGCGATCAATACATCAAAAGCTTAGGTTTCCGTAAAACGACTGCCCTTGTTCCAATTTGTCATTTTTCCCATTACTCTGACTAACTCTATCCTTCTTTCTATCTCCTACCCCCCCCCCCCCCCCCCCCTCCACCACCTTCACTCTCATCTCATCCGCGTCCCGTAGCTTTACTCTCATTATCATAACTGATGGTGGCAGTGTTGGCACACTTTAAGGAACCCTATTATTTCAAGACATGTAGGAAACTTGCGGCAAATTTGCAGAGCTGGTGCTTTCGTAGCAGACAGATGCCACCGATGCAAGTCTGGTCGACTTTGACTAATGTTAGAGGGAAATGGGGAGGGGGGAGGCGTACAACGCAAAATACATAAATGACCCAAAAAATTCAAATTGTTGCTTCGCAACAAAATATTCGAACATGTTGTTGCATCGTAGTAAGCAGCATTTCCATTTCGATGAGAAGAAATGAAATAAAGTTGGGGCCAATATGCTGATCATTTGGAGAAATGCATTTTATTTATTCAAATAATGAAACTATAGACCTAAGGCCTTTCGGCTATTGGTGTCATCGTCAAAGGTAAATAAGTAGATGAATCGAGAAAACTGTAAACATGCGATTCAAGCAAATAAATAATAATCATGAAAAACGAAGAAAACGTCATTCTGAAGAGCAATTCTCAAAGTTAGTAGTAGAGAAATATTCAATAAGGTCAAGACAAAATAGAAGATACCTAACACATAAGAGTAAATTAAAAAATAATAAGTAATTAATCATAAAATTGGGAAAGTAAATAAAAAATAAAATCAAGAAATGACCATTAGGAATAAGTTTTAGTTGTAAGTAGCCGTCATTGATAAGTATGTAAAAAGACGGGAACATTTATACTTTAAAATGTAACTTACAGCAGATTTTTAACATTACATGTTCCGCATTTTAAATTTTAGTCCGGATGTTAATTATTACTGATTTCTCATAGATTGCTGTTTGAATGTCAAATTCATCGATGATCTCAAAGCTATGTTGCTGTTCGAATATTTACATACGGTCAGATTTTCTTTGCGATTTTCGCGAGAAACATTCATGCCTTGAGAAGTTGTTCACGTTAGAAGTTTCGCTTTTTATGTGTTCTTCGAGGCGTGTATCTATGATTGTTTAATTTTTCTCAACATATTTGACAGGGCCCTCGTTACAACTAATTTTATAGACTCCAACTTTTATTATTAGGTTGCCTTATCTTTGATTTCTAGAGTTAATTCGTTGTAAAAAATGTTAAAGTTGCTAAGGTAACCTGATTGGTAACCATATTTTCCGGAAGCCCCTACCACAACTTCACTGGCTATAATTTAAAATAATTGAGTTGAACACGAGTCTTTATTTTCCTTTCTAATTTTCATTCTTCATTGCTTAACATTGTTAGTCTTCTTTCAATGTTCCTTTAAAATCACTAAGTATCTCCAAAAAACGAAGTAATTATTATTTTTACTGCAGTGTCTGAATACTTTAAGCTCTGGGATACGATATTTTGCTTTCAAGGCAAAGTTACCAGGTCCGAGCCTCCAGAAAGTGTCCACACCATTAATAGAACGTGAGGAGCGTAGCTAATTTTTGTACAAGTTCGTTTGGACTAATCTATACCTACGATTGGCAACACTGGTTCATGAGGGAATACGAAAAACAAGGTAGGCCAAACGATGGTTTGCAGCTAAATATCGATGTAGGCAATCCTTGTTTCTAAGAGATTAAGAACTGTTCATTTTTTATTTTTTATGATTATTATTTATTTGCTTGAATCGCATGTTTACAGTTTTCTCGATTCATCTACTTATTTACCTTTGACGATGACACCAATAGCCGAAAGGCCTTAGGTCTATAGTTTCATT
>VMOF01000320.1:34949418-35191918 GCA_011764245.1 Trialeurodes vaporariorum | reverse complement strand
GTCCTAAAAAGTGGTAATGTTTTGCGTTTTCAGACAAATTTTACCAAATTAGTATCTTAGGATCCCCCCCCCCCTTAGCAATTTTCGGACCCCCCCCCCCCCACAAATTCCTGGCTACGCCATCGCCACTGGTACCGCATCAATAAGGTTTAGTTGTCGAAAGTTTCGATCAAAACAGACAGAGCCAAATGAAAAAACGGTGTTTTATGCTTTTCTGTGCTAAACAATAAAAAAGTATTTCCACGAATCTTATAGACCTTGACTTGTGAATCGAATGACTTATTCTCAGACAGTTTCATGCGCATGTGGTTTTTTTTTTTTTTTTTTTTTTTTAATTTAATTTCATATAAGGACCCATGATAACGAAACTTCCTCTATCTAAAGATCGAAAGGGTTAACTGCAGCCGGCATTTGCGCGAGCAAGCAACACACAGTCAGTGCCATGATCTAAGTAAACAGGTCGGTCCGATAGCGATTCACCGGAAACGCCAACCCCTATGTTTGCACTACGGCAGCTTTGCCCAAGAGGCGATTTTTTTAACATTGAAGCTTATGGAGAAATGCCGACTAGTTCTCGTTAAATCCGAATTTCTCTCTTATGGTTGATCAAAACGTCCAATATGTGACTGAATCTTGTTCACTAGGATATAAAGAAGATTTTTCATGCCTATTAACATTATGTTACTGCACTTGGGACGAAATACGTAGCTTTGCCCAAATGAGAATTTTTTTATAATGGGGGCTTATGGAGAAATACCGACTAGCTGTCGTTTAATACGAATTTCTCGCTTATGATTGATCAAAACGTCCATTATGTGACTGAATCTTGTTTACTAGGATTTAAGGAAGATTTTCATGCCACTTAAAATTATATTATTATTCTTATAACGTAATACATCAGCTTTGGGCAAAATGAGAATGGGGGCGCAAAGCCGACTAGCTGTCGTTTAATACAAATTGTTCTCTTACGATTGATCAAAACGTCCCATAAGTGACTGAAACTTGTTCACTAGGATCTAAGGAATATTTTCATGCCACTCAACATTATATTTTAACTTTTATAACGTAATATATAAGCTTTGGGCAAATGGGCAAACGAGAATTTGACAACGGCTCGACGCGGTGATATTGTCACTCATTATTTTACACAAAGCACACATTATTGAACAATAAAACAGAGCCAAAAGGCTTGCAATCCTTTCGAAAACCATTCTAGAACCCTATTAAACAAGTTTCAGTCATTTATCGAACATTTTGATCGACTATATGAGGAAAATTACATTTCGAAGACAGTCTGTCAGCGTTTTTGTTTACTCCGCCATATTGGTAGTCGAAATATACGCGATGGCACACTCAACCCCGTTTCCGGTCGGGACGGACCGACCTGTTTACTTAGATCATGGTCAGTGCAACTCCTCTGGGTAATTTGCATAGAAGACAGAGAGTTGATGAAATGATGAGGGTATAGCTTGCGATTCAGCTCAGCGAGAGGCTGTTCTAGAAGTTCCGAGATCCACCACCAGGTAACAGCACATGGCGGCTCAGCTCGTTTCAAGCGACAAGCCGACTGTACGCACTGTTTGTGAGAACTGATAAGTTGCTTTTCTGACTGGATAAAATTCACATGAAAACACAAGACTCGTCACTCGGTTTTCAGCTCAAATAATGTAATTTCAAAATTTGTCTCTGCAGTACTCGATTGTTTGATAATCTGGCCACAAGCCTTAAAAACGTTCAAAGTAAATTTTGTAATTTTGTATTACATATTTATGCGGTGTCTTCATTGTTTAGGCGGAACTGGGAATTTTTTCTAGGGAGGCTGAGCAGGCAAAAATTTATGACTTTCTTCTTCTTCTTCTTCTTCTTCTTCTTCTTCTTCTTCTTCTTCTTCTTCTTCTTCTTCTTCTTCTTCTTCTTCTTCTTCTTTTCTTCTTCCGTTTTTTTCTGATATTTCTCAAAAGTACGTTTCGTCAGGTTTACGAAGAAGGAATAATGATCAAAACGGAATCGTATGAAAGCAACTTACGACAACTGATTTCTATGTATTTGTGAACAATGGAAAGCTTAACTATTCCACAATATAACTCCGTAAATCCATAACATTTATGCAACTTAGCACTGTTATTATAATAAAACAACTAAATAATTGATAAGACTTCGTCACTTGATGGTCGACTCCTGAAGGCCTCCGTGTCCAACTCACGACAGGACTCTAGAAGAACTAACCTAAGTCTTCGTTGAAACCATGGTAACTTTGGAGTGAACAAAAGGGCCAAATGGCGAAACGTTTTTGTTACAAAAATATTTATGTTGCCCAAAAAAGTGAAATTTGGTATAAGCGCCAGCTTTATCAGAAAACTTGAGTGTCATTATGTCATGACTCATGAAGTCCCAAAAGTTAATCTAAAAAAACAAGAATAAGTTTTACACAAATAAAAATTGCTTGGGGTCGTCTCGGACCCCCTCTTCTTCGGACTCACAACGGTAAAAATTAGGTTTAAATATGAGTAGGAATTACATTCGGTTTTCTCATTTGAATTCAAGATTATCCTTTTACAAACTGAAGTTCCTCGGAAAATGTCATATTTGAGTGTCGAGACACCTTTTCAGCTAAATAAATTGTTTCGGGCTAGCTTAGCATTTTTTTTTTTAGATTTTTAGGCAACAGTCAAATAACACTCTATCTGGGTTATAAAACTAATGTCTCGGGGGGAAAGATAGCGATAAAATGACATGTAGAAGGGGGGGAGGACAACAAACAAGAGCAAGATATTTCACTTTCTTTGACAAGAATTGAGGCAAATACCGAATAATAAATTGATGATCCTGTTGCTTAAAAATCTGACTTATTAGCCCAGCTAGTTTGGAAACAAAGATTTAACAAAAACGGCGCCCTTGGTCTGTTATGATTTATCAGAGTGCTTAAACCCTGGCGCTTAGTATGGGGGAAATCCTTGTGTTGTGTGTTTTTACAGCCGAATGAGCCACTTCCTTTTTGGAGGCATTTTAAAAGTAAAACCGGGTGAGGCGCGCGTGGACGAGACGAACGGCCGAGACACCAGACACTCGGTGGCATCGCAAATCCCTTTTTTTGTCGCCGCGTCCATCGGTTCATTAGTCCCAAGTGATTTGATGCGAGGTTGCCAAATGAAATGGACAGATTTAAATACTTCCCATTCAGTTTTATGCAACGAGCAGGGATGTTTAGTATAAATAAACGAAGATCTGGTAGGTAAATACCCGAAAAATGGGTAGGTATTAATAATTTCTTGTTTTTCTTCGGCTTTTTAATAATAGCAATGAAATATCTAAGATTTAAATATGCAGCATTCTTTTCAAGAATAAACTGAATACCTTATCATGGATTTTTTAGTTCAAAAATGTGCAATGGGCGAAGCCTTTGGATTTCGGGATAAAAATGTATAAATACTTTGTATAAATTCCCGATTTGGCGTATTTCAGTTTTTTATTCACATAATGGGGCTGTTGCACTATTGGTTAAAGTTTACTATACACTTGGTTTGGGATTACGAAAATCCGCGTCGAGGGTTACCGTTACCCTTCTCACATAGTCAAGTGACAAATAGCCTATCAATTCCAATGTAAATTCTGAAAATAACGATGAGACCATTACAAAAGTCTAAAACTAAGTCTTCGCAGAGAAAATTTAACTGAAAATTTCGGAATACCACCCTTGCATGTATAAGCCAACCTTGGATTCGGACCCCCAAACAAAAGAACAGAACATGAAATTAAGTGACGTCTTCCTCGTTTATTACGCAACGTAGAACTTTTCTGTAGTTATCACCGTGCTCCTATATAGTGACAAAATGTGTATAAATGGACCTTTAATTCCTTCAAATTTACTTTTTGAAAGCAAATCCATTAATCTCATTTGTTCAAATTCGTAGGTTATGTTCTTTTGTCTGGGGGTGGCGAATCCGAGGTTGGTGCATACATGCAAGGGTGGTCACCCAAAATTTCAAGTTAAGTTTTCTCTGCGAGGAGTGAGTTTTTTAATGGTAGCATCGTTATTTTCGCAGCATTTTACATTGGAATTGATACTCCATTTGCCTACAGCAAAACCGTGCAAGAGCTTCATTTGCGCAATCGTGAATCAACACTCCAACCAATTTATTCATCGCTTATAAGTGAGCAACTTGACACGTGTATGAGTGAGGTAGGTTCAATGTGCGTACACGTGCATATCATCATGACTGACAAACGATGTTCTAATTACTATTGTCCGCGTGTTTTTTTTTCTTTCTTTTTTTTCATTACCTTTATACACGGAAAAAAAAGATTAGAGAAAATAACCATACGGATACCTGATTTTGGCACCTGCTAGATGTTATGGTAAACTTGACCAGAAGTATGGTACATTTACCGATACTTTCAGTAAATTTGACATGCAATCAGGTGACATCACCTAGTACATAGTCAAAACATAGTATACTTCTGGTTAACATTACCATAACATCTAGCAGGTTCCAAAATCAGGCATCCGTATGGTTATTTTCACCGTAGTTTTTTTTCCGTGTATTAAAGTGGGTCTCAACTGAGAACTGATCTTTGAAGCCTGGACCATCGCGGACTGATTCACTCCCGTTCCCGATCAACGACCGTTTCTGGAATCTGGACAGACCTAAATTCTCGAACTTAAAACTGGGGATCATCGCGACGTAAGAAGAGAAGAGAGATTAAGGGGGGGGGCGTAGAGGCGGTTCTGGGATCTTCAGAAGGAGGTTCCGATGTCTGTCCATCATTCCACGCGATGCTACCGGTATTCGCCGCGCGCGGTTCGAAGTCGGATTGGACCCACGTGAATAGAGAGCGATTTCCATCATCCATCCAGTATCCACCCCTCTCACCACCAATGCGTCACAATGCTACCGCCTTTATCGACAACGCTTAACCCTTGATTTTTTTTCTTTTTTAATAATTACAATTTTTCATCCAATTTAAGTTATCCGTCGATGATAGAACCAAGGCCGCACATTAGAACTGTTTTCGAGGCTTCTGGATAAAAAAATAAAATAGGTTATATTCCTCTCAAAATAAAAAGCAAAACACAAATCATGGTCAACATTGAAATGATGAATACCTTTTGGATTGGTCAGACTGTAAAGGTTGGAGATTCGAAAAGCAAAAAAAGAATACAAAATCATTAAAAAATAATGTGTGTATGAGTAAAAAACAGGGACTTCTGATTGCATGAAGGAGACACCACTGGTTACAACAAAGAGATCTTTTACTTGTAGCAGCAGACATTTTCCTTGGGTCAAAGGAATGGGCTACTTAGTCAATATTTCAATGAGCAGTTTCTTTAAAACAAACGAAATACACCTTGGATTAAAAATAAGAATTATCTCAGTGTAAGAAATCCATACTTTTGCATGAGTTCTAACGGGAGAAAAACGACGATGGATACTGAATTGAATAGTTCTAAATCCGCCTGTGCGCGAACTCTTATCAAAGTAAGTACGGAATTTATCTATTTGGTTATCAGATGGTCAAGACTGTTTGTAATTTTTTGACTGATGCATTGACCATTGACCTCCTTCTTTTTATTCTTTTGTCCAGAATTTGGTAAGTTAGGTACTACTGTGGGCCAACTCCCGTGGGTAGAGCTCTGTCGTTGATAATTATAGCCTTCCTCTATTGGATACTTGTTTTCGTTTAAAGGATTCATTAACGTCTGAAATTTGTCAGAAATAAGTTTTTTCAATTATGTTCGAGGTATGAGTTATTCTCTTCCATTCAACCAAGACAGTTGGGAGAGGCCAGTTACGCTCTCGCCGATCAAAAGTATATATATTCAGCTTTTCTTTCGTTAAAATGGTTCCAGTCAATTTTTAACCCTATAAAGAGAACGGTTTTAACCCTTTCCACCCGTAATTAACTCATCGAACATATTTTTTTTTTATCTTCATGATCTTCTAATTTGATATTCGGCACCTCCAGCGCGGAGTTTAGAGAGACTTCGAGCAACCCGGTTCTTTTTGACCCGAGTATTGGAATCCCTTTACCAAGCCAAAGCCGTCTCATATGCGTGAATGATTCCGTTCGGAAAAAAACAATCTTAAGGTATCTAAAACTGAATTAAAACCGCATATTAGCATGATTTGGCAGTTTGGAAACCTTGAGGTTTGTGAGTGGCTGTTTGCAACTAGTCGAATACTTTTTTTTCAGTAATACTCTTAAGTACACGGAGAAAAATTTCTGGTCGAAATTACGGAACGTACGAAAATTCATAATGGGGTAGAAAGAAACTCCTTTTAAAATAATCAGAATACTTATTGATCCAACGATTCTTTCTTGTGATTCTTCTGAATCATCAGAACGTTCAATTGGTCGACCAATGATAATTCTCTTTGAATCAATAAAAATCATTATTATTTTAAAAGGAATTTTTTTCTACCCCAATTTCTTAATACGTTCCGTAATGTCAATCAAAAATTTTTCTCCGTGCATAGTGCTTTGTTTTGAGGGCTCTTGAAAACTTTTGCCACAGAGGATTAAAGAGTTGACTTTTACATAAAATTCTATGAAAACGATGATGAGTACACTAAAAAATCACGAAATTTAATATCAACATCGGGATTATTGGCGGAGAGACGCAAGTCTCATGGGGGGTCCCATCTAAATCGAGACGCATCTCTGTATTTCCGTAGGAGAAAGTGACATAATTGGCAGGAATTTTCCATGGTACCTGCTTTAAATCGCCATTACGAACTTGCCGTTATATGCATGTGCGTTTATTTCTGAATTTGAAACTTTCTTAATTGTGTGGTTTTCGTGATTTTCGCTGCGTTTTTTGCATGAGATTTGACTATTCATTTCCTCACAGCAGAAGTTTGCAAAAATTCCTTCCTCGACTGCAAATGAAACGAAACATCAACCCTCCCAATTATACATATTTTCCTTCAAAATAATCCAGGTTACATAAGGTCTGGTCGGATTGCAAGGGTTCCAACTGAATCTTAAATGTTCGATCTTTGAAGTAGCACAACACATTATTCGCTGAAACAAGTTTTTGCCCCCCCTTTTATTTTTTATTTTTTTCTTCAGCGGTTACTACCTCAACAGCCCATAAGTACCCTCAAAACTGCGGCTGAAAAGTTTGCAGCGCGTTAAAAGGTCCCTGAAAATTACTCTCCGCAGAAATATTACGACCGCGATCGGAGGAAAGGCCCATTAGGGAGTGATTTATAGATTTCCGTGCTCTTACAGGAACCCGAAGATGGGCTTGCGTTTCGAACTGCAGGCGCGGAGCGAGTGCATACCCGGTTTGGGAGGAGTGAGGGAGGGTGTTTTGAGGGGGAGAGGAGGAGTAGGGAGGTTTTTGTGGTGTGGGATGTGGGGCGGAGATGAGCCGTTTATGTCTGGAACAATAATCATTAAAAAGAGAAAAAGGTGAACAGATGAAGAGCTTTATCATTTTGACAAGATTTTTCCTCGAGCCAACTCTTTGAGTGAGGAGTGAGCCCTGGATGAACATTTGAACGTTCGAACGTCTCACAATAGATTCTCCGGACTTGGTAGTATGCGTACGTATGTGCGAGTTTTACTTTACACCGCGATCACCGTTTAACGGGCCATTTAACCCGCCGTCACTCGCGCCCTAAAAACTTCCGCGAGTAGTCGCGCGGGGTCGTTTTCGACCCCAAAGTTCTTTCGTCCCATTTTACCATTGGCATTCAAAATTTTGATTTCAACCATGCAGAATAGTAATAAGTATGTCTTTGCAAAGCTTTTCACGTGAAAACTGGGTTTGAAAAAAGAATTTTACGTTCAGTAATTGCTATATTGTAATCTGTGTCGGAAAAACCCTAAAAATGTGATATTTTCCAGATTTTTATCGGTCAGCTGCCTTTAACTAGTTTTGAAACTCCTAAACCGAGGTTTTTTTACTTCTAGGCACTACAAAAGATAATTTCATGAAAAAAAAGTATGGGGTTATGGGGGCAAGTTTTCGAGATATACCCCCCTCAATACCCCTCCTATATTTAGTCCTAAAATTTTGGAGATGAAACCACTAACCATCTGAAAAACTTTATTTTTTACCGAATGAGATGGAATAAACGCCAATTAAGGTAAGCAAGATTCTATCAACCAACAAACGGAATCGAAATTGAGGATTCAGGGGAGGGCTGGAGGGGAAAAGGGGGTTGGGGGGTTAGCAAAGTGGAGATCCTTGAAATTTTTTTTGCTGTGATGTTTTTGCTTTTCGTACATGATTCCAGATACCCTTTTTCACCTCCCTTCCGCTTTTCCCCTACCATCCACCTTCATTTCCCCTCTCATTCCCTTTTTTCCCTCCCCACTCCCCGCCCAATGTGATATAATCAAACTTTCGCAGAAAAAAACAAAAACATTTATGATAAGTGGAGTCGCGTGTAATCTGGCAACGCCGCATTTCGTGGATTCAAATGCATGAAAAAAGTCAAACTAATGGAGGTGCGCAGTGCATTCCCTCGAATCGACACTTTGCACGGGTTTGAATGGACAAAACGCAGTGCTGCCAGATCGCAAGCGGCACCGCACTGATTTAGGTAAAAATGGATACGTAAGAAATTGGGATAAACGAGTAATTTAGAAAAAAACAGTGAGAGCAAACATTAGATTTGCTGAAAGTATTGTAGTAAGTATAGAAAAGTAAAAAACCAACGGCAATCACATCCCGCAAGTGTAAACAAGGCACAGAATCCACGTTTACGGTATGTTCACTCAGTCACATTTTATGAACGTGAGTAGTCGCGCGGGGTCGAAAACGACCCCAAGCAACTTTGACGCGTCCGTGCTTCAAAACGAATGATTGAATTAAGTTCATACTAACAGAGTGGGTAGTCCAAACCCTTGAAGGAAGGTACTGAAACGGACGAGCTAAAACTTTAAAATTTTCATGGACAAAATTGCATTTTTCTGACACCTGGGGTCGTTTTCGACCCCGCGCGAGTGATGGCGGGTTAAGGGGAGAGAAATTGTTATGGTCAAAATGTTACCTATATGAACAGTGGCATAGCCAGAAATATTTCTAGGAGGGAGGGGGAGGGTCGGAGGACCGAAAATTGTCAAGGGGGGGGGGGGGGGGGGGGGTTCCTAAGATACTAATTTGGTCAAATTTGTCTGAAAACACAAAAAATTACCTTCTTTTAGGAAAAAATTTGGTGTCAAGGGGGGGGGGGACAGACCCCCTGTACACCCCCTCCCCTCCCTTGGCTATGCCACTGCCTATGAACCATAGCCGTAATTTTTTGAGGCATCAGTTATGCCGATGTTTTTTGCTTTTTTATTTGAAAATCAAAATATCGATTCACTGAAAAAGCAGCCATCGTAAGATTTATCATAACATTGGTTTAAATTTTCGACAGTCCGCAAGAAAATTGTAAACTTTACGTTTTCCATGGTTTGAGTTCAAGACGTAGGCAATGTTTAAACTTTCTGGTGCTCCCAAGTGGTCTCACGCACCATAACGCTACCCACACGCTACACCTATAGCCAGGGGCGTCATTTCGCGTTCAGCTTGGGGGGGGGGGCAAAAATCTGATGACTTTTTTTTTTTTTTTTTCTCATCAATATAATTTTAGAGCCTTTTTTTGCTCATTAATATACTTCGTTTCCGTTTTTGAGCCTGACTTCAAATCCTTGGGGGGGAGTTGCCCCCTGCCCCCCTTCCCCCTCCCACCGCAAATGATGCCACTGCCTATAGCGAAAGTTTGCAGCGCAGAGCCACATTGGTATATCCGAACGCTCACTTCTCAAAATATGATGTCTGGAAAAATGCTCTTTTCCAACCGTATCCGAGATTTCATTTTTTCCGTTCCTTTGTGCGAAGGGATAAGCCGATTGTTCAAGGTACCTTGGTTATGGAACTACGGACAGACATCTGGATTCCCGCCCGCTAAGACGAGCCATGCCGCCAAGTGAACAGTGAACTACCGATCACACGATTTTCACGGAGTCACTAATCATTTTTTCTTTCTCACTCCCCCTCCCCTCCCACCACTCCACCATCTTACGCTTTTACATCGCACCCAATTTCCAAAGTCAAGACTCCCAAGTCTGTGAACTGTGAAGTCCGCCATCTAACTTCCCACTTCTATCAGTGTCATTCCACCTCTTTACTAGCGCTATTCCGTTTGGAATGCAGCCCGGCAGCCACATTTATCATCTCTCGCTCAAAGTCAAAACGCATGACTACAAGCAGCATGTAGACATCCGTATAGACTCGCAGCGTGAGTGAGTATAACACCTCAAAATTCCTAAATAATGGTTCATTAATTAGTTTCTTCTCAACTAAAGCCCGAAGTTGTTCTAATGAAATTTTCAGGCCAAATCGGGAAAACAAAAGTAAAGCCTATGGGAAATAAATTCCATGGTAACGAGACATTCCGCTGACAAGCACTGTTTATCATCATGCAATTGGAGAAACTCGTTTGTTGGAAACCAAAAGCGTGCGCAAAATAGGACTAATGTTATTTTTAGGAAAATTTGCACACTAGCTCTTGCAAACTTTTGTTGGGATTGAAGAGTTGATTTTTGCATAAAAACCTGTACAAATGACGACGATGAGCACTCTAAAAAATCACAAAATTCACTCTCGGAATCGGGTGTCATGGCGGAATGAGGCAGTTATCATGGGAGATTCCTATCTAAATTGAGACATATATCTGCGTTTCCGTAAAGAAAGTGACAAAATTGACAGATATTTCTCATGATACCTGCGTCGAACCGCCATCGCCATTACGATCCAGCCTTTTTAGTAGTTATGGGAGTTTGTAATTGAATTTTAGGCTTTTTTAGTGTGATTTTTGTGGTTTCGCTGGTTTTTACAACAAAGTGGACTATCCATTTGCTCACAGCAAAAGTTTGCAAGAGCCCCATTGGAAAATCTCGTTGGTTGGAAACCAAAAGCCTGTGCAAAAAAATAGGACTATTGTTATTTTTAGGAAAATAAGTTGCACAATTTATAGTACGTCACAATGTATAAGTACCTGCTGCGTTACATACTCACGTGCAAACAGGGCCGCGATGTGCGACTGTAAAGAGGGGCGTGATAATTGTGAATATAGTTAAATAATGACTCAAAAATGAGCACTTGAATAGGATTTAATGATTCTGAAAACGTACTTTAATCCTGGGTCAAGTCTCTACGCACATTATAGTCACTTGCGGTTTTTATTTCATTTGTAAAATACGCATGCGCGCATAGCCGCAGCCAGGATATTGTCTTCCTCTCTCTCAGCCCATTGAAATACATGTGTTAAAAAAGGATGGATACATAGACTATCACGTGACTTCATCTCCTGTTTCTGTCCTTTTCTTACGCATGCGTTCAAAATGGGCCAAGAGAGAGAAAGACAATACGTTTAGATAAAGCCCGCGTCTCAAAAAAGGGTATCTTGTAAAACGGAGAGGAGCCCGAGCGCAGATTTTTATCCTTCTCCACACCTGCTTTTCGCTGATCACTGCAGATCAACAGATCAGCAGATGTGCGAGTGTGTGAGGAGGGTCTGCACTTCTGCAGGTTCTAGAGAAGTGCAGATCTGAAACCGCGAAGAACGCGTTCGAGTCATAAATCGGAATATTCCCGATGGGCCGATGCGATGCGTATGGGGTATATGGGTCGGTCGAAGATGCTGACTGGCCAGTGGTCAGTGGTCAACGATCACCGGTTTCTGGTGAGACAACGTTGCCAAACGTATTTAAGTGAGAGAAAACGTCTTTATACTTGAACGATCAAATGGGGATCCTTCTACACGAAAAAAAAAAAAGACTGGTAGAATTTACCATTTGCAAAGCTAATTTTGGAGTCTGCTATCAAGTATGGTAAACTTTACCATCATATGGTAAATTCATCGTACCTTGTAGTGTGGTACCAAGAGGTTATCTTAATTGACCAAAAGGTACGTTGCATTTACCATATGATGATAAAATTTATCATACTTGAGAGTAGACTCAAAATCTCAGCAATGCAGATGGTGAATTTTAACAGTCTTTTTATTTCCTTGTAACTTTTGCAATGACATATTGAATATTTAATTTTTGAGTAAAATCGAGCAAAAATGAAATGAGTATGTACTGAAAATTAGTGGAATCACAAAATTTATTCACTGACTCACAAAATTATTACCAAAAAAAAACAAAAAACAAAAAACAAAAACATGAAATCAAATTTTTTGGACATATTGTACTCAAAAGAATGTACTTAATGGAAGCTCGCTATTTCAACCGCGCATTCATTTCGATAAGCTGCACAAAGCCGGCCTCGATGACTTGGTGGTCAGGACACCTGACTGCCATTCCATGAGTCCCGGGTTCAAACCTATAGTTAGAGGCATCAGATTTTTCACTGGTCTTGTCGCTCGGACTCCTTAAAAGTGGGTCCACGACAAAGATTACAATGGAAATCTGGTTGCTTAGAGCATGGATGTTCAAACTATCCTTTGTCTTCTGACATTAAACTAAAACATTATCTACACTCTTATTTGACCCAATTTGTCCATAGGTGGATGTATTTATAGGTTCCTAATTGAATGTGAACATAAGCCAAATAAATCTCGAAGAAGAAAGAAAATAGAAAGAAAAAAAGTATCACAAAGGTCGTCTCGTCACTTCGAAAGTTCTTCCGACCTTTTTAATGGGTCTACTGTTAACTTTTTCCACAGAGTTATGGAGAGTTGAATCCTACGGAAAATCACTTGCAAATAACGTTGAAAGCGTATAAAAAAAGTTCTAAAATCCACTCACAAACTCAATATAAATGTGTTTAACAGAATGGGGCTATTGCACACTTTTGCTATAAGCGATTTAATAGTCGATTATGGTGTAAAAACCTCAAAAAATAACGATGGCACCACTAAAAACTTCCAAAATCCACTCCTAAACTCAATAAACGCAGTTATTTGCGCGAGCGTAATGGTGGCCGAAGGCACTAACAATGGGAGATTCCCATCTAACAATTCTGAAACTCCATCAAGATGTGACCAATTAGAGACTACTTTCATTTGACACCGGTGTCACTTGGTGTTGCGGTACCATTCATCGGATGTGGATCATCACTCTGATGACTAATTACTCTGTGAATCATCCTTGTCAGCATAGAAAGAGTGACGAAAGTAAGATAGGAATCTCCCATTGTTAGTGCCTTCGGCCACCATTACGCTCGTGCAAATAACTGCGTTTATTGAGTTTAGGAGTGGATTTTGGAAGTTTTTAGTGCCACCATCGTTATTTTTTGAGGTTTTTACGCCATAATCGACTATTAAATCGCTTATAGCAAAAGTGTGCAATAGCCCCATTCAAAGGTCCCGGTTGAATGATTGGGTGACTCATGTGGGAGTCCCATTTGTTTTTAGCTTTCTCCATGATGAATATCACTTTTCTCAGCCAAGAAAGTTGCGATTAGATGGGACTCCCCCAGTGGCGAAGCGTGAAATTTGGCAACAATGTATTTTCTTCATTTGAATTCACCATAAAAGTCGAACCCTTCAGTCAACGGCGATGACCACGGATTTCGACCTTTTTAATGTGTTTAAATGGGAAAAAGGAACGTTCCCAAATCGAACGCCTCGCCACTGGACTCCCCCACTGTCACTCGCTCATTCGACCGCCATCTTTGAATTTTGTTGAACATTTATTACGTTTTGTGAGTGGACTTACGCTATTCTCAAGTGATCTGACATAGGAATCGACCCGCAATAATGCTGTAGCAAAAGATTATAGCTGACCCAATTTATTGTTGAACACATTTATTGAGTGTACAAGTGGATTATGGAATTTTCTGTTTCTCTCAACAATTTCAAGTGATTTTTTCAAAAGGAATTAACCCTAACACTGTAGCAAACGTTTGCTAAAAACCCATTCTGACAATTTCCTCGAAAAATCTGACAACGATGGATGAAATAGTAATGGTATAGTATACACTCGTAGCCATACAGTGTTGTCGCGAGAAAGAGAGTCGAGTTTTTCGCACGTAATAATCTCCTTAAATGTACAGCACCACCTGAAAGCCATAAACATCTAGATTGCCCATCTCGCCTGGATCATCCCCCCCTACCCTTCCTCAAACCCTTAAATTTAAGTCTACCGTTCCGCCTGCCTCCCTACTATTCTCCACCCTGCCCTCGCCAATTATTTATCTATATTTTCTTATTTTTTTTTTTTTTTTTTTTTTTTTTTTTAATCCTCGAGCCTCGACATCATAAGTCGAATGTACGCGCTAAAAGCTTGTAAAAGGTTGTCTGAACCCTCTTCAAAACGAGCGCAAGTGACCGCGGACCCCTCCCCCTTCGCCATTCATATTTTCCGAGGGGGCACATCTTGACCATCCGCAGTTAATATTATGTTATAATTCACCAACTTACGATTCTCTCGCCCAGTGTTTTGCGAGTTGGATAAAGTTTAACTCTTCAGTGGAAACACTTTTACGCGAGCGCTGGTTGTGCATATGTCATCTTTACAGTCCATTAATAATGGTTTATGGAGGTCAGCGTGCTTTGAATCTTGAAACGAGTGCTACATGGAAATAACATCCAAATACGACATTTGCACCGGGTTGATACTCAAGGATGCAGTATTGTATGCGCTCATCGTAGACATCATCTTATGTTACACTGCCTCTATATACAATAAAATGTAATCTATGGTTCATAGTTGTAGCTTTCCATGTCTGTCGAGGTTGTGCGGGTACCCTACCGGTGGCGTACTCACGATTTTCGCCAAAAGAGCCGCTTATAAGCTTAAAATAGTCAGCACGAGTAGGAAAATCCTCCCTCTTTCCTCTCTACCATCATAAATTAGAGGGTTTGGATTTTTGCGAAAAATAATTCTTAAAATGAGAACAATGCAATTTTGATCTACATGTCATGACAATTTGAACATTTTATGTTCTGTTATTTCAAGTGTGATGGTTGCTGAATGAATATTGAGTGAATCGAAATTGACTGATATATATCCTTAAGTGAATACAGAGACAGTGTGTTAATTTTGGAACAATGAAAAATCGTCAAAACTAGTCGCTGGCTTACGATCAAACAGTTACAATCATTCGTATTTTTGAACGCAATATTTTCGATTTATTAGTGAAAAATAGACGACAATCTAACACAAGTCTGTCAGTTATAGCTATTCAAAGAACAACTTTCACGCCGAAAACGAAGTAACTATTCTTGATACCCAACCTCAAAAGAAAATAATTAGAGCAGACAAGCTTCATTTTTCCGTCAACCATTATTTATGATTTATTTGCTCACGCATTTTTTCCTTTATTTATTTCTTCTCTCTTTTTCCAAAATTCATTTTTAGACTTGTCATGAAATAAGCCGAATAGGTACCAAATCGGTTCAAAAAATATATTTTGAGTGACGTACCAAAAACACACTTTGTGAGGCTCAAAATCTCAAACAAATACTTATGAAAGAATCACAACATTATCATATAAGATCACCATCCATTCCGTCAGCTTTTGTCTAGTCATTTAAAAAGCATGATATAAAAAAACGTCCATACAGGAAATAGCTAATTCCAGATTGAAGAGCGATGGATGATCAACTGATTATAAAGCCCCTTCAATTTTCTCGATGCAATAAGCATGACACAACCCATCGCACGAGGGTTGACGAATCTTTCAGTTGTATTCAAGATGTATGGAAACAGATGTGGGTATACTGGCCGGAAATCTGGGGTCATGGGAGATAGGTTGCAACACAAAGAATGCAGAAGAAAAATACTTGAGAACAAAATACGACCTTTCGTGATCAAACAGCATACCTCGGAAATGTAATTTTGAGAAACACGCGCAATTAATCGTTTTAAATCATGGTTTGCAGCCACAGCAAGCTCAAAAAGAGATTGTATTTTGAGGGACAGTTAAGGTAAGTATCGGCATGAACTTTCTTGGGAGCATAAGGCATTGCTTTCACAAAGTTCCAAGAAAACCGCATACGTGGATGCGCATATACTGTTTTCTCCTCAAATGAAGAGAAAACAAATGAGACGTCCTCCTAAAATGAGACGTCCTTCGGGAGGGAGGGAGGGAGGTACGGCCCACGTCAAGCGCATTCCTCAACTACACACATCTTTGGTAAAAATGGTCCTCAAAAATCCTTGCCCAAACCTCCATGCCATAAAGATTTCCATGAAAATGTATGGAAATCCTCAAAGATTGATAAGGATTTCCATGCAATCACATGAGGGGATTCTTGTCATCCTTATTGCATGGAATTTTTGAGCAAAGATTTTCAGGACCATTTTTACCTTCAAGCCTTCAAACCATCAAGTTAATCTATCGGATATAACACAACTTATTTTTATGAGCCCTTATTCTACTATAGATAGACAATTTCTTCTTTTTTTTCGGCTGAAAATAATATCAAAATGCAAGCAAAAAGATTACCGTTTGTTGATTAATTATTAGTTAGCTCCACCTGAAGATCTCCTTCCCGCAAGAGATCTACCTTCATTTTGCAAGAAAAGCCATATTTATAGAGGTGTTTTCTGAAAATTGTGTATTCTTCAAACTTCTCTAAAGTAAACAAGGTATTTTCGAGTCTCAGTCTCAATTCGATATACCTATTACCTATACGGACGAGCTAAGCACTGATGCGTACAGAGATTCACTTAAATTTGGGGGAGGGGGTATTTTGTTGTAGAGGTGGATATAAAGTACCGTCCCAGTGTTGCCAGATCGAGGGTAAAAAGCCGTATCGTTCCCATTTAAATCAATGCAAAACATACGGCTTTTTCACCCCAATCTAGCAACACTGTACCGCCCAATTTTCCATCATTTTGTTAGCTTGACCAACATTCTTGAATCTGTTTGAACGGGTGTGCTATTCAACGAATATAAATTCGACGTACTAAGGGTGGGGTGGAAGAGTTTGGTATTCAGCTGTTGAAAAAGAGCCTTCAAATCACCATGATGCAACGAGCATGACCAAATTTGCATTCTCAAATCGATTTGAACGGATAAGCTGTATTCAACGAATATAAATTCGTCCTAATAAGGGTGCAAGAGTTTGATCTTGAGTGGATAAAAAACAGCCTTCAAAACACCAGGATGCAACGAGCATGACCAACTTTTCAATCTGAAATAGAATTGAACGGGCATGATTCAACGCGAATAGTATTATAAATTAGCCTCAATAAGGGTGGAAGAATTTGGTATTGAACGCTTCAAAAAGAGCCTTCCAAATCATCGTGATACAACGAGCAAGACCAAGGATTCAATCATTAATCGATCTCAGCAGTCGAGATTTTCAAAAATAGAAATCAAGGTTCGTTTTAATAAGGGTGGAAGAGTTTGGTTGAGAGCGGTTGAAAAAGCGCCTTCAAATCATCGCGATGCAGAAAGCATGACTGACTTTTTAATAGGGATGCGCTAGCTTCTCGATCCAGAAAAAAACTGGAAAAGTAAATTTTACCTTGGCGGCTCCTATTTTGCGCAGCGATTTGAATGGTTAAATCGTCGTCCATCTGACGCATAGGCGTAAGTCGGATTTTTGACAAATTGACTTTTTCATTGATTCCTATGTAAAATTTGACGCTCTTTCGATCCGTGAAGTCAGAAATGTCAATTTCTCAATAGTTTTCAAGTTATAACGGAAAAACGTTTTGCATCATATGCCAACATATGCCAATAAAGCGAGAGAGTCAGTCAGACGTATAGGCGTAAGTCCCACAGCGCGGTGTTTCGCCTATACTTCTAATAGAAAATCTGCATGTTGACGCCGACTTCACCCGCACGTCCACCTTTATTTTTTCTCCTTTCTTTGTGACTGTTTGTCGCGCGTTTTTAGGGCCGAAAGACCAAATTTCGCCGCTCAATCATTTGTTTCTTGACCTGACAAATTCACCGAGCCGTTGTAGCACCGCCCTTTGTTTATAGTTTTATCAATTTTGTGATTAATTACTCTTCCAAATAGATTTTGTCCACTTTCACGTTCTATAAGGTAACATATTTTTTTAAATGGGTAACAGAGAATAGAGTGTACAAAACAATAAATAATTCAAGATGTTGGTTGTGAGAAATATGTAAAAATGGAAGAACTATAGCTCAGGATAAGAACTGGTGGAGAAAGGCATCAAACTAGTCGATAGACTGATTTCTAAAAAATAAATAGTTACCTATATTTTTTAAGAAGCAATCATATTAATTATTCAATTAAGTTGATTACTTTTCTACAAAACTCTTCTCATTCCTGATTTTGAACTAAAAATTGAAATAATAAAAAGCAAACTCTTGAATAACAAAAGATTTGACAGTATCGATAGCGATAATATCACTGTTATGATGTCATTACTTGACTGCGCTAAAATCGTCTCAAAATATGTGCGTGTAATACCAGAAACCTGTGGTGGCGTGTTAAATAATAAGTAATGGGTTTACCACTTAACGGAATAACACGAGAGAGATTCATTCAGACTATAGGCGTATAAATCAAGGAGATACGCCGCGGCGTATCTCGGCATATCTCAACGCGGTCAATCAGACAATCTGGCGTAAGTCATTTTTGCTCAAATAAATACCCGCATAATCTTTGTTTTTCAAGATTTTGGAATTTTGACAAAATATTCTCAATCTAGAGGCTTTGATGAACATTTGTGTACCAATAAAGTTTTTCTTTTCTCTATGCGTCAGATGGACGACGAAATGACAACCACCTAATCGTAAATATTAACCGGATGATTGTAACTAATACCGAAAAGTCTCATCGCGCGCAGTGTATCAAGTATTAACCATCCAAATGGGGATCTTGCGAACTTTTGCTACAGGGGATTGAAGAGTTGATTCTTGCATGAAAGCCTGTAAAAATGACGATGAGTACACTAAAAAATCACAAAATTCACTCTCAAAATCGGGCTTAGTGCCGGAAAGACGCAGGTATCGTGGGAGATTCCTATCTAAATTGAGACATGTCTCTGTGTTTCCGTAGAGAAAGTGACATGATAGACAGGAATCTCCCATGATACCTGCGTTGAACCGCCATTACGATCTCGGCGTTATAGCAGTTTTGTGAGTTCATTACTGAATTTTAGACTCTCTTAGTGCGATTTTCGTGATTCTCGCTGGTTTAAACATCAGATTGGAGTATTTATTTTCTTACAGCAAAACCATGAAGGGTAAATTTTACCCTCCCACTATTTTCATAGCAGCTAGGAAGAAGAGACACCGGTCGTAAGCCTTAGGCTGGGTCTCTATTTGTCTCTGCCCTCATTGACGTCAAATAACCCACAACAAGTGGCGGCTAGTGCTTTTTGGAAACCATTTTTTTTGCAATTTGAACGTATATAAATGTATCGATTTCTGAGGGACTCAGTAAATCCCTTCGAGATCGATCATTTTGCGTGCGGGTTTAAATGAAGAGGATCCGTTGTTGCCACATTGCACGAACTACCACTTCTCACAACCAGTGGTGGCTCGTGCAAGTTGGCAACCATGCTTATTTGCCATTTAAATAAATGCAAAAGTATCTATATCTTGGGGGGGGGGGGTACAATGGGGCTCTGGTAAACTTTTGCTATAAGCAAATAAATACTCCAATCTGATGTTAAGACCAGCGGAAATCACGAAAATTACACTAAGAAAGTCTAAAATTTAGTAATAAACTCACATAACTGCTATAAAGGCAAGATCGTAATAGCAGTTCAACGCAGGTATCATGGGAGATTCCTGTCTATCATGTAACTTTCTCTACGGAAACACAGAGATATGTCTCAATTTAGATAGATATCTCCCATGATACCTGCGTCTCTCCGCCATTAAGCCCGATTCTGAGAGTGAGTTTTGTGATTTTTTAGAGTACTCATCGGCATTTTTACAGGTTTTTATGCAAGAATCAACTCTTCAATCCCCACAGCAAAAGTTTGCAAGAGCCCCATTGCACCTCCTAAGGATTGGTTGTTTTACGTTGGTTTAAATGGAGAGAATACGTTGTTACCACATTGCACCAGCCGCCAACTGCTCACAACACATCATCAACCACTCGAACAAATTGAAGGAGAGGTATTTTTTGAGACGCGCGCGGTCTCACAATCATCGCAGAGCCTCAGCTCATCTCGCAAATAAAAGCGCGCTCGTGCATTTCTCGGGCCCGTTGCATCGGTGCATCGCAGTGTTGCCAGATTCGGTTGAAAAAGCCGTATGTTTTACATTGATTTAAATGCGGACAATACGGCTTTTTACCCTCGATCTGGTAACACTGGTGCATCACACCGGAGAGGAGCAGCGCTTTTCACCGCGATGCGATGCAACCGCCGCGTGTCACATCTCGCGTTTCGCGTTTCGTTGCAGAGTGCCGTTAAAAAACGCCATCAGGGTAGAATCCCCTCCCCCCTCCCTCCCTCCCTCCCCGCTCAAAAGATAATAACATAATGTCATAAAGTAATTGCTCCTGCTCTATTTATGACTAATTAAACGCTTTGTTTGGTTACACTGTTCTTTTTTTTCTCCCCCTCCCTCTATTTTCCCTTCGTTGCACCGTGTATATGTGCATGTCCGTCCGGAGTGGAACGGAGAATTATTATGGAAGCAGCTATAGAGCTCTTACATCGGTCGTTACGTGCTGGTGTTGCAAGATCGTACCTAATTTTGATTTGATCTGTCATTGTGGAAGGGAGGGAGTGGAGTTGGAGAGAGAGGGGGAGAGAGATTGATTGATTGATTGATTTTATTTTATTGCGCTTTTTTTTACAAAGATTTAGAAACAAAATAAACAAATAAATGTAACAAATGAAAGCGCAAAGGCAGGGTTTGGGCTCGCAGGCCCACTCTTCCACCCAACCCTTGGTCTCTTAAGAGGGAGAGAGAGAGAGAGAGAGAGAGAGAGAGAGAGAGAGAGAGAGAGAGAGAGAGAGAGAGAGAGAGAGAGAGAGAGCGTATGACAATACTCGTATGTGTGTGTAGACTGTTGTAAAGTAATAAACCTGTACAGTAAATCTCAGGATACACAGATGATATGTCGAAATTTTATGTCCAAAACTTTTAGGTCAAAAAATCAAAGTCCAAAACATTAAAGTCCAAAAAATTAGGCCCAAAGAGAAAACGTCCAAAAGAAGAAGAGGCCTGTATTAAAATGTCCAAGGATGATAAGTCTGTAAAATGAAGTCCAAAAATGTGGAAAGTCTATGGGACAGATGAATTTTGCAAGCGATCATTATGCAAATGTATCGTAACTTTTTTTAATTGAATCATTTAACTCTGGCAACATTTTGAACATTTATTACGTTTTGTGAGTGGACTTACGCTATTCTCAAGTGATCTGACATAGGAATCGACCCGCAATAATGCTGTAGCAAAAGATTATAGCTGACCCAATTTATTGTTGAACACATTTATTGAGTGTACAAGTGGATTATGGAATTTTCTGTTTCTCTCAACAATTTCAAGTGATTTTTTCAAAAGGAATTAACCCTAACACTGTAGCAAACGTTTGCTAAAAACCCATTCTGACAATTTCCTCGAAAAATCTGACAACGATGGATGAAATAGTAATGGTATAGTATACACTCGTAGCCATACAGTGTTGTCGCGAGAAAGAGAGTCGAGTTTTTCGCACGTAATAATCTCCTTAAATGTACAGCACCACCTGAAAGCCATAAACATCTAGATTGCCCATCTCGCCTGGATCATCCCCCCCTACCCTTCCTCAAACCCTTAAATTTAAGTCTACCGTTCCGCCTGCCTCCCTACTATTCTCCACCCTGCCCTCGCCAATTATTTATCTATATTTTCTTATTTTTTTTTTTTTTTTTTTTTTTTTTTTTTAATCCTCGAGCCTCGACATCATAAGTCGAATGTACGCGCTAAAAGCTTGTAAAAGGTTGTCTGAACCCTCTTCAAAACGAGCGCAAGTGACCGCGGACCCCTCCCCCTTCGCCATTCATATTTTCCGAGGGGGCACATCTTGACCATCCGCAGTTAATATTATGTTATAATTCACCAACTTACGATTCTCTCGCCCAGTGTTTTGCGAGTTGGATAAAGTTTAACTCTTCAGTGGAAACACTTTTACGCGAGCGCTGGTTGTGCATATGTCATCTTTACAGTCCATTAATAATGGTTTATGGAGGTCAGCGTGCTTTGAATCTTGAAACGAGTGCTACATGGAAATAACATCCAAATACGACATTTGCACCGGGTTGATACTCAAGGATGCAGTATTGTATGCGCTCATCGTAGACATCATCTTATGTTACACTGCCTCTATATACAATAAAAATGTAATCTATGGTTCATAGTTGTAGCTTTCCATGTCTGTCGAGGTTGTGCGGGTACCCTACCGGTGGCGTACTCACGATTTTCGCCAAAAGAGCCGCTTATAAGCTTAAAATAGTCAGCACGAGTAGGAAAATCCTCCCTCTTTCCTCTCTACCATCATAAATTAGAGGGTTTGGATTTTTGCGAAAAATAATTCTTAAAATGAGAACAATGCAATTTTGATCTACATGTCATGACAATTTGAACATTTTATGTTCTGTTATTTCAAGTGTGATGGTTGCTGAATGAATATTGAGTGAATCGAAATTGACTGATATATATCCTTAAGTGAATACAGAGACAGTGTGTTAATTTTGGAACAATGAAAAATCGTCAAAACTAGTCGCTGGCTTACGATCAAACAGTTACAATCATTCGTATTTTTGAACGCAATATTTTCGATTTATTAGTGAAAAATAGACGACAATCTAACACAAGTCTGTCAGTTATAGCTATTCAAAGAACAACTTTCACGCCGAAAACGAAGTAACTATTCTTGATACCCAACCTCAAAAGAAAATAATTAGAGCAGACAAGCTTCATTTTTCCGTCAACCATTATTTATGATTTATTTGCTCACGCATTTTTTCCTTTATTTATTTCTTCTCTCTTTTTCCAAAATTCATTTTTAGACTTGTCATGAAATAAGCCGAATAGGTACCAAATCGGTTCAAAAAATATATTTTGAGTGACGTACCAAAAACACACTTTGTGAGGCTCAAAATCTCAAACAAATACTTATGAAAGAATCACAACATTATCATATAAGATCACCATCCATTCCGTCAGCTTTTGTCTAGTCATTTAAAAAGCATGATATAAAAAAACGTCCATACAGGAAATAGCTAATTCCAGATTGAAGAGCGATGGATGATCAACTGATTATAAAGCCCCTTCAATTTTCTCGATGCAATAAGCATGACACAACCCATCGCACGAGGGTTGACGAATCTTTCAGTTGTATTCAAGATGTATGGAAACAGATGTGGGTATACTGGCCGGAAATCTGGGGTCATGGGAGATAGGTTGCAACACAAAGAATGCAGAAGAAAAATACTTGAGAACAAAATACGACCTTTCGTGATCAAACAGCATACCTCGGAAATGTAATTTTGAGAAACACGCGCAATTAATCGTTTTAAATCATGGTTTGCAGCCACAGCAAGCTCAAAAAGAGATTGTATTTTGAGGGACAGTTAAGGTAAGTATCGGCATGAACTTTCTTGGGAGCATAAGGCATTGCTTTCACAAAGTTCCAAGAAAACCGCATACGTGGATGCGCATATACTGTTTTCTCCTCAAATGAAGAGAAAACAAATGAGACGTCCTCCTAAAATGAGACGTCCTTCGGGAGGGAGGGAGGGAGGTACGGCCCACGTCAAGCGCATTCCTCAACTACACACATCTTTGGTAAAAATGGTCCTCAAAAATCCTTGCCCAAACCTCCATGCCATAAAGATTTCCATGAAAATGTATGGAAATCCTCAAAGATTGATAAGGATTTCCATGCAATCACATGAGGGGATTCTTGTCATCCTTATTGCATGGAATTTTTGAGCAAAGATTTTCAGGACCATTTTTACCTTCAAGCCTTCAAACCATCAAGTTAATCTATCGGATATAACACAACTTATTTTTATGAGCCCTTATTCTACTATAGATAGACAATTTCTTCTTTTTTTTCGGCTGAAAATAATATCAAAATGCAAGCAAAAAGATTACCGTTTGTTGATTAATTATTAGTTAGCTCCACCTGAAGATCTCCTTCCCGCAAGAGATCTACCTTCATTTTGCAAGAAAAGCCATATTTATAGAGGTGTTTTCTGAAAATTGTGTATTCTTCAAACTTCTCTAAAGTAAACAAGGTATTTTCGAGTCTCAGTCTCAATTCGATATACCTATTACCTATACGGACGAGCTAAGCACTGATGCGTACAGAGATTCACTTAAATTTGGGGGAGGGGGTATTTTGTTGTAGAGGTGGATATAAAGTACCGTCCCAGTGTTGCCAGATCGAGGGTAAAAAGCCGTATCGTTCCCATTTAAATCAATGCAAAACATACGGCTTTTTCACCCCAATCTAGCAACACTGTACCGCCCAATTTTCCATCATTTTGTTAGCTTGACCAACATTCTTGAATCTGTTTGAACGGGTGTGCTATTCAACGAATATAAATTCGACGTACTAAGGGTGGGGTGGAAGAGTTTGGTATTCAGCTGTTGAAAAAGAGCCTTCAAATCACCATGATGCAACGAGCATGACCAAATTTGCATTCTCAAATCGATTTGAACGGATAAGCTGTATTCAACGAATATAAATTCGTCCTAATAAGGGTGCAAGAGTTTGATCTTGAGTGGATAAAAAACAGCCTTCAAAACACCAGGATGCAACGAGCATGACCAACTTTTCAATCTGAAATAGAATTGAACGGGCATGATTCAACGCGAATAGTATTATAAATTAGCCTCAATAAGGGTGGAAGAATTTGGTATTGAACGCTTCAAAAAGAGCCTTCCAAATCATCGTGATACAACGAGCAAGACCAAGGATTCAATCATTAATCGATCTCAGCAGTCGAGATTTTCAAAAATAGAAATCAAGGTTCGTTTTAATAAGGGTGGAAGAGTTTGGTTGAGAGCGGTTGAAAAAGCGCCTTCAAATCATCGCGATGCAGAAAGCATGACTGACTTTTTAATAGGGATGCGCTAGCTTCTCGATCCAGAAAAAAACTGGAAAAGTAAATTTTACCTTGGCGGCTCCTATTTTGCGCAGCGATTTGAATGGTTAAATCGTCGTCCATCTGACGCATAGGCGTAAGTCGGATTTTTGACAAATTGACTTTTTCATTGATTCCTATGTAAAATTTGACGCTCTTTCGATTCGTGAAGTCAGAAATGTCAATTTCTCAATAGTTTTCAAGTTATAACGGAAAAACGTTTTGCATCATATGCCAACATATGCCAATAAAGCGAGAGAGTCAGTCAGACGTATAGGCGTAAGTCCCACAGCGCGGTGTTTCGCCTATACTTCTAATAGAAAATCTGCATGTTGACGCCGACTTCACCCGCACGTCCACCTTTATTTTTTCTCCTTTCTTTGTGACTGTTTGTCGCGCGTTTTTAGGGCCGAAAGACCAAATTTCGCCGCTCAATCATTTGTTTCTTGACCTGACAAATTCACCGAGCCGTTGTAGCACCGCCCTTTGTTTATAGTTTTATCAATTTTGTGATTAATTACTCTTCCAAATAGATTTTGTCCACTTTCACGTTCTATAAGGTAACATATTTTTTTAAATGGGTAACAGAGAATAGAGTGTACAAAACAATAAATAATTCAAGATGTTGGTTGTGAGAAATATGTAAAAATGGAAGAACTATAGCTCAGGATAAGAACTGGTGGAGAAAGGCATCAAACTAGTCGATAGACTGATTTCTAAAAAATAAATAGTTACCTATATTTTTTAAGAAGCAATCATATTAATTATTCAATTAAGTTGATTACTTTTCTACAAAACTCTTCTCATTCCTGATTTTGAACTAAAAATTGAAATAATAAAAAGCAAACTCTTGAATAACAAAAGATTTGACAGTATCGATAGCGATAATATCACTGTTATGATGTCATTACTTGACTGCGCTAAAATCGTCTCAAAATATGTGCGTGTAATACCAGAAACCTGTGGTGGCGTGTTAAATAATAAGTAATGGGTTTACCACTTAACGGAATAACACGAGAGAGATTCATTCAGACTATAGGCGTATAAATCAAGGAGATACGCCGCGGCGTATCTCGGCATATCTCAACGCGGTCAATCAGACAATCTGGCGTAAGTCATTTTTGCTCAAATAAATACCCGCATAATCTTTGTTTTTCAAGATTTTGGAATTTTGACAAAATATTCTCAATCTAGAGGCTTTGATGAACATTTGTGTACCAATAAAGTTTTTCTTTTCTCTATGCGTCAGATGGACGACGAAATGACAACCACCTAATCGTAAATATTAACCGGATGATTGTAACTAATACCGAAAAGTCTCATCGCGCGCAGTGTATCAAGTATTAACCATCCAAATGGGGATCTTGCGAACTTTTGCTACAGGGGATTGAAGAGTTGATTCTTGCATGAAAGCCTGTAAAAATGACGATGAGTACACTAAAAAATCACAAAATTCACTCTCAAAATCGGGCTTAGTGCCGGAAAGACGCAGGTATCGTGGGAGATTCCTATCTAAATTGAGACATGTCTCTGTGTTTCCGTAGAGAAAGTGACATGATAGACAGGAATCTCCCATGATACCTGCGTTGAACCGCCATTACGATCTCGGCGTTATAGCAGTTTTGTGAGTTCATTACTGAATTTTAGACTCTCTTAGTGCGATTTTCGTGATTCTCGCTGGTTTAAACATCAGATTGGAGTATTTATTTTCTTACAGCAAAACCATGAAGGGTAAATTTTACCCTCCCACTATTTTCATAGCAGCTAGGAAGAAGAGACACCGGTCGTAAGCCTTAGGCTGGGTCTCTATTTGTCTCTGCCCTCATTGACGTCAAATAACCCACAACAAGTGGCGGCTAGTGCTTTTTGGAAACCATTTTTTTTGCAATTTGAACGTATATAAATGTATCGATTTCTGAGGGACTCAGTAAATCCCTTCGAGATCGATCATTTTGCGTGCGGGTTTAAATGAAGAGGATCCGTTGTTGCCACATTGCACGAACTACCACTTCTCACAACCAGTGGTGGCTCGTGCAAGTTGGCAACCATGCTTATTTGCCATTTAAATAAATGCAAAAGTATCTATATCTTGGGGGGGGGGGGTACAATGGGGCTCTGGTAAACTTTTGCTATAAGCAAATAAATACTCCAATCTGATGTTAAGACCAGCGGAAATCACGAAAATTACACTAAGAAAGTCTAAAATTTAGTAATAAACTCACATAACTGCTATAAAGGCAAGATCGTAATAGCAGTTCAACGCAGGTATCATGGGAGATTCCTGTCTATCATGTAACTTTCTCTACGGAAACACAGAGATATGTCTCAATTTAGATAGATATCTCCCATGATACCTGCGTCTCTCCGCCATTAAGCCCGATTCTGAGAGTGAGTTTTGTGATTTTTTAGAGTACTCATCGGCATTTTTACAGGTTTTTATGCAAGAATCAACTCTTCAATCCCCACAGCAAAAGTTTGCAAGAGCCCCATTGCACCTCCTAAGGATTGGTTGTTTTACGTTGGTTTAAATGGAGAGAATACGTTGTTACCACATTGCACCAGCCGCCAACTGCTCACAACACATCATCAACCACTCGAACAAATTGAAGGAGAGGTATTTTTTGAGACGCGCGCGGTCTCACAATCATCGCAGAGCCTCAGCTCATCTCGCAAATAAAAGCGCGCTCGTGCATTTCTCGGGCCGTTGCATCGGTGCATCGCAGTGTTGCCAGATTCGGTTGAAAAAGCCGTATGTTTTACATTGATTTAAATGCGGACAATACGGCTTTTTACCCTCGATCTGGTAACACTGGTGCATCACACCGGAGAGGAGCAGCGCTTTTCACCGCGATGCGATGCAACCGCCGCGTGTCACATCTCGCGTTTCGCGTTTCGTTGCAGAGTGCCGTTAAAAAACGCCATCAGGGTAGAATCCCCTCCCCCCTCCCTCCCTCCCTCCCCGCTCAAAAGATAATAACATAATGTCATAAAGTAATTGCTCCTGCTCTATTTATGACTAATTAAACGCTTTGTTTGGTTACACTGTTCTTTTTTTTCTCCCCCTCCCTCTATTTTCCCTTCGTTGCACCGTGTATATGTGCATGTCCGTCCGGAGTGGAACGGAGAATTATTATGGAAGCAGCTATAGAGCTCTTACATCGGTCGTTACGTGCTGGTGTTGCAAGATCGTACCTAATTTTGATTTGATCTGTCATTGTGGAAGGGAGGGAGTGGAGTTGGAGAGAGAGGGGGAGAGAGATTGATTGATTGATTGATTTTATTTTATTGCGCTTTTTTTTACAAAGATTTAGAAACAAAATAAACAAATAAATGTAACAAATGAAAGCGCAAAGGCAGGGTTTGGGCTCGCAGGCCCACTCTTCCACCCAACCCTTGGTCTCTTAAGAGGGAGAGAGAGAGAGAGAGAGAGAGAGAGAGAGAGAGAGAGAGAGAGAGAGAGAGAGAGAGAGAGAGAGAGAGAGAGAGAGAGAGCGTATGACAATACTCGTATGTGTGTGTAGACTGTTGTAAAGTAATAAACCTGTACAGTAAATCTCAGGATACACAGATGATATGTCGAAATTTTATGTCCAAAACTTTTAGGTCAAAAAATCAAAGTCCAAAACATTAAAGTCCAAAAAATTAGGCCCAAAGAGAAAACGTCCAAAAGAAGAAGAGGCCTGTATTAAAATGTCCAAGGATGATAAGTCTGTAAAATGAAGTCCAAAAATGTGGAAAGTCTATGGGACAGATGAATTTTGCAAGCGATCATTATGCAAATGTATCGTAACTTTTTTTAATTGAATCATTTAACTCTGGCAACATTTTGTCAACAATTTCGATCAACAAGTAGGTCAATCAACAGGTAGGTCCTTTTTTCAAATCATCTGATGGATTTCACAGGAAGATTTATTTTAAGCTTTCCATAGAAGACAAGAATACACAAAGTCTGTCCAATTAATATGAACCTTGGACATTTTTTTTTGGACATGGACTTTTTATTTTTTGCGGTCATTGTAGTTTATTGGACATTATAACATTTGGACGAAAATATAACTGGACAGATAAAATTTTGGACGAAACAGTTTTGGACATAAAGGCTATGGACATATCCTCTGGGAACCAATCTCAGATGTCCTGAACAGTGACCAGATGTAATGTAAAAAACACGTATCTCAATAATCATTGGTGGATACTTGGGCAAAGGGGTTCTTCTCCCCCAATGGAGCAGTTGCAAAGGGTCTGAAATGTTGTGTTTTTTTTATAAAGAAAATGGAAGTACTTGATGAGCTGAGAACAAAGATGTATTTGGTTTCTAATTAAGTCTCATTGTTTCGGAGATAATATTTTGGCCCAAAATACATTGTTTTAAATGGGAATTCCATGTAGTGACGTCACTACGCACACCATTTTTTGCATCTTTACGCGTGTGTGCCTCCAAGACCGGGATACTTCGGAAAGAACCAAAGGCACAATTATTGTTCTCAGCTCAGCAGTCAAATGGACTATGTGAAGAGAGAAAGAGTTTTTACTCCTGGCTACGGCTATGACCAGGGCTGCCGTTTTGAGTATAATCAATGCTATTTTTAAATTCACCGATGATTCCACCGGTTGAGAAAAGATTACACAGTTCAGTTCAGTTTATGACTGTAATAAACTAAAATACTCGCATCTATAATCTTTTCTCAACCGGTGGAGTCGTCGATGACTTTAAAAAACTTGCGGATATTTTAATTAATCAACGGAGTTTCCACCGATTAATGGAAGATTACAGATCAGAGTATTTTTGTGCATTACAGTCATACACTGAACTGAACTGCGTAATCTTTTCTCAACCGGTGGAATCATCGGTGAATTGAAAAATAGCATTGATTATACGCACAACGGCAGCCCTGGCTATGACCGTGGGACGGTGGTGGGTCCAGACACGGAGGCACGGGTGCTCGTGCCCCCCCGACCCCCAACACCCCGAAGCCTCAAATTTCGCCTATTTTAACACAAAATAGTCTAAGCATGCTTCCTCTGAAATTTCAAATTTAAAATTTCCTAGGTGTTCCCTATCCCTATAGAAAAATTTTCTAGATCCACCGCTGCCGTGGGATTACCCTTGCCAAAACCAACACACTACTCCCTCAAGGATTTTTTTTTTACAGTCGTTTTCACCCTCTGGCAACGGGGCTTTTGCAAACTTCTGCTATAGGAGATTGGGGAGTTGATTCTTGCATAAAAACCTGCAAAAATGACGATGAGTACACTAAAAAATCACAAAATTCACTCTCAGAATCGGGCTTAATGGCGGAGAGACGCAGGTATCATGGGAGATTCCTATCTAAATTGAGACATATCTCTGTGTTTCCGTAGAGAAAGTTACATAATAGACAGGAATCTCCCATGATACCTGCGTAGAACCGCCGTTACAATCTTGCCTTTATAGCAGTTATGTGAGCTTATCACTAAATTTTCGACTTCCTCCGTGTGATTTTCGTGATTTTCGCTGGTCTTTACAGAAGATTGGACTATTTATTTGCTTTTAGCAAAAGTTTACAAGAGCCCCATTGGCAACACTGTTGAGCGTGGAACATGGTTCGTGCGCATGCGCAAATATGTATTTTGTGTGCGCGAGCGAGTCGACAGTTTCGGACGGAGACGAGTTGGAGTGCGAGCAAGGCATGCTGGCTAATTTAGTCTCTCTCTCCGCTCCGGAAACGTTTGTCGCAAATTATATTTCGTGCCCTGCAATCAGCGCAGTGTAAGTACAATGTGCAATGTGAAGTGCATGGCGGGAGCTCTCCTCTGTTCTGATCGCTCAATCCCTCAATTGCTCACTCTGTATACCTGTATAGCAACGGCCGCGGCCGCGGCGCGAAGTGGGTCGAAACATGGGATTTTTTGGCATGCAATTTGGCAACGGTGAAGTTCGTCCATTTAAACCCACAAAAAAGATCGAACTTTTGGATGTTGGTGAACACCTTCACATTCGACATTTTATTACGTGGGTTTAAATGGACGCAATACAACGTTGTCAAACTAATTCACTTCAAGGGGGAGAGTAAAAATTAACTCACATCATTAGAGGAAAAATCGATCAATTTGATGTCATTCGTCTTGTGTTAAATTACATTGACAACTTTTTCATAATTCGTGTCCCAAAAGGTTATTTTTTTATTTTATTTTAATTTATTTTATTATTATTTTTTTTTTTTTTTTTTTCATTTGAATACAATTCAAATTATTTACTAGTACAATTATTTGAAAAAGTTGCTAGAAAAAATATCCAAATACTTTAGTTCTGTTTTATTGAAGATCAAACACCTTCTAAATGTTTATTTTTTGGAACAAAGCACACCTGATGTACCGGGTAGTGGTGGCTCTTGTCATTTGGCAACCATTCGTTTTGCCACTCAAACCTATGCAAAAGTATAGAGTTTTTAGCGGTTCCACAAACCTCCTAAAGATTGATTATTTAACATAGGTTTCAATGCAGACAATCCGTTGTTGCCAAATCTTACAAGCCACCACTCGCCGCTGGTTCTGCGGACATTTTTTCCATGTTACCACCTGAAATCAAAATTTTCTTCCGCTTTAACCGACACAAGTATGTCTCAAGCGATACACTGGCATGTATTAACTTAAAAGCTTTTAAGCTCTGTGATACGGTCGCGATGGTGGGTCAACGTTCTGATTATTCGTCTTTATAAACGCGTCTCTCTTTATTTATTCTATTCCTTCTTTGGCTCCTCATACAGGTACAGTGTGTCACAAAAGTTCCAATCAGCTGATGCTCAGTTGGAGCACATACGTATCTCATTTTGTTACGGCTCGGCTCGGCTGCTCGATAGCTTGTGATGGTTCGCAGAAGTTTCTCATTTGTATCCATTTAATCTACAACTAACAAGCAGAATTGTTGTTTATCGGCATATAGTACGTGTTTTTCAACTTGGGCCAGGTCAGGACTTTTAGAAAGTCACAGTCGTAGCCAGGAAGTTATCTTTCTCTCTCCTTTGCCTATTTGAACGCAAGTGTTAGAAAAGGATGCAAAGAGGGACTGTCACGTGACTGCAGCCCCTGTATCTATCCTTTTCTGACGAATTCAGTTAAATGGGGAAAGAAAGAGAAAGACAAGTTCCTGGCTACGGCTATGCAAGACGGACTGTTTTTGTTTCTGTTTCTGTTTCTGTTTCTGTTTCTGTTTCTGTTTCTGTTTCTGTTTCTGTTTCTGTTTCTGTTTCTGTTTCTGTTTCTGTTTCTGTATCTGTTCCTGTTCCTGTTCCTTTTTCTGTTTCTGTTTTTGTTTTTGTAAATTCTGAATGCGTACCTTACCCACCTCATATCGAAAAACAATGGGTCAGGTCGTTGGCTTGAGGTTCGCAGGATTTCTCCCTTAATGCCATCGAAGCTTCACCTAAAGTCCCTGTCCCTGTCCCTGTCCCTGTCCCTGTCCCTGTCCCTGTCCCTGTCCCTGTCCCTGTCCCTGTCCCTGTTTCTGTTTCTGTTTTTGTTTTTGTGAATTCTGAATGCGTACCCTACCCACCTCATATCGAAAAACAATGGGTCAGGTCGTTGGCTTGAGGTTCGCAGGATTTCTCCCTTAATGCCATCGAAGCTTCACCTAAAGTCCCTGTCCCTGTCCCTGTCCCTGTCCCTGTCCCTGTCCCTGTCCCTGTCCCTGTCCCTGTCCCTGTCCCTGTTCCTGTTCCTGTTTTTGTTTTTGTTTTTGTGAATTCTGAATGCGTACCCTACCCACCTCATATCGAAAAACAATGGGTCAGGTCGTTGGCTTGAGGTTCGCAGGGTTTCTCCCTTAATGCCATTGAAGCTTCGCCTAAAGAGCAGACTTCTTATTTATAAAGATAAGGTACTATGGCTTTCAAAAGAAAGTAATCTGGTGGACATTTTTATTCGTCCATTCTTGACCAGTTTTAAACATTTTTGCAGTTTTCGGGTAGTTCTAAGCCTGACAGCATTGCCATTTGAAAGTATGCCTTAACACATCTAAAACTCTTTGAAAAATAATGGACAACGTAATCAAGGACAGTTTCGATGAGAGGACTTTCTTTTGAAGGTCATAGTACGTGTTCTTTAAAATGAATAGGGCCTATGATCAAGACTTCTATAGGCGCAACCAGGATCTCGTCCAGTGGCGAGGCGTGCGATTTGGCAATATCCCTTTTTCCCATTTAAAAACATTAAAAAGGTCGAAATGCCTGGTCATCGTCGATGACTGGAACGCTCGACCTTTTTAGTGAATTTAAATGGAGAAAATACATTGTTGCCAAATTTTACGCCACGGCACTGATCTCGCCTATCTCTCTCAATTCGCCTTTAAATGCGTATAAATATGAACAATACAGTAAGAGGACAAGGTTTTATCCCCTTCTCTATCTTTGTCTAACACACGTATTTGGATAGAGAAAAGAGTGAGATACAACATTTTTCGTTGCGCTGTAGTGTTTTAGCACATCCTGTATTTTTCTGAATGCGCGAATGAAATCGGAGTAACTCTGCCGCGTCGCGTCGCGTCGCATCTTTCCCTGCGTTCATTTGTAAAGCTATTAGTAGTCGGGTCGTGATTGCCTCAAGCAGTGCTGCACCGAGAGTTTCTTCATCTCTCTCTTTTTTCCATTAAGAAACGTATGTTAGACAAGGATGGACAAGGGGATAAAACCCCCTCCTTCTGTCCTTTTCCTACTCATACATTCAAATGGGAAATGAGAGAGATGGAAGATATCCTGGTTGCGCCAGTGGCCTCAAGATAAGGGTAGTATCCGAGGGCTGCAGGAAAAGAGGTGCAATTGGTACGATCAAAGACCTTTTACCAATATTTTTGGATCGCGCGATCGTGTTTTCATTGGTGTGACTGTATATGAGAGTGTGTGAGTACGAGCTGGTATTTTTCCGTGTTTGAACGAGTCCTCCCCTTCCCCTCTCCCAATTTTCGTGATGGAACGATTAGTTCGTGCAGTGCGACGATAGAATGTTATGAAAACGAGGAATGGGAAAAGGGCAGAGTAGGATGGGTTCAGTGACTCCCTCGTTTTTACTCGCTCATCAAGTAACAACCATATCATCGCATTTTGTTTAAACGCATTTATTGCATTTTAAAAGTCACTTTTGGAACTTTCTGATACTTGATGTTTCTGAGAGAATTCTTTATTTAATCCAAGGTGTATTTCGTTTGTGTTAAAGAAACTGCACTTAATGAAATATTGACCATAGAGGGGGAATGGGTCTGTTGCAAACTTTTGCTAAAACGATTAAAAGTGTTTAATCTAATGTAAAATCGCCTGAAAAGTCTATTAGTGGCATCAGAAAGTCATAAAATGCAATAATAAAGTCACAAGAGGCGTTTAATGAAATTCAAGATGGCGGATAAATATCCAGCAATCTGTATGCATGCACCGTTAACATCCAAGGATGGCCATCTTTGACAACCTCACTGGAGGTAGAGGTTATGTGTTTGTTTACGTTGTGGTTGGTTGTGATTGATATTGTGAGGTTGGCTATCCTTGGATGTTCGTGGTGCATGCATACAAATTGCTTGATATTTATATGCACTATCTTGGATTTCATTAAATGCCTCTTGTGAGTTTATTATTGCATTTTATGACTTTCTGATGCCACCAATGGACTTTTCAGGCGATTTTACATTATATTAGACACTCTTAATCGTTGTACCAAAAGTTTGCCACAGACCCATTCCTCTAACCCAAGGGAAATGTCTGCTGCTCGCTACAAGTAAAAGATTCCTTGTTGTGGCAGTGATTCTCCTTCACGCAATCAGAACTTTACTTCACGCAAGGAAAAAAACGGGTTACGTTGTTTTTTAAAGTTGTTTAAGTGATTTCTTTCAGTGTTTCCACCTCTCCTGTGAAATATCTCCTAATGCACGAGCTTTCATGCACCTCCTCCCCCCTCCACCAAGCCTTTGTAAATAAACTTTTATTCAATTCATCCTTGGCCCGCCCGAGTATTTTTTTTTTTTAATCACGCAGGCCCTTTAAAAAATGTACACCGAAGTCCTTAATCATCATAAATACCTATCATTGTGTTGCATCTACTGCGCACTCAAGTTGAGCCGCCGTGTTTGGCTTTTGGCACCTTCAAAAACCAATTTAATATCGATAATTAATTTATCTAAAATAATCCTACTCCACTTACAGTAGAGGAATGCGAAGCTTGGATGATTTAAATTGAAAGGGGGGAGGGTATACACGATCGACGATCATTCAGGGTTCAGCCAGTTATATCGAATATCAAATAACACAAATTTGAAGAACCAACATAGTGGAGGTGCTTTTAATGGATTTATTTATTGTAAGTGTCGATTAATTTTTACCCTCTCTCGCAATCAGTCTCAGAGCTGACTGGGTATATTTTTGATCGCACTTTGTTTGCATATTGGGAACGCCCTCGGTTTTCAACGCATTTCAAATCGAGCCAAGCAGATCCACTGTAGCCATCTCTCTCTCTTTCTCTCTCTCTCTCTCTCTCTCTCTCTCTCTCTCTCTCACACACACACACACACACACACACACACTCTCTCTCTCTCTCACTCTCTCTCTCTCTCTCTCTCTCTCTCTCTCTCTCTCTCTCTCTCTCTCTCTCTCTCTCTCTCTCTATTTCTCTCTCTCTCTCTCTCTCTCTCTCTCTCTCTCTCTCTCTCTCTCTCTGTCCCTCCTCTCTCTCTCTCTCTCTCCCTCCTATCTCTCTCTCCCTTGCGTCATTCTTCTTTCATCCGACTTTCTTACGTTCACCCGTTAAAAGAGAATCATAGAGAGTAGCTGTTTCGTGATACATCCTGTATTGACAAC
Source organism: Trialeurodes vaporariorum (assembly GCA_011764245.1). Lineage (NCBI taxonomy): Eukaryota > Metazoa > Arthropoda > Insecta > Hemiptera > Aleyrodidae > Trialeurodes > Trialeurodes vaporariorum. The sequence continues at coordinate 35,156,129 of VMOF01000320.1, read as the reverse complement.
TTGTTTCCGTGATGCTTTTTGTGTAGAGAAAAAACTTTGCTCAGAGTTTGTCCAACTGATGAATGCAATTTAACGGAGCAATAACTCGATCATTTAGCACGGTGAGCTATTGGTTTTGTGATATTTTCCTCGATGCGTGATATGATTTTGTATCATTTCCATCTAGATATGATTTTGTATCATTTCCATCTAGATTTCTGGTGATTTGGTCCTTTTTTACCAGACACATCAATTCTTCGGATAAAAGCTGTACTACATGAACACGTTCATTCCAACGAAATCTGATAATAAGTTTATTATTCTCGTGATTTACTTACATACTTAATTAAAGTTCCATTCGACATACTTTTTTTAACTTTCTCATTCCTCATATATTCTGCTACAGTTCTGCTATAGTTCTGATATGGTTTTGCTATTCGGAAAACAAGTTTCACCGGTCTAAAATATTATGCAAATGATGCATAGTGTGATATACTATGCGGCAAATTCTCAATCCCTGCGCTTTTTAAATCACAATTGTGTCCGCAGATATTTTCCATTTATATACATGAACCATCTATGTGCATGAACACGTTCATTCCCACGGAATCTGATAATAAGTTTAATATTATCGTGATTTGCTGGGATATGAATACAGTGAAACTGATCCCAAAATCTGGCTGTGTCATGATTTATAAATCAAAAGACTGTAAAGGGGAAAGTTTTAAGGTCGACAAAATGGTGCCCCTCGATTTGAAAACCATCGAATGGGGGCAGTTGCAAGGGTCTGAAATGTGCAGTTTTTTATAAAGAAAATGAAAGTACTTGATGAGCTGAGAAAAAAGATGCCTTTGGTTTCTAATCAAGTCCCACTGTTCCGGAGATGAGATTTTGGCCCAAAATACATTGTTTTAAATGGGAATTCCGCGTAGTGACGTCACTACACCCACGATTTTTTGCAACTTTATACGATTGTATCTCCAAAATCGAGACACTTAGAAAAAAACCAAAGGCACCATTGTTTTCAGCTTATCAAGTACTATCATTTTCACTATAAAAAACACAAAATTTTAGACCCTTGCAACTGCCCCATTTGCAGGCCTAATAAAATCAACGGGCGTATGCCAATGAAACCTCCCTCACCCCCCCCCCAGTTTTATGGTTTTTGTATTCTCGTTTATGGTATTTATTGTCATCTTGTGGTTTTGAATGGAAGGCAAACATAAATTATTAAGAGAAATACATTAATATCACAGACTCGCAAGAAGACTTCGACGTTTAAGACGTAATGACGAATTTACGTAGGTACATACCACGAGAGATTCCTATCTAATTTTAGACTTCCCTCCGTGTGTATGTGTCGAGAGAGAGGGGAGGGAGAAATTAGATAGGAATTTCTCAGTGTAAGTACCTGCATTGCTTCGCCATTTTAAGCCTTAACCTTCAAAGCCTTTCTGTGAGTCTGTGAGTGAATTTCGTAATTTTTTAATGTGCTCATCGTCATTTACGCCTGATTTTACTAAAAAAAAATCTATTCAATTTCAATAAGAGCCCCAATCCTCGATCAAAACTTCAAGTGGTCAACAAAATACGAAAATATCAGCTGTCTTTGCATCAAGGAGTTTTGTATTTATGCGATAGCACATGGGAAAAAAAAGACTGGTATAGAATTTCCCATCTGCATATAGCTGATTTTGGAGTTTGCTATCAAGTATGCGGTAAATTGTACCATCATTCGGTAAATCCAACATACCTTGTGGTAAAATGTATCAACAGGTTATCTTAATTTACCACAAGGTATGTCTCATTTACCATATGATGGTAAAATTTACCAGACTTGATAGGCAGATGGTAAATTCTACAGTCTTTTTTTTCCGTGCAATACGGCTTCATTTCACTCATAAAAGAAAAGTATGGTATCATAAAGCCCATGTGGTATCATAAAGCCCACAGCTCATACGGCAAGCTTAAAAAACTCCGAAACGAAATTTGAGCGAAACGGATATGCTTCAATTTACCCGAAAATAACCCATTAATATTAATAATATTTAATAGTATGCGTGAATTGACAAATAACAATAAACCAACTTAATATTTAGAATTCCGCGCGAGACTGATAAATTAGTCGTGAAATCATTAAAATATTCAGTCCGATTTTTTACAACCTGGTGGGCCATTTTCAAAGGAAAGGAATGTTTGGTAATTAAAGAGTTTATGAGGCTGCACAAATTAGCATCTTCAAATACCGCGCGTCTCAACTATTCAATGGGAAAAGAATTCCATTGTTATCGAAAAACGCCGAGGGCATAAAGTCGCGATAATACCCCCATTCACAGATTGTAGCTCATGAATTTCGACGAATCTATTCCTCCTCCATTGAAGCCCGCATAGAAAAGAATCCATCTTCAGAGGCTCCATTGACTTTCCAAATAATCGATACTTTCTCATAGGTTCAAACGGGGGAAAACAATTTCCACATGTTCATAAGGCACCACCGGAATTACTACTACATACCATCGTGTCATCAATCTTTGGCTCTCAGTCAGAGCTATAAATCAAAATGTGGATCCGGAATTCATATTCTATCCAATGGTGCCTCTAGGATTCTAAATGCCACAACTTCTGGTTCAAAAATACCCCTTTTGCGATGCAGTGTTGCCATATAGACTGCACGTATGACGTAAACTCCAAATTTACGTATATTAGTATGCTTCTGGTTTATATAATTTCCTCTGGTAAGTCGACCATGGTAGCTAGTAAACGGGTTAACGTACAAGCAAACGCAAAAAATTTGACAGTCAGTAAATGCACATACGTAACACAGAAGGCTGTTATAATTTATACACGTGGATTTGCCATGCACTTATCTGGAATTCTTGAAGGCCCAAACTTTTGCGTTTGATGGTCGAAACTGATTTGTTGGTAATTACTACGAAGAGTTAAAGAAAGGAGGGAGGTTTTAAAAGGAGCAGTTTGACACTATAATAATGAAAGAAAATGAGTTCAACCCAACTCATGGTTTTGAACGAACAGAGTATACTTGCTTGTCTGATGAAGCGTCACACGATACCGTTTCTCAGATATTTGAAACAGGAGTGTAGAATTTATATAATGACAGATTTTACCGCCAGAAATTTTCAAAACTCGACCCATCGGCCATCGCTCAGGCACATCCGTAAGGCAGTGGCGTCGCGTGCAATTTGGCAACACTGCATTCTACCCATTTAAACTCATGTAAGAGGTCGAATTCAGGAGGTGCACAGTGCACAAGGAAAATTCGATATATTTATAGAGTTTAAATGGAGGCGTCGCATTGTTGCCAGATGGCACGCGATGCCACTGCCGTAAGGTACACATAAAAAATATCCTTTTGAAATTCTTTCTGCGTCACACAGTGTCTTTGGAGCCTTGAGAAAGACACAGGGGACGTCAAAGTTTCGTGAAAACGTATTTAGTAAACGGATCTCTCCATCAATAAGTCAAATATGTATACAATTTAATTACATTTTAACAAGCCGAAGGGAGTGAGAGCCCTATATCCGCATCTCTGTTTAATGCCCCTTTGAACTCGTATGTTAGAAAAGGATGGAAAGAGAGACTGTCAAATGACGTCAGCCCCTATTTCTGTTCTTTTCTAACACTTGTGTTCAGATGGGGAAAGAGTGAGAGACAGACTAATTCCTGGCTATCGCTATGGAGAGTCGATAAATCATACGTTAAGTTAGCGGTGATGGCGGAGGCTCTAAGCTGTGAAAACACGAATCCAATTTTAAAATGTAAATGATTTTTCCCGCGGGACGAAGCATATTTTTATAAATAAACATAAATAAAAACAGCGGCAATTTGTCGTGTTCGGAGACGAGATTTCTGACTCTGGATTCGACCCCGCGGAAAGTTGCCAGGTCTTTGATACCATCAGAGGATTTGATATAAAGTACGAAACTTTTGGGTATTTTACGAGGAAATCTTGCAACCCTGACCCTGCGACCCCGCTCGGGCTAGGACTTCGGCAGCAATGTATAGCGGTGAGCGTCATTTCCAGCGTAGCCAGGTTAGATTTTGTTTTTCTGAGTAGACATCTATTATAAGGCAGGGCAACATTCGAAAATGCACCCATCTTGATATCTTTATTTTAAGTAGATTTTAATTCAACCCATAAATAAATGCGCAGTTATTTTAAATTCGTAGCCAATTTTTCGAAGAAAAAAAAAACAAAAAACACACCATCCTAGAATTAAAAGAATTAAAAAATTGAAAACCGTGAAATTCTTCGGTCCGACAAAATGCTATACGTGCAAAAAAATCCTAGAATTGGTTTTTGAGTACAATTGGCCTAAATTTACTTCAAATTGGTCCGAAGAAACCACAGCAAGCGGGTCACTTATGAGTCAATGGGCATATCTGGGTCAAAGTATTTTTAAGAATATCGGAAAATGACTTAGCTGAGTAACTTGTTTAGAGTCGCCAATTCTGATACGAGCTTCAGTTTGCTCTTTGAAATTTAAAAATTTAGTTTCTAAGTCTCATTAAATTTTTTGGAAACTTGGACCACAAATTGGTATAAAGTGGGGAAATCTTTGCGACTCGGTGAAACCTGAGTTTAGAAATGTATTTAGCAACTCAAAACATTCGAGTCTGCGTGTGTCTTTCTAATGAAAAAAAAAAAAAAAAAAAAAAAAAAAATGCTGTCTTTAAAAATCCTATTAACCCGATTCAAAGTTAAATTGGAAGGCTTGACCATTGGCGCGGGTGGAGCACTTTTGCCAACTGTTGTAATGCCTCCTATACATTTCAACCACAATGAAAAATTATCGACTAATATCGATTAGTATCTACCCTTAGAACTCATGGGGCTGTTAGCACACTTTTGATATAAGCGATTTAACTGTCGATTCTGGTGTAAAAACCTCCAAAAATAACTATAGCAGCACTAAAAACTTCCAAAATCCAGTCTTAAACTCAATAAATGCTTTTATTTGCTCGAATGCAATGGTGACATAGGGCAGTAATAATGGGAGATTCAGATCTTAATTTCGCAACGCTCCCAATGCTGACAAGAATGATTCACAGAGTAATGAGTCATCAGAGTAGTGATCCACATCCGATGAATGGTACCGTGACATCTATAGTGACACCGGTGCCCAATGGGCGGAGTCATCTCTTATTAGTCATGGCCCCTTCTTGATGGAGTTACAGCATTATTAAACGGGAATCGCCTTTTATTTCTGCCCTAAGCCACCATTGCACTCGAGCAAATAAAATCGTTTATTGAGTTTAATACTGGATTTTGGAAGTTTTTAGTGCTGCCATTGTTAGTTTTGGAGGTTTTTACAACAGATTCGACTATACTAAATCTCTTACAGCAAAAGTGTGCAACAACTCCTTTATTTTATATTACTTCATTTGGAGGGAAATTCCCGAGCCACCAATAAGAAAGCTGCAGTGCAATCTGGCAACGCTATTTATTTCCTTCGAAGACCAACCGAGGGGGTCATTTCAAACATTTTCCATATCCTCCTCTGATATCGGCTTTTTCTCTCTTTCTTTTAACGATGGTCGCATGGCGGTTGTGTCGTGGTCGGACTGTTTCAAAGATTAGAATCTAGGAAGTGGGACCAGCGGGTAGAGAGATGCCACCCGTAACCGGTGGCGTAAATCCTCTTTATAGGCGTATAAATGGCTCCTATGAAGTAAAATTAGGCTTATCTTCCAATTAATCGACACTCGTAGAATTTTTGAGAAAATATACTGCTTTTGGTTGGAACAGTACGAACTTCAATAAAATTTTGAATGGCTGGTTGGTGAGTTTCACTTTTTTATTTTTTTGAATATGAGGACAGAAATGAAACTATATGTATGTAATCTTGAAACCACTAGACTCTTCTTGGTCACAACTTATAAAAGCACCTGTATTTTCAGAGATACGCGGTCCATTGTTTCAGACCGTCGAGAAAACACGTTTGTGAGAAAGGAAGTTAATCAAATAAGACAACACAAAAACAATTCTCTATAAAAATGTGAGTTTGAAGCTTTTGCGTATGCGAATTACCATTTAAGTACAGTCGATTGAAAAAAAATTTAAATTAAAATTTATAAAGCAATAATGTACCGAATGTTAACACGACTAAAAAATAGCTCAAATGGAGAAATAGTATTCTGAAAATTAAAAAAATTAGAGAAAAAATCTCATAAAAACAGCAGGGGTTGTTTTTATTAAGTAAATATGATAAATCGCAGCTATTTTGATGAGAATTTGTCATCCTTTCATTATTTCACCTGCGTTCACATTTGGTCCATTTTTCAGCCATGCTGTCACGCACACATTCAGTGCAGTTACCTTACCAATTAAAGCCTGTATTGTTCAGTAGTACAAAAATTTCATTTACGTGTTCAATGTTGTCTTACTATTGCAATAAGTTTGATTCCGTTTACGATTGGGACGAAAGTTTGTTTTGTTTCTTATACGTTAGTTAAAGTCTCCGTTTGGCTAATGCCGTATGATTATCAACAATGCAATTTTCACGCTCATTGCTGTCCACACGGCCTGAATTTCTTTTTCGATAGGAAACATAGACCTCCTTTTTATCAAATTGGAGACTGGGGGGGGGGGGCTAAACCTGCGTATTTTGGTTGAGAATCAAGAGCTATAAGTTGGACCTGGCTATTAGCCGCAGTTCGACTCAGTTAACTGGGGGTTTATGGATAAATTATTTAGGCATAACGTAAGTGGCTCCATAATCTTTGCCACAATTTAAGAGGTGCGTGTTTTGAGTGAATAATCCATTATCTCTTATAGCTATTGCAATCTGCATGGTTCTTCTTTGTCACAACTCTTGTTGTTTGGAGGAAATCTATCAAAGGGTGTCTAACAATGGGTCTGTTGCAAACTTTTTCTCCAATTTTTAACTTTCAAAGCCAATGCCCCTTCTTGACATACGAACCACCACTGTTTCTGACCATTCCAGGTTTTCCAGATATTCCAAGATGCTAAATAGACACCCAGAGTATCATCGACAAAATGACAACCTTGTCCAATGGACCGTAATTTGATTTAAAGTGTGCATAAGCCGCACACTATGCGCGATAGATACAGTCAAGGCGAGGAAGACAAAGCTTCGATGTTTAAAAAAAAACCAAGTGGGTAGTCTGCGTGGGCGTGAATGATCCACGCATTATACCATTGGAAAATACACTCACATATTCACACCAGTACATCGGTCGGAACTACGCACACACGCACACCCATTTAATACACTCGACATCGGACATCGCAATTCCACATCTGGGTCCCTCTCTCATTGGCTGACAGTAACACCCACGAGCACAAACAACAACAATAACACAATGACACCTCTCTAGCGTCTTTAAGGGAGACCTGATCAGGGAGAGAGAGAGAGAGAGAGAGAGAGAGAGAGAGAGAGAGAGAGAGAGAGAGAGGGGGGGGGTACACACACAAGACACGTCCATTGTTACCTAATAGAATCGTGTGGCCTATAGCCCTGGCCGTGATGCTATGCGACAGAGATGCAGGCGAGATGCGAGATGGCGATCCTAATCTGATTTCGGGCTCCTCTCGTGGAAAGAATCGGACTTTGCTCCAGTTTTATCGTCGTAATTGAAAGTAATTGTCAGCTATCGTTGATACCGTGGGGTCGGTGGGCCTCCCCGTCCTTCCTATCTCGTCCCGAGGCTGGGGGTCAGGCCCACCTGCGAGCTAAGGACCAAACTCAAAGGTCCCGGCTGAAGGCTAAAGGAACGAAACGGAAAATGGATTTATGAATGAAAGGCGAGGTTGCCATAACCATCGTGACGTGTTCGGAATACAAATTCCATATTTTCACTTGATCAACATTATTACTTTTTATTTTTTTGGCCTGCCTCTGTGGTCGTGGGTTTTGCGCAACTGACCACTAACTCGGAAGTCCTGAGTTCGAATCCCGGCCGAGGTCTCGTCTCTTTGGATTGGCGTTGATGGTAAGAATTTGAAGATATATTCGGACAAAACATAAATTCTTTGGTGGCGGTATAGTTCCTATAGGAAATTAAGCCATTGTATAAGCAGCAAAAAAAAGAAAAAATTTTCCTGCTCTAAAAGCTGCCTGCACCAACTATAGGGTCCCTAGAGAAACCCATAGGTGCTCAGAACAAACTTTTGGTCGCATTCTTCGAAGAGTTTTGGTATAAATAGTCGTGCATTGAAATGGGTGGAACCAACTTTTTCATCCAAAATAGTATTTTAACCAATAATTTGTTCTTTCTTTCTTTCTTTCTTTTTTTATTAGCATTAAAACGCAATACTTAATCAAACTTTTCACCCAATGAATCGGATCTTCCTCCAGCGGTTCTTCGGTGAAGCGATTCTAAAGTGAGCTTTTAAATGGAAAAAAGGCACCTGCGCATCCGAGGGAGTTTATCAGGAAATACAAAAAAACTGCAGTCTGACACTTTTAGGAAGCGGCATGAAATTCAGAAAAAAAAAAATCCGTGGTGATGCTCCACAATGTTGTGAAACAGGCTACAAAATAGTTTTTTTTTCTTTTTTTTTCCAAAATTTAAATTGCTCCCGGGAAAAACATTGTTTGGACTAACACATGTGCATGTTTCCCTCTTCACAGTAGGTTTAGTTGTACGCCTAACTAAATGGATTTTGCTGGGTAAACCAAATATTTGGTCGGCTCAACTAAAGTGTTTTGCTGGGTCATTTTTCTACCAACGGGTTTTTCCTGTTTTTTTTTTCTTTCTGAGCGACTCGTTCAAAAATGGATTCACAAATGGGTAATGAGAAGCTGCGAGTCTTTTTCCTGCTTACTTCCTTGTCTTCGACTAACCCTTTCCTCTACCTACTCCGGCCCTCCGAAAGGACGTTAGTATGGTGGGCTGATTAATAAATCTCTGTATGGTCAACTCATTCCTTTTCACGTCATAAAGAGCCACTAACACATGTTAATGACCCCCTCAGCCCAAGCCGCCAGGCAGTACGAGCTAGCTTCCTTTTGATGAATGGTCAAATTAGCAGAGGCGCCAATCGCAATCCTGCGACGCGCGGCGAGTTAGACTATACAACCACTGCTCTGTTGCCCGGTTTATTTTACTTCAACAAAGATTACAGCTCTGATTGGGCTCTAGCAAAATTTGCTGTAGGGGAAGAGCCGATTCTTGCATAAAAACCTGTAAAACTGACGATGAGTACACTAAAAAATCACAAAATTTACTCTCGGAATCGGGCTTTATGGCGGTCCAACGCAGGTACCTTGGGAGATTCCTAATCTAAATTGAGACTTATCACTGTGTTTCTGCAGAGAAAGTGACATAATAGACAGGAATCTCCCATGGCATGCTACCCACGTTGAACCGCTATAAGTACGAATTATTAGTTCTGTTATGTGAGTATATAACTGAATGGGTCTGTTGCAAACTTTTGCTACAACGATAAAGAGTGTATTATCGTATGTAAAATCGCCCGAAAAGTCCATTGGTTGCATCAGAAAGTCATGAAAAGCGATAATAAACTCACAAGAGACGTTTAGTGAAATCCAAGATGGCGGTAAAATATCGAGCAATCTGTATGCATGCACCTTTAACATCCAAGGATTGCCAACGTTGGCAACCTCACAGCTTCAGAGGTTATGTGTTTATTTACGTTGTGATTGGGTGCGATCGATATTGTGAGGCTGGCTATCCTTGGATTTTCGTGGTGCATGCATACAGGTTGCTCGATATTTATATGCACCATCTTGGATTTCATTAAATGCCTCTCGTGAGTTTATTATTGCATTATATGACTTTCTGATGCCACCAATGGACTTTTCACGCGTTTTTACATGAGATTGAACACTCTATAGCGCTGTAGCAAAAGTTTGCAACAGACCCATTTTATAGACTTTCTTAATGTGCTTTTCGTGATTTACGCTGGTTTCTACATCAGATTGGACTACTCATTTGCTCACAGCAAAAGTTTTCAAGAGCTCCATTGCATCGATTTGACAACGCTGAATTGATGCTCACGCATTAGGATGTAACAGCAAATACATGCAGTTCCGCCCGTGCTGCGAGGGTCTCCGGGACTCATCCACGGTCATAAAATATTGTAAGTAAAAGAAAGAAGAAAACTAGAGGGGAAATAAAAACTGGTAGCAGCCGCAGTCATTTGCTCGCCGCTTTGAATTCGCGATAGCGAATGAATAAAAAATAAATAGCTGAAATTATTATCAGTTCACAATCGCGCGTTTAAAGTCAAATAAACGTCTCTTTCTCCCTCTTTTTTTTTTTTTTTTTTTTTTTTTTTTTTTTTTTTTGCAGCGTCAGACGCAGGCGTTGCGCTTTAATGGCTTATAAGTTGTAACGTGGTGCGCCTTGTAAGTACAGAAGCCATGCCTAAATTTGTATCAGAGTGTAATTGCAAATCTGAAGCAGTACACACATAACACATGTTCAATGAGGATGCGAGCATGTTGAATATGTCGATTCTTATCCCCTATCCTTTGGTCACTATAATTTCTCGTTACGCAAAATATTTTTTTTTTCCCGCTAACGAACTTTCACCGTTATCGTGCAGCCTGTGCATGACCTTCAGTAACGGATTACTTATTGTTAGTCCGTCCTTTCACAGAAGTGGAAAATGAAATCACTTCTTCAAACCACCGATGGATGGTTCCAACGGTTGGCCAAAATAGTACACGACATTTCAGCTCAGTGCATTTAACTGGAATGCAGAGTAATACTCTGATCTTTAATCTTTTCTCACACTGGAAAAAAAACCAAAAAAACAAAAAAAAACAAAGATTACCAGAACACATGGCAATATTTGAACTTATGTAGGGGATAGTACAGTTACCAGAATTCTAGTGTTTGTACCATAGTTCTTGAATTTTTTTGGGAAATTCTAGTTCAACGACCATATTCTTGTATTAATACCAAAATTTTCTGGTCAAAGTACTAGTCTTCCTGTCTTTCACATATCGTTGTGCTTTCGGTAATATGACTATAGAATCTGGTATTATGACTATCGCTTTTTTGTCAGTGTAGGTTTACAAGAATTGATATTTTTTTAAAATTTAGAATGTAACACGTTATAAATAGTTTTAATTCATGGGCATAGAAAGCATAGATTGCAGTCAATTTTAATAGACACAATGCATCATCGATCCCTTTGATACGACTTCACTCCACCACTCAAACTCCCCCAAAATGTCTAAAAACAGAGAAAACAAAGGAGGGTGTAATGAATAGAAAGGAAGAAGCGTGGGAAACGAGGGGAGGAGACATGCAGCCACCCCCAAAAGAGTCCACAGTTGCAGTCACCCCGTAGAAAAAATACAGCCAATGCAGATAGCCTACCTTCACGAGTCGTCTGACGTTCGTTTTCCTCCCGACTCACAATAGTCTAAGATCGTAAAAAAGTGGTCAAAAATCAGAAAGCAATATTTCTCATCAATTTATCATGTATAAACTTTCAAGACATATTTAATCTCAGAAAACACTTATTACAAATAATTCAAGGAGAGTACTGATAACATCGACACACACAACGTCGACTCGCAACTTCGGAAACCATAAAACGTCGACAAAAATTCGGTGTCGACGTTGTGAAATCGTGACACCGCAATCGGAAAACAACGTCGACAGCGAAGTTTTGTCTACATTGTGGTTGTCGACGTCGTGCTGGGTGTCGCTGTTGTTTTCCGAGAGCGGTATCGCGATTTCACAACGTTGACACCGAATTTTTGTCGACGTTATGGTTGTCGAAGTTGCAAGTTGTATGTGTCGACGTTATCAGTACCCTGCGTAATTCAAACCTAAAAAAATGGCACTGGAAAGTTTTAAAGCTAGCTTTTAAGGTCGAAAGGTGATTTTTGATTGCTCTTTTTCACAGATTTTCGGCCACTTTTTTTACGATCTCAAACCACAGTGCGACTGTACGTTTAAAGAATCGCATCGGTCAACACGCAAGAAAAACAAAGAAAAACACTTTGGTAGCATGGACAAAACCTTTGGTAGAAAAATAACCCAGCAAAAGACATAAGTAGAAGCAACCAAATTGTTGATTCACACAGCAAAATATCTTTTTAGTTAGGAGGGCGAAATATTTGGTTAGCTCTACTAAAAGTCTTTTGATGGGTCATTTTTCTACCAAAGGTTTTTGATTGCTCTTTTTCACTGATTTTCGGCCACATTTTTTTTTTTTTTTTTTTTTTCTTTTTATCTCAAACCACATAGTGTGACAGTACGTTTAAAGAATCGCATCGGTCAACACAGGAAAAACAGAGAAAAACATTTTGTTGCTCGGACAAAACCTCTGGTAGAAAAATGACCGTGCAAAAGACTTGAGTTGAAGCAACCAAATTGTTGATTCACACAGCAAAATCTCTTTAGTTAGGAAGGTAAAATCTTTGGTTAGCTCTACTAAAGTTTTTTGCTGGGTCATTTTTCTACCAAAGGTTTTGTGAACGTTACCAAAGCATTTTTTTTCTGGGAAAGACGTATCGCGATCGATATGCCGACTGCCGAGCACACGACGGATAACCGCCGAGGAATCACACTGACCCTAGCAAATCCGCAAGCGCAGTCCAGCAGTGAGAAGAAGAGTGATTATAGTTCAGACATCATCTGCACTTGGCTTTATTCCGGCCGTGGTCTAAGCTAACCGGCCACGACTGCGCGGTGTCGATGCCGTGGCCGTTGCGGTGGCCGCGACTATAAACGGCCAAGACCGAAGCCTAGACTCAGCGGTGGCGGAGGTTCAAGGTGCGAGGTGCGAGGTGCAAGGTGTGAGGACTGAGAGATGCAAGCGAAACTGGCCGAGTGGCCGCATCATTTACTCAAATGAGCTAATTAAACGGATGCTTTTATTTGCTTCATTTATCGCCTTAATTTGATTAATGCTCCGTTACAATGACTCCCCGACCGATTGCGCTTGCGCAGCCGAGAAAATGCCTCCTCCTGGCCGTAACTTTTTTCTAGCAGCTCAGCCACCAGCGACCAGCACCTCCGACTAATCCAATGAATCTATAAATATAGGGTACCTACAATAGACTGTTTTAGTACAGCGATATATCGTATCGATTGCCGACCGAGGCAATAGCGGCTCGTGCTATTTGGCAACAATGTTTTCCTCCATTTGGTTACATGTAAAACAATCGATTCGATAGTGAAGCAGCGCTTCACCAGCATTCGATTGTTTTACATAGAGTCAAATGGAGGAAAAACATTGTTGTCAAATTGCACAAGCCGCCACTGGACCGAGGGCCTGTGGCTCCAAACAAACTCTGACTCAGCTCATTTAACCCAAAGGTGGATCCAGCAATCTGACAATCGTGGATTATTCTCATTTGAATGTATGAAAAACAATCGATTAGCAGAAGGGCCATGGCCCTCGCAAGAAACGAATGTTTCTCATATGTTCAAATCGAAAGAAAGCATGGTTGCCAAATTGCTGGATCCACCCAATTATTTAACCCTTTCAGTACCACACCCGAGTATGTTCGATCTCGTAGTTCAGTCGAATTTTAATTTCAACGTAAATTCTCCAAAAACACGCAATTTTTAACGGAAAGGTAGGCTCCTAAATCAAACAATATGTGCAAACTTTTTGCGATTATGAATTCTACGTCCTTAGAAATGCTCAATTTTGCCTGGTTTCTTGACTAAAACTGCCGAAATCAACGAGATACTACGGATTAACCCTTGTGAGCCTAAGGGGGGGTACATTTGTACCCCAGGCCAGTTTTTTTGACGCCATTTTGTCAAAACTGCTCAAAATTTTTTGGGACTTCATGACATTTTAAGTTAGGATACTTAGAACACGTCCACCAAATTTCATTAATTTTTATGAATTTTGGTCGATATTATAGAAATTTAAAGTGTTGGGGAACAAATATCCCCCCCCCCCTTCGTCCTGCCAGTTTTAAGTTTGGAACCATCTATTACAGTGAATTTTACGGAAATTTTATGTAGATTAAGAATATTAAGTCAGATCATTGAAAAAAAATTGGAAATGTATCAAAAATGGAAAAATAAGATGGTACCTCATTTCATTTTTTCCATTTTTTTATTTTGACATTTTTTTTAAAAGTAGGTGTAAATTTGGCAACATAGCAAAAATGTACTCAAATTTCACATAAATTACTCTCTTAGGGTACTAATTACATAATCCATCCATTAAAGTTTCAAAATTATTGATACTGACTGTGCTGCATGAAAATATCCTTGGGGTACAAAAATACCCCCCCCCCTTAGTCCTTTGTGTTACCGAAATACCTTAGGCTCACAAGGGTTAAACGATACATTTGGAGGTTAGAATCACCCTAATTCTAACCAGATTCTCGCCATTCCACAACAACAACAATCACATTAGGGCGATTCCAATCTCCAAATGCATCGTTTAATCGCAGTAATATCTCATAACGATTTCGGAAATTTTAGTCAAGGAACCAGGCATGATGGACTGTTTCAGGAGAGCAATTTATAGTATATCGATTGCCGTCCGAGGCTCTCTGGTTCCAAACAAACTCTGATTCAATGTATTTTTCCCCCCATAAGCGCATTTTTAAACTGAAATTTTGACTATTAAATCAAGAAATTCATGCGACCTTTTTGCGATTATGAATTCTACGTCCTCGAAAATAATGCTCAGGATTGCTTGGTTCCTCGACCAAAACTGTCGAAATCAACAAGATATATTTCAGATTAAACGATGCATCTGCAGGTTGGAATCACACCGCAAGTGTGATTTTTGCTGTTGTGGAATGGGCGGGAATACGCGTGATTCCAAGAATTTCCAACCTGAAAATGTATTGTTTAATCTGCAATATCTTGTTGATTTTGGCAGTTTCAGTCGTAGAACCAGGCATTGTTAAGCATTTTTGAGGACCTAGAAAATTCATAATCGCAAACAGGATGCGCATAAATTGTTTGATTTCAATGGCCTATAGGTATTTCCATTCACAAATTCCAAATTCCAAATGTTCAGCCCCCCCCCCTTCCATGCCTCATACACGCTACACCTATGCTTCAACCAATTCCGTTAGAAACGGCTCAATTAATTGATCACTATATTTCACCAATCGAACCGATGCAAAAAAATCTTTTTTTTTTTTTTTTTTTTTTTTTTTTGGAGATTTGATTGAACTCTGAATACTTAAATCGATTCTTTTTCATGTATTTTAATGAAGGCAACATCGATACACCACTCCGCTTCTTGAGAGACCCAGTTCTCGCGGTGAAAAAAAAAAAAAAAAAAAAAAAAAAATCGAGGGCAAGGCGTACCCGTACCCGCCCGTTTTCGAGACCATCGGTCTAGAGTCCATCGCGTACAGAGCACCGATCATCACACCACGGAATCGATGGATGGGTTGGTTGAGATGGTGGCCAGGAGAGACCAGGGGAGAGTTGGTCGGGAGGGTGTTGGGAGTTGTAGGGAGGGGGGGAGAAAAGACGGATCTTATTTCATATTTTACGTGTTGCGTAGCGTGTCCTAATAGACAACTGACGAGAGCGCGCTGAACGCGAAATCAATCAAATCCGAATGGAGGTCCCCCCTCTCCTCCCCCCATCCCGTCCTATCCAGAACAGTTGATTCCGACACTTGTCTCTGGACACTCAAGACAAGACGTTGGTGGGATATCGCATCATTTTCTCAGCCCTAATAATCGTGCTCCCCATTCCGATCAGCTCTTATTCCAGCACAGCTTTGCTCCTCCGATCGATAAATATCCTCCGTAAATCGATAGCGCTGTATAGAATTGAAGACGTGATCGAGAATTGTCGAGAGAGATAAACGAATGTTCGGGGAGAGAGGGGAGGGGGAGGAACTCTTAGAGAGTGAATTGGGAGAAGGGTAAGGAAGAGAATGAAGAATCTAATCTATATTCGATTCCCAAGAATCAAAGCTTTTTTTTTTTCCAAAGTATAGTCCCATTTTCGCTGCCTCTAATTGCCGCAGCTTAAGGAGCCACGGGAGCAGGGTCAGCAGGAGAGGATAATCTCAGTTTTGCAGAAGAGAAGACTGAGAAAGGAAAGTGGGTCGAAAAAAATGAATTAAACAAAGTCTGCGATAAGTTCATTATTTTTATGAAACAAACGCCGCTTCCAGTCTCACACTGTCACTACTTATAGGAGTATTTAGCCTCGATTCTGAGAGACCTACTATGACTTTCAAAAGAAAGTCCCTCTCATCGACATTGTTCTAGACAAATTTTTCTTTCATTTTACATAGTTTTAAATTTTTGAGGCATCATTTCAAATGTGGCAACACTGCAAGACTAAAATACCTGAAAACCGTAAAGTTTCAAACTAGCCGAGAAATAAAATAATGAAAATGTCTATCAGGATACTTTCTTTTGAAAGTCATAGTACTATCGACGAATTAAAGGTTGTCGCGAGATTTTCACACAATTTTCAGTTATGGGTGTGAGTGTGGAACAGATCTGCAACGGCTTTCCCGCCCTACTCGCACTGCTGACCTCTCGCCTGCAAGCGTGCAAGGTGTGAGGAGTATGAAGAGTGGCCGAACCTGAACCTTGAAGGCAAAACTTAGCTCGTGAAAATCTCGCGGCAGTCTTTAATTCGTCGATTGTACATATTTTTGGTCACTTCTAGAGCCATGAAAATATAAAACTTATTTTGACTTTAACTTATTTTAACAAAAACAAACAAAAAAAACAAAATCGAGCAGGTCAGAACCAACATGGTAAGTCAAATTTGTAAAAATTTTGGTAAAAATAACCATTATGCTTATTGTGTCCCATAATATGGGATACGATGAAATAATGTGGAATCTTAATAAATTTTGAAAAAAAAAAAAAATAGACTCACGCATGAAGACAGAAATGCTGAATTTATTGGATGTATACATATGTAGAGATCTTAGATTACTGTGACAATTTTGTCATAATTCGAGTGCGGAAGGGTTAACATAATTCAAATGTTTATGTATCTGGTACATAAGACACGGTTTTTGAATATCTAACGAAATCAGCCAGAGATGTTTGAGAGCTCGCAATATATTTTCAACATTTGATAACGACCGCGACGTGACCTTATACGTCAAGAGGGGGGGCGTTAGCATTCGTGCAGAAGCAAATTAAGGATAGTCACACTTTCAGGGTCGTGAACAAATAGCGTTTTTGCAAATTTTCGATGCAGTCGTTTATATATAAATTTGTTACAAACGAAGAGCTCCTACGGTGTTTTAAGGTTTAAAGGGGTAAACTGTCAATGATCCCTTTAATTTTGATCATGATGCACCTCAAAAATGTTCATAATGCCCAAAAGAATCTACAGAAACGTAAATAGATGTAGATCAGCAAAGGCAGTGAAAAATTACACCTTTAAAAACTCTACGGCTCTGTAATCTTTGCATTGGTCCAAAACACAACAACGGCCCTCAGAATATAGACAAGAGTTCAAAAACGTATCCAATGGTACCCATGGAGTCACTTCTTGTCTTGTTTTAACTCCATTCCATTTGATTATAGGCGCTTTTCATATATGACGAAAATCGCTAAATGGCAACGCTGAAGTGCTCAGATAGATATGGGTCTACTGTCTCTGGCTCCGATTGTCCTGGTCCTGAGTCCTAACCTTTTTTTGTCAACGGGCCTTCTTTTGTCCTTTGTTTTCCACCTGCTTGTCTTAAGTGCCTTGTAAAATATAATTTTCTTCAATTTGAGGGGTTTTTTTTGTGAAATTCTGATAGATCGCCACTCAAAAACATGCGGAGAGTTTGATTTCAACCCAACACATACAAAGGAGAAAGTGATTTTAGTTTCAAACTCTCCTCCGAATGTAGGGTTTAAATCAAACTCTCCGCGTGTTTTTGGGTGGCAATCTTAACAGAACTTTACGCTGAGAACAAATCTGCTTGAACAAAAAAATGACTTTCCTCAAATCGAAGAAAATTCTATTTTACAAGGCACTTCAGAGAAACAGGTGGGAAACAAAGGAGGATCCCTTGCCCCGTTGACAAAAGAAGGCACGAACTTAGGAAGATCAGATCCCGAGACAGTAGACCTGTATCACAACCTGAGCCCTTCAGCGTTTCCATTTAGCTATTTTCGTCATTTATGAAAAGCGCCGAATCAAATGGAAGGTATTATAACTCTGTACGATAAATAGGGACTCTATCAACGGGAAGCAGGAGAGTTTTCATGGGCGAGCCAGCAATTTGGCAACTGTGGATTCTTCCCATTTGAATTTATGAGAAACAATCGATTCTTGAGGGGGCCATGCACGGAAAAAAAGATAAGTGAAAATAACCATACGGATACCTGATTTTGGCACATGCTGGATGTTATGGTAAACTTGACCAGAAGTATGGTACATTTACCGATACTTTGAGTGAATTCGACATACAATCAGGAAACATAAATTAGTACCTAGTCAAAACATAGTATACTTCTGGTCAAGTTTACCATAACATCTAGCAGGTGCCAAAATCAGGTATCCGTATGGTTATTTTCACCGTAGTTTCTTTTTCCGTGTGGCCCAATTTCTAATCGATTGTTTCCCATACATTCAAATGGGAAGAATCCACAGTTGCCAAATCGCTGGCTCCGCTCATCAGAATTTTCCGTAGGAATTTGGCAACCCCGCCCCGAGTCTTCGCACCTTGGAGCATCGAAAGTTGGAGATGCTCTGCTCTTAGAGATGTTGGTCAGGTTGAAATTGGTTATTATTGTGAATATTTACGTTGTGTGGACTCTAAACCTGTTTTCAAAACGCGAGAACGAGGGAGAGGAATAGAAAATAATAACTATCCTGTTATCGGTCTTTATGTGTATACGCGTTGAAACTCACAGTTTAAAAATTGCCGCACGTCCAACCATAGGTTGTTAGTGTTTAATGCATGCGGGTATTTGGTTATCCCCGTGGAGCCTTTTAATGTGATGCTTTATGGAAACTTGGAGAAAGCTTCGAGTGCAGCTAAGTACAATGACTTTCAAAAGTAAGTCCTCTCGTCGAAGTAGGGCTCTTGCAAGCTTTTGCTGTAAGGAAATGAATAGTCCATACTGCGATGTAAAAACCAGCGAAAGTCACGAAAATCACACCAAAGAAGTCTAAAATTCAGTAATAAACGCACAAAACCGCTCTGACGGAAAGAGCGTAATGGCGCTTCAACGCAGGTATCATGGGAAATTCCTGCCTAATTTGTCACTTTCTCTACGGAAAAACAGATTTGTCTCAATTTAGATAGGAATCTCCCATGATACCTGTGTCACACCGCCATTAAGCCCGATTTTGATAGTGAATTTTCTGATTTTTTAGTGTGCTCATCGTCATTTTTACAGGTTTTTATGCAAGAATCAACTCTTCAATCCCCTGTAGAAAAAGTTTGCAATAGCCCCATTGTTCTTGATGAATTTTTCTTTTATTTTCCATCGTTTTAAATTTTTCGAGGCTTATTGTCACAAGTGACAATACTGTGAGAGTGTGAGACTCTGAAATACCTGAAAAACCATAAAATTTCTCAAATTGATCGAGAAATTAAATAATGAAAATTTCTATCAGGACAGATACTTTCTTTTCAAAGTCATAGAACAATGAAAAGACTAAAGAAATTATAAGCCGTTCAGAGACGGCTCAAGAATTTCAATTTATTGACAGTCTCTTCCTAAAAACCTGATATATAGAATCGATTTTCAGACAATTCAATGATTCGCTTCTAATTAGTCGATAATTTCGCGATGGTTCAAATCAAAGAAATATTATGAAATCGATGATCGAATTAGAGAATCCATTGATAGACGATTTTTATAGAGAGTATACCGACGCTGCGCTTTTCGTGTATTTGAAAAGAGTTGGCCGTCTGAACGAATTCGAAGGGTAAGCTCAACGGTGGACCAGCGGTGGACGGGCGGATTTTCCGACATTCTGGTCCGTTCTCAAGAAACGTTCCTCTTCTCTTTTTTCCCTCCTTGACTCTTTTTGTGTGGAGTCTACTATGTTATAGACTATTCTTTCGCTCCGCGTGAAAGCTTAAAACCAAAGCAACAGTTGTCGGTTGCTGTTGAGCTCATGTCGCCAGGTCGGGAGTACTTCCTCCGGAGAAAAAAAAAAAAAAAAAAAAAAAAAAAAAAAAAAAAAAAAAAAAAAAAACCTCCATCTAAAGTCTCTAGATCGAATCTATGCACAGTGCACACACCAAAATTCAAAACGAAAATGTAAGTTTGTGAGTAGTGCGACGCGCCGTAAAATTAGATTTTTTATTGGGAGGGGCGGCGAGGGGGGGAGACAACATTTGAGTCGATGCACTATAAGAGTCTGGGGGGACAAAAGGCACCCATCAGAGAGAGGAGGGTCCAGGGGTCCCCCCGAAAAAAAAATGAAAATTTGGGTTCTCTCATCCCATATTATATTTGTAAAAATAAAACGAAGTTCCCAGAGAACTGCGGTTGCACCGGTCGCGGTCGGGAGGGGCCTGGTACCGATCGGTCGAGCTCAGCTCCAGTACTTCGGGAAAATTATAAGATTTTCCGTACGGGTTCCGCGTCTCTTTTTAAAATGCTAAATTTCTCTCAAAAAGTTGTGCAAGTGCGAAAGGGATGCCAATTAGTTCGTTTTGCAAGAGTGAAAGAGAGAAAGCGAGATTTTGTCGTCCTTTTTTAAATGCATTCGTTCGTAAGAGCATATGATTTTGTACGCGTGTGAGCGAGAAACGTGATGCTCTGTCAATTTTTTGTTTTAATTTGAACGCGTGGTTTGACGTTACCGCGAGCGTGGCGAGCGGCATCATATGTTTCATTGTTTCATGCGCGACTGAACAAAATGAATAAGTATTTTCTATTTCTTACATTTCTTTTATTTTCTTTCCTCTCTCCTTTTTGTCAAGGAATTTTCGGGGAAAGGGGGCAAAATGATACTTTGCCCCCCATATCAAATATTAAGTGGGGGGGTTAAAAGGCCTTGCCACCTATAAGATAACGCCACTGTTTGTAAGGCATTTTATAACGCGCGACATTCCTTGTTGAGACTGGATTAGTGGATTAGAAATAGACCTACTTTTTGAGTGAACTTGGTTGAAACCGAGGAAATGATTCTCGACTTGACCCATAGAACGTATGGAACTGAAGCAGATTTTTTTCCAACATATGGCAACCGTGGACTTAATCGATGAATCGCAAGAGCTTGCCTTTTCCTTGTGCGAAAGGCGAGAAAACGGCGTTTACGCAGGCGCGGAAATGTATTCGCGTCCGGACGCCCACAAATACGATTCAAAACGAGAAAGAGCCAAAGCCAGGATATAATCATGCATGTGTGAAAGAGCTGCGTAAACGGCGTTTTTCCACACAGAAACGATTTTGTGGTCAATCAAGAGCATGTGCCTGTATATAGCTGCATCAAAGAGGCTGTACAAGAAGAAAAACAACAATAACAATTTACAGCAAGTTATTGTTAATTTAGCGGTTTGAATT
The DNA here is from genome assembly GCA_011764245.1 of Trialeurodes vaporariorum. Taxonomy (NCBI): domain Eukaryota; kingdom Metazoa; phylum Arthropoda; class Insecta; order Hemiptera; family Aleyrodidae; genus Trialeurodes; species Trialeurodes vaporariorum. The sequence continues at coordinate 35,134,740 of VMOF01000320.1, read as the reverse complement.
TTATCGTGCGTTTGAAGGGATATAAGATGCGAGTTAAAACTTTGGAATCTACAGCGTGTCCCAAAAGTAGAAGTCCTATAACCGGCAAGGCTGATTATGAACATAAAAAAAAAAAAAAAAAAAAATGCTATATTAATTAGGCATGCAGGATTTCAAAAAAATGTGCTGCAGCTTTTAAATGCTGATTATAATTCACCCCGCCTCGATGAACTGAGAAAAAAAATGAGCTGTTAGTTTTTTCGCAAGTAACCCGCGGTTTCAAAGATATACTTGTGTGAAGTTGCAAACAATTGTGGGTGTTCAGACGTCACAACGCGGAATTCCTATTTGAAACAATGTATTTTGAGCCAAAATCGCATCTCCAGAACATGAAACCTATTTTGAAACCAAAATCATCCTTGTTTTCAGCTCTCCGTGGGTTTGATTAGGACTTTCGTAACATACTGTATATTGGAGCTGAAGCATAATTGTTGTTTTTATTCTTTCTCTTCTTCTCTCCTTCTTCTTTTATTCTTGTAAATCACTACTAATTTGAAAGAAAAAGGAGAAATCAGGCTTGTACCCCTCTTACGGCCGGTCAGCATCTGGTCCTTACCGGTTCGATGGTATGCTGATTGGTGAATCGATGAGTGGCTATTTGATTGATGCTGATCACGTTTTTGTCGAGCCCCTACCAGAGAATAGAAGAAACTCAGCATCTATGCGATGGGAGGAGTCCGAAGGAGCGTAGAAACTTCGGATCGTACTATTTGCGTAAAAATCCCTGCACAAATGTACAAGTGCACACGCACACTAAATTTTCACTGCTATTATCATAAGTGGCGGTAGCCCCAAGGAAAAGTAGAAAACCCCCAGCGAGAATCATTCAGTTACACTGGGTTTTTATTTATAAAGGGTCTCTGCTATAAACCAACGATGCAAGATTTAAAATAAACTGCCGCGTAATCGGGCTCTCGGCGCTCTCGCAAACTTTTGCTACACGGGATTGAAGAGTTGATTCTTGCATAAAAACCTGTAAAAATTACGATGAGTACACAAAAAAAACCACGAAATTCACTCTCAGAATCGAGCTTAATGATGGCGGTTCGACGCAGGTATCATGGGAGATTCCTATCTAAATTGAGACATATTTCTGTGTTTCCGTAGAGAAAGTGACATAATAGACAGGAATCTCCCATGATACCTGCGTCGAACCGCCATTACGATCTTGCCATTAAAGTAGTTATGTGTAGGTTTCTCAGTGTTGTTTTCGTGATTTTTGCTGGTTTTTACATCAGAATAGACTATTCATGTGCTCACAGCAAAAGTTTGCAAGAGCCCCATTTTGACATTTAATACCACGAGCACGACCGAGTTGATTTCGTATCTCTATCTCTCACTGACAGTAAAAGATACTTTAAATCGTTAATTTTTATTGCTAAATAATGTACTATAGAGCGCCTTCAATTACCGGGATAGGCAAAATGAACTTCGCAGAGTACGAACATTTAACTACATACTGGATTTGTATCTCTATCTCTCATTGACAGTAAAAGCGGCTATACTCCAAATTGTTAAGACTTGCAAAATAATGTTTTATCTAGCGCCTTCAACTACTGGGATAGGCAAAATGAACACCAGAGTACGAACATTTAACTAATCACTGAATTTGAGCGAGTTGTAACGTTGATGTCCTCTGCGGTAACCTGAACCTGGTATAGTAAAAAGGAATGTGAGCTCAAGAAGTTTGACCAACGTATGGTACCAGGAAGGGATGGCGGGCTGAAAAGATCCTTACAGATTTTTTATCGTATAGAAGCAGACTTTGTTTCATTTTTTTTCCTTTTTTTATTTTTAATATGTACATATATTTTAACTAATTAAGTACATTCTGCAGAATTTTTCCAGACTATTTTTTTTATCAAATTATCACCGATTTTTGGTCATTTCTGGCTACTTCTCGAAAAAAGTACGATTCTCAAAAAATGCAAGAAATTGGAATAATATTTTTTTAGCTGTTTGCTTTATTTTCCTGTTATTTGCCATTGGAATATGACAAATTGATTGAATTTAGATACGAAATGGGAATAGGGCAGTTGCAAGGGTCTGAATTGTTGTGTTTCTTATAAAGAAAATTAAAGTAATTGATGGGCTGAGAAGAAAGAAGCCTTTGGTTTCTAATTAAGTCCCATTATTCCGGAGATGGGATTTTGACTCAAAATACATTGTTTTAAATGGGAATTCCGCGTAGTGACGTCACTACACACACGATTTTTTACAACTTTACACGTGTCTAACTCCAAAACCGGGACACTTAGGAAAGGACCAAAGGAACCATTGTTCTCAGCTCATCAAGTAGTATCTTTTGATTTATAACAACCGCAACATTTCAGACCCTTGCAACTGCCCCATTGTGTCTGGTAAACAAGATTTGGTAAAAAAAAAGAAGAAAAAAACAAAACACGAGTGTACTCGCAGGCTTTTGGCATCGCGAAAGGGTCAACCTGATAACACGACAAAACACGATGGCCGCGTTTTTTGATCAGTCAACGTATGGTCCATTGGATAGTCCGTTGGACGAAGCTCCCCATGTTATATTTTGTTAAATCCCCGTGAAAACAAAGTTGGCCATCGCGCGAATGCGTGGTTTCTAGAATACATATAAATTGTCTTTGGCCTCACATCTCACAGTCATACCACGGGACGCATAGGGCTGGGACTGCTACTGCGTTTCTATTTGTCCCTGAATTTATTCTAGCATGCTGTTTTGAAACTTGACAACACCGATAAAAAAGGGGGTAGTGAAATCGGCTTAAATTGCGGTGGCGGTTTTCAGCTTCGTCTTAGGAAATTATTCGAGACTAGTGGCGCGGCGCTGAAGCGTTAGCTATAGGTGGCATGGTGGCTACTCTGCTGCCGTGTATCCTCGTTAAAAGACCAATTTAGTAAACAAATTATCTCGAAAAATATAGCTACCCCCGGTCCCCCGCTTTCTATGCACGGCCACGGGCCCAACCTTTCCAAGCCACCAAACCTCACGACTTGGCTCACCGATGTAATAAGTCCAATAAATATCGATTAAGGTTCTCGATTTTTAAATCGATCCTACCCGCAGTACAATTCTTGTTAAAAAAAAAAAAAAAAAAAAAAAAAAAAAAAAAAAAAAAGCAGTGCTGCCAGCAGTGGCAGTTTGTGCAATTTGGCATTAATGCGTTTTTTCCGCCATTTGCTTGCATGTAAAAAAATTGATTTGATAGCAGAGACAATATATAATAGAGACCACGCACTATCTATCTTGCCCATGTTTGCGCGCGGAGGCAACTTTTTTTTTCGGGGTCTCAACAGAACACCGCTAACATGGTCCATACGTTGACTGATGAGAAACATCGTTGAGATTTTTGCCTAGTGAAGCCAGAAGCACCGAAATTGCATCAGTCAACGTATGGACCGTGTTAGATGGTGCACTCTCATGCTCCCTGTGTTAATTCCTGCTGAGTCCCGAAAAATAAGTCAGCCACCGCGCGCACGGCTAGTGCGTGGTCTCTATTATATATTATCTCTGTTCGATAGTCAAGTAGCGCTTCACCAACTATCAATAATTGTTTTACACATTTTCAAAAGGAGAGAAAACATTGTTGCCGAATTTCGCGAGCCGTCACTGGCTGCAAGATCAGCGGGCCGATCATTTACTTCATTGTTAAACCGGTCGTTAAGACTACATATGAGTGATTCTATTGGTCGAAATTTGTAAAACTTAGCCGTTACTATGGTAACCATCGTTATAGTCCCCGTTTTTTAATGGTTACTCATGAATAACCTTTAACTAACGGGACTCTTAACGATGGTTACCATAGCAACGCGGCTGAGTTTTACAAATGTCGACCAATAGAATTACTCATCACGGAGAAAAAGGTACGTCGATGAAGCACATAGAGTATGTCGAATTTGCAGCTGCTGGGCTAAGTATGTCTTCTAACAGCATATTTTATGTGCTTGAACAACATACTCTATGTTTTTGAACGACATACGTATGTGATTATAAGACATACGCTATGTCTTCAGAAGTCATACTCGCCCCAGCAGCAGCAAATTCGACATACTTTATGTGCTTCATCGATATACCTTTTTCTCCGTGACACAGTCTTAACGATCGGTTTAACGATGAAGTAAATGATCGGCCCTCTGGCGAAAAAGATACACTTTTCCCGCATATAATTTGAATATTTAATGTAATAAGTGTATCTGTTATGTCACATCTAGCAGCAGTGTAAAAAAATCACATGGCGATTCTCTCGAACCGATTCTTTCGATTATATACGAGTCTGCAAAAACAACTTTCTTCAGCTTCTGTGATGAAAGTAGCTGGGGAAGTGGGTACATTCAAGTCAATCGCAATGATAAATCTGAATACCAGACATTTTTTCCGGAGCGAAAGTTAAATTTTTTTATTTGCGTTTGTTCCATCATACCTATACAGCTGCAGTTTCTTTCGAGTTCCACTCGAGTGCTGCTAGTTTTGTAGAAAAAATACAAATTTCCCATGAGAATTACAATTACAGTATAAAGTGTGTATATATTTTGAGCCAAATCTGGCAACACTGTCTCCGTTTTGTTTGCAATGCACTAGCTCCAGAGTTTCCCTTTTTCATTATGAAGAAAATTGACTAACGGCTACACATGATTAAGTGCATTTCATGGCACGTCAAAGCCTTTGCCGCATTATGATCTGAGATCGTCCAAAAGGTGGCCAAAATTAGAAAGTAAATTTCTCATCAATTTATGATTTACAAGCTTTAAAAAACCAATTTGCATCACAGAAAACTCTTTCAACAAGTAATTCAAGTCTAGAAATGTCATTGGAAAATTTTAAATTAACCCATTTATGCCCAATATTATTTGAAATTTTAAGTCCCCCCCTCAAGAAACACCATTTTGGAGTTGAAAAAACTAAAAATGAAAAATGTGAAATTTCTTGGTTCAGCAAAATGATACATGCTGAAAAATCCCAAAACTGTTGTTTGTGTGAAACTAGCCTAACTTTGCGACAATTTTGGTCCAAAGAAAACAAAAAAAAAGGGTCATTAACGACCCAATGGGCATAGATGGGTTAAGCTTAAAAAGTCGAAAACGATGATTTGTGATTACTTATTTTTTTTTTATTTTATTTTTTTATTTGTGGCCGCCTTTTTTCGATTTTATAGACTACAGTGCGCAGAGGCGGATCTAGAAATCCTTCAAGGGAGGGGCTGAGGTCCAAAGAGGGGGGGGGGCGGCTGAAACCTACTTTTTAATAACAAAAAACCCAACATTTCCTCAAAAATCCCTTCGTAGATAGTGTAAAAATATAGAGAAAAAAAAGAGACGCATCAATTCACTCTTACGCGCGTCTAACCTCTAAAGGATGACTGACACTATACACCGTGCTAGAATCGCATGGTGAAAGTAAGAAAAAGCTCCTTCAAAACGTTACACTATGCAATAAGCAATGTAGATGATGTTGGTATTGTTGCATACTTTTAAGGAGGTTGTTTTCTCGAGATCACAGACGAAAGCTCGCGTTTCACGGACAAATCTTATTATTTTGCGTATTCTGAAGAACAGTTGAACCAGGAGTTGCCAAACCTAAGACAAAAATTAAATTATTTTGTTCCTTTCATTCTTTTCACTCTCTCGCTGGCGTCGCGTCGCGTCGGTTACAAGACTTTTCGTCCTGTTTTTTGGTCCACTTTTTTTTCGTCCACGACATTTAGTCCTTGATAATTTGTCCTTTCAATTTTAGTCCCTTAGCACAATTGGTCCACTCATTATTTTTGTCCTCGACTGTAACGTCCATGAGTTTTTCGTCCAATTATTTTTAAATCCAGAGTAATAAGACTGCAAGCGCCTGCCAGTGGATTGCGGAAGAAGGTTTGCTGTCATTCCGCCGAGAGTGGTCAGTATTTTAGGGGCGGACATCCTTCCGATTTTTTATTTTTTCATTATTATTATTATTATAATTTTTTTTTTCATTTACACATTTACTTATCTATTTATCTACTTATTTATTTATTTATTTACTTTTTTACAGTTATAGCAGCAGCAGCAGCAGCAGTAGTAGTGGTAGTAGAGTAATAGTGTTAGTAAGAATAAATTTTTATTTGAGAGGTGTTTCAGTGAATTCGGCCTATTTATTTCTATCTCTCTCTTCATTTCTATCTCTTCGTCTATTTATTTATTTATTTATTTATTTATTTTAATATTTTTTTTTTTTTTTTTTTTTTTTTTTTTTTTTTTTTTTTTTTTTTTTTTTTTTTTTTACTTTTTATTTTTTCAAAACGAATGTTATATTAGAATTGGCGTCATTTAGGGAGGCCAAGGATTTGACTCATCTCGATTCGAGAACCAAAAAAAAAATGTTGTCTTATTTGGCGCGTGTAGGAGAAAGCTTTCAATTTCAGGGAAGACTGGGCCGACTGGGCGTACAAAATGTGTTCTTTTGCTCAAAAGTTTCCTAAATTGTAGGTAAAAATGGACTGTATAGGGTCATCAATATAAAGGACCCCACAATGCTCAGAGTTTTAAACAAAAAAAAGGGTCATCGGCGTATTTAATCCCCCCCCCCATTCCCTAGCAAAAGTTTAAATGGCGCCCCTTTATCTGTATACCGAGTAATGGGGGGAAAATTACTATTCTCAGTCAATCCCATTTTACTCTTTCTGCAACTGGAATGCCGAATGAAACTATATAATAATGGTTACCTAATCAATTGCAAAGAAAACAATAAGGAAACATTCTGCCATTTAGAAATTTACAAAACATAATTGGCCCTAAATATTAAATTTAGCAGTTCTGACGGGCCGACGCGACGGTGAGAAGTTTTTAAGGGCTGCCTTTAAAAAACCATCCAAACAGCTCTTAAAAGTATTAAGTGCCCCCATGAAACGGGCAATTGGGGAGAAACTGAATGGGGGTGCAATCACGGATCTAACAATGGAATCATCATTCTATTGTTTCAGCTACAAATGGCATGAGGACGCGTCCGACCGGTACCATGTTTAAACCAGTGTTGCCGAATTTGACATAAAATTCGAAAATTTTAAATTAAGTTAAGTAGGAAAAATTTGAGGATATTAAGCAAAACGCCAACACTGGTTCTAACGTTAACATAACTTTACTCGTAAGAATTTTACACGGGGCACAAAAATAGGAGTAGCACATTTATGATATCCTTATTCTTTGCTAATAACTTTTATTTGGAAAGAGACCCTGTTGCCAAATAGCAGGGGCTTCAGTAAAGCTTTTTCAGTGAAAATGAAAGTAGACTTTATTTTTGCATTTTGTTTCTTCCCACTGAAAAAAAGAGTTCCTAATTTCTAGTAAAATATCACCAGAAGCAGAACGATATTTGAACCACAGAAAGGCTGGTGCTTTGACCAGAAAATTCTGGTTTTAATACCAGAATATGGTCATGAAACTAGAATTCCCTCTACATTGTCAAGAACTATATGGTACAAACAGTAGAAATCTGGTAACTGTACCATTCCTTACAAGGATTCACATAATGTCGAGCCTCTGATAGATATATATTTTTTTTTTTCAGTGCCCATTAACGATAAGCGACGTAATGGGTCTTCTCAAAACTTTTGCTGCACATTATAGAGGGGTGTTTCCTATGTAAAATCTCTTGAAAATAATGTTAAGTGCACCAAAAAATTCCAAAATCCTCACTCAAACTCAATAAATGCATGCAACAAAATTAAAAATGACGGTCGAATGAGCGGTTGACATGGAAGTCTCATCTACTTATGCAGCTCTTTTCATGATTAATTACCTATCTCAGAGCATAGAAAGCTACGATTATAGATGGAGCTCCCTAATTGCTGACTTGCTCAGTTGACTCAAAATTTTTGTTCAACGCTTTAACACGTGGGAACCCTAACCCTCCGATGCTCCTATCGTTCTTTTCAAGTGGTTTTACTTGAGGATCTCAGATCTGCCTTCCATAACGCTGTAGCAAAAGTTTGCAACAGACCCATTAAATATTTGAAAAGAGAAATGTCGTTGTATGCTTTCGGGGGTACCCCACTCTGAAATATCTAATTTTCTCAATTTTTTTGGAATTTTTTTTTTCACTTATTTTGTAGCCTGAAAGCTCCCGAACACGACCATATGTTTGGTTTTGTCAACCAAAACCAAAACCAAATATATTTATATTTAAAAGAAAAAAAATTATAAAAAATGTCAGTGTTGCAATTTTCCAATATTTTTGGACGCAAAAGTTTGAACTACTTTTGTTCTATGATAGCTAGAGACCTCTGTTTTATTTTTTTAAAAAAAATAGGGAATTTGCAGACCTATTTTCTCAAAGAAGCTTTTTTTAAAATATTGCCTAGTTATTTTTCCTAAGTTCATTGAGTGTCAAAGAACTCTTCAAATTTTGGTTACTGAAAGTAAAAACAAAAAATTCAGTACTAAATTTCAAAATAATGAAAATCCCTTCCTACAGAATTTAGAGGACATCCTAACCTTTCAAAAGAGCCAAAGATCAAGTGATTTGATTGATTAGACCAAGGGGAGTTCCAAATTTTGTGAAGGTCTATCTTTTGTCTAATAATCATTTTTTTAAGGGGCAGGTATGCAACCAGCCTCACCAATTTTTTTTTGGAAATATTGAAAGTAGGATCAACCTTTGGGCAAAATTTCAGACTACAAAATGCTTTAGGGAAGAAAAAAAATTCAGTGGGGTACCCCCTTACGGCGGCGATATCATACTCTAAATCAGAGTTGGGCAGACGGGGCGGTAATACCTGAAAATATGTACTCATCGGGTTTCGTAAATGTTATGAATCGCATTTCAATAACGTATTAATCAGAGTGGATTTTTAATGAATCAAAGATCATAATATGACTGTTAAATGTGATTATTTTAGACATGAGGTCCTTATTGATTCGTTAAAAATCCACTTATCTGATTATCGTTGGAATACGATTCAATAAATGTACGAATCCCGATTACTGGTAGGTTTAACTCGTGGTACTCGAGTACTCCCCCGATTGCCCAACTTGCTCAAAATCAATGTGTATCATATTTCAGATTAAATGCTGTAAGCAAATTGGCAACACTGCCCTCGGAGACTGTTGAGCTAAACGGCGCGCGGCGTACTCTTTAACTTAACGCCTTAATGGGACGCGCAAGACGTCTAGAAAATGAGCATCTGGTTGAGGTTGAAGTACGATCCCGAAATTGTAGAGCGAGAAAATTATGCTTAAAAATCGCGCTGACTGAATTATTATCATCACTCATCACTTTACGACTTGCAACGAGCTGTTCGGCTGCATCGGGTGCTGCACGCGGTGATCCAATGATATGGTAGATGGGTCGACGTGTGATGAGGGGGGAGGGGGAGGGTTGTTAGTAGTTTGTGGAGGGGAAGGGAGGGGGAAAGGAACCGAGGATTGGTAAAGTGTATTGATTCTCCAAAGGAATATTAATTATAGAAACCTGAAACGGACCCGTAAAATGAAAGAAACGTCATAAAATGCATCATAAAATATTAAATTAGCAAGATATATAGGTAATCCACGCGCGGGCTTCGCTCGCGAACGATCATCATCATCAATATTATGGACCGTTTGAGTGATGAGCGGGCAATTTGAAACGTGAAAAGGGTAAGGCCGAGTTAAGCAGTCTAGAAACGCGGCATTTTCTCAATTTGAACCCGTACAAAAAGTCAAATTTGATTGTCATCGACAATCCCTAGATAGTTCAATTTTTGTGTGTGGAAAATTACCGAATATTGTACGGATTTTAAACCATTTTAACTTTTGAGATTTAGGCTCACGAGATATTTTCAAAATTTGTTTGGACTTGAGATTTTTGAAATTTTGGTGTTGAGGAACTTAAAGTATTTTCGAACACTGTTAATAAAAGAAAAAAAAAATCTCCAAGACTACCTTTGATTAATCAAAATTTTGGACAACAACTCTACAATTTTTGTGAAAGTAGATCACTTTGCTGATTTGCACAGCAGACCTACGATTCTTCCATTTCCGTTTCTAAGGATGATTAACACAGAATGACTCTATCTCAAACTTGTAAGTTTAAGTGCGGTAAATCGCTTTCAAAATAAATTCTAGATAAAACATCAGAGGGGGTACAATTGTTCAATTACTTACAAGTTCATAAACATAAAGTAGATCGTACACTACAAGTTAAAAACGAATCACGAAGTAAGTAGGTACCTACTCATTCAACGTGAATGGGGGATCCAGCAGGCAGTCGTTATCAAAACATCGTAAAACACAAATCGGGCAAATCCCAAGCCTCTGGAAAGATTTTGTTTCCGGCATCGGCATGCACCTCAACACCGTTTCCGACTTACGTTGTCAGTTGACTTCCGGTTAGTAACGACCGCATATACCATCAGATTTTTGATCGTATGAGAGAAACAAATCCATAAAAATTTAAGAAAACTTTGGAGAGAAACGTAATTTTTGCTGATTTACTTCCTTGAGCTGTTGAGCGGTGATTCTTTGAACAGACAATGCATTTGAAATTTGAATAATTAGCTTTACAACTAGCAACGTTGTTTCGTATCGCTTCATTGGTCGCTTCCGTCGCTTTTCGCAGCGGAGCGGAAGTCGGTTCTTGATACTGATAAAACTCCAGCAGGTAGCGCTAGCATCGACATATTAATGCGACTTCCACCGTTGGCCTTCACCGTTCAACTTTCAAAATGTAAACACAGAAACTCAAAACAGTTCACTCACGTGGCTTTCAGGTGGAAATTTTGAACTTTATTTGTGTTAAACGGTCCATGTATTCTTAATATTTCACGATTTTTCTTTAGTGGTGCCTTTATATCTCCTGGAATTATCAAAGATTGGCTTTCATCTATCGGCCGTTTCGTTTCGAACTTGCACATCTCTGAAGTCCATGTTGCGGTCATGCTTTTCAGCATTCCTTCCTGAAAGATAATGGACTGCGAAGAAATTTTTCGCAAGCTCGTGTGCGGAGCAAAATTTCGTAGAGTGGACTCGAAAATTAAAAATGTAAGTCAATTTATCAGATCATAATTTACGATTGTTCAGCTCAGTAATTGTGCGGCCACCACGCACCGCATCTCCTACTGTCTTCTGTCTTGTCACTTTTCTCGGGTGTAGGGTTGTATGGAGCATTGGCTGCTGTAAGCAGGATCTCTAGCATTGAAACAAAACTGTAGACAAGTTGTTAAGTTTATTAATGGAGAAGCTCCCTAATAGCACCAACAAACTTTATTTGTTTTTGAAACGTTCCCTAGCAGCAAAACTAAGTCGAAACACTGAAAGCTAGACTCAAGTTCAACTGTTGTAGCTGCTTAATGGCAATGCTGCCTTATCGGATGCAAGTATGCATGAAAATTGAGATTATGCTGAGTTACTAGCAACTTGACTTTTCTCAAACTTATTTGATCTTTGACTGTGCATCAAATTGGATGAAAATGTTGAGCCTCGATCACATGCCCTATAACTCATCTACCTCTAGAAGTGTGTAGTTGAGCCGAGCACCAACTGCAATTTTTTTGTTCATGTCTGTTATACACAGCAGACATAAACACTTACGTCCATATTTACAACGATAAAATATGATGGGGTAAAATGTGACCTTACACCAAAGACAACCTCTGGAAAATACCATTACTGGCTAATTTTGTGAATTGAAACACGATAGAACACTCCAATCATTTACTGCACAGTTCTTCACATGATCAGCCAGTGGGGTATGAGTGCTCCATCAAAACAGAAGGGAACACACTAACCACTCCGATGAGTTGAGTCTAATGTTTATGTTGACTTGTGATCTGAGATTTAACTTCAAATCCGTCAATTCCGAGTGAATCTTGGGTTTCCCCTTTGACCTTGTCTAATTTTTTACAGACATTCTTCTGTAGCTATGAATTTCTCGAGTCATTTTAGTATGATGTTGGTAAGAATCTATTGTGGAACAAGGCCCCGTTTATAATTTTTGACACTAGAAAGAGATAGCTTGCATGAGAATCTCGTGATAGTGACAGTGACTTTGCACTGAAATCGTTCATTGTTTTTGTTGTTTGGGTCTGAGCAAAATACATATCAAATGACAAGTGTCAAGCTGCTGCGTTGTAACATTGTGAAAATGTAGCGGGTTCTTCAGGGTCGTTTCACGAAAGTTGGCCAATGACACATGGGTTTGTTTACTGCGCAGAGATGAGTTTGCGCTCTTGTGTATGTGCAGAATGCAAACACGTCTTTGCGCAGTGAGCAGCATGATCTGTCATCGACCTTCTCTTGTGACCGACCTCTACCTTGTGCCGACTTTAGTAAATACTTTTAATATAATAACTCATTCTTGTAACATCTTCAGTTTTTGTGCCACTTATAAACACCAGTTGAAATACTTTGGTACTCTTTTTGTAGAATCCAGATGTATGTAAACCTGCAATAAAGGAAGAAGTGAAAGAAGAGGTTCTTAGTGAAAATGAAGAGGTGGAAGGAGACTCAGACAATGATCTCCAGTCAATTGAAGAAAATATCAACTCAGGAGAAGAAGAAATTAAATCTTCAAAGAAAGGACAGGTTAGTTTAATTAATTATCTCTCAGAACAAACGCATTTGTAGGTTTAGGTTCTGTCGTGTAATGTTGAGATGAGGAAATTGCATCAAAACCTGTTGGCTAGCTGAAGACCTCTGTACTGGCTCAAACAGTTTGAACAAAAAGCAGATTTTATTATGAGGTCTAAATTTTATTTTGAGGCTCTTAATATAATATGAGATATTAAAGAAGTTATTATTGAAGTGCAAACCTCAACTTGACTGAACTATGTAAAAAACGGGTTTTATTGACTGAAATTAGTGAACAGATGACACACCATCTATCGTCAAATAATTCTGCAGTTTGGCAATCTGTCAAAATGCACTTTTGTTAGACAGAAAGAGCAACGACTCAACATGCAACAGTTGACGCTCCTTATTGATGTTCATCAATGCCAGTATAATCTAACCTGCTTGATCCAACCCGTTTGATCGTGTACAAAGTGCTTAATTGCAAGCTGCAAAATGAGTGTAATCATCAGAAATTTAAACCACACATCCTCATTGACTTGACTTAACTATGATTTGTACATTCATAATCACCCTGCTGGTAAGATGCAGCAGTAGAGGTTACAAATTGTGATTGCTAATTTTATGTTTTTTCGTCACAATCTTTTTTTTACAGCTAAATGACCTACGAAAATCTTTGAAAATTTCCGTCGCTGGGCGGAACGTTCCAAAACCAGCTGAATCGTTTGATGAATTGGTATCAACTTACAATGTTTCAAAAAATATTATTCAAAATATTCGAAATTCTGGTTACAACAAGCCGACTCCCATTCAAATGCAAGCAATCCCTTGCATGATTCAAGTAAGAATTTATTTACTTGTAGTTTATTCATTTATTTTAGAATTAAGATTTATAATCTATTCAACAGATTAATTCAACCACTGGAAATCAAAAATAAAATCGTCCCACTACCTACCAGTTTGAGGGGTAGGTGTAAAAATAGTAAAAACAATGAAACTGAGAACAATGGGACACTTGCTAAATTTTTCTATTAGCGATTGTGTAGTTAATTCTTGAGTACCTTCTATATTTATGTGTTTTTGAGTTATGAATTTTGGAATTGGCCAAATACTATAAGATAGTTCAACCTAAAGTCCCTGTAAATTAAAGAGTCTTGCCGTAGGGGGTATAGATTCTGATTGGCTGCCAGATTTCCGAGTGGCACAGAGCTGGAGGAGGCAATCTCTGCGCTATTCTCCATAAGATAACTGTTGGAACGCCTCCTCCTCCTTGGCGAAGCCAACCATTCAGAGTGGACACCTCCTTCATGTTCTTCTTCTTCATTCTTCACATGGCAAGACTCTTCAATATATAGAGACTCTAGTTCAACCCAGAGGCAAGCCTACAGTTTGTTAACACCGTATTCCATCCATCTTAACCTGTGAAAAAGGTGGAACTATTGGTGGTGCATAGTGCACTCCCTGGAATGGATATTTTGCATGGGATTGAATAGACAAAATGCAACATTGCCATAAGCACAGGCTGCCACTTGGTCAACCGAGCCACCACATTTGAATCAAGTTATCATCATCATAGCAATGTTATCTAATTGACTTTACGTCTGTCTAGATCTATTCTTATGCCTATATGTTTTAATTTGTGAAACTTAAATATTTTACAGGGTCGACAAGTATTAGCTTGTGCACCTACTGGGTCTGGTAAAACTGCAGCTTTTCTCATACCTGTCATTCATGCATTGGGAGGCCCCAAAAAAATGGGTTTCAGAGCTGTTATAGTTTCTCCCACAAGAGAATTGGCCCGGCAAACTTTCCGGTATTTATTTAGACATTGTTTTCTTTTATTCCTTTCCGAAATCCTCCCTCCAAAAATTGATAACTTATAAATCATTGTTGTCAAAACAAATGTACCCACTACCAATAATGGCAAGTGACGCAACAAGGGCAGGGCTCTTATATTCACTGAGACAAAAATTAAAGTATCGCTTCCACCATACAGGGGTATCCAAAAATCCCACGCCGGGGCCATAACTTTGAACGGTTTGACCTATGAACGACCTTCTGATCGTGAAGCGTTCTTGAATGAAAAGCCGGCACTCAAAATGCACTTTCTTCCCCTTATCTTATACCATGTAATATGACTAATAACGGATGTGAATTCCAAAGATTTTCGGTCCAGGTGCGCCTACACTTCTGAAACGACCGGTAGTCAATCCTCTTTTAGCCAAGAATCAACTTTTGAGTAGATTTATTTTTTTCTTTTATTGTGATGCAACTAAAATTTTATGTTTCAGTGAATGCATCCGTTTGTGTGAAGGAACCAATCTTCGGACTCATAAAATTAGTAAAACAGCAAATGCGGCTGAAAAATATGGACCAAACTCATCGCAGAAATTTGATATTCTAATTACTACTCCCAATCGTTTAGTTTACTTGCTTCAGCAAGACCCTCCGGCTGTCTCTCTCAAAAGTGTTGAGTGGCTGGTAGTTGATGAAGCAGACAAATTATTCGAAGTCGGACCAAGAGGTTTTCGAGATCAATTGGCTGCCATTTATTTGGCGTGCGAGTCAGAGTCGGTTAAGCGAGCAATGTTTAGTGCAACCTATTCGACTCATGTAGCAAAGTGGTGCCGTAAAAATCTGAAAAAAGTAGTAACGATAACTATTGGACACAGGTCAGTCTTTTTTAATGTTTCCTATCAATTGGGTTTATGGATTTATTTATTTATTGATTCATTCATTTATTCATTTATTCATTAATTTTCAATAAAAATAAGCCAGAGGCTGTTGAAAGTTTTGTTAACAAATGCGCAAAAACGCATCAAATGATAGTGCCTGTGGAGCCTAAAACTCATGACCAATCAGAGGTCGACTATACCCTCTTGTCTTAACTCTCTACACACGAAGGGACTCTAAAGCAGCTCATGATTAGTGAACTACATAATTTTTTTTTATTTTTAAAGTCTAAATCAAATCCTATTTTCAAGTTAAATTTGTTTTCTCTCAATTGCAGAAATACCACCGCAGAAGAAGTGAAGCAGGAATTATTATTCGTCGGAAATGAAGAGGGAAAATTAATTGCAATCCGTGATTTAGTCAAACAGGTAATTCTTTTTTGTACCTAACTTCAGAACAGTGGCGGCTCGTGAAAGTTGGCAACCGCGCTTTTTTGTCATTTAAAACTATGCAGAAGTATCGAAATATTGGGGGTGCAACTGCACCTCCTAAAAATCGATTGTTTTACCTAAATTCAAATGGAAAATTTATGTTGTTGCCACATTGCACGAGCCGCCACTGCTTCAGAATCAAAAGAGCACAATGGTGGTTTATTATCCAAAGCATCAGAAATCCATTGTAAGCCAGTTGCATCATGGAATTTGAATCAAAACTGTGGGAACCAAATCAGCGCATTAATTTTCTCCAAAATGTTCAACTTGATGTTTATTCCAGTGTTGCCATCCACGGGAAAAACTAAGAAATTTTGGTAAACACTGAATTTTGAAAAATTTCGGAAAAACTCAAGGAATTTTTTTTCCTTCTCTACGGATCCGGTTTTGATAGTTTTCTAGGCCCTACAAATTTTGAAGTAAAATGATGGGCAGGTAGCTAGAAGTCGTTTCAGAAGTGGAGGGGCACCTAGACCGATAATCTTTGGAACTTTTCGCTGTTGTTTCTCACATTTCATAGTAAAAATGAGCGAGAATTTATCTAACCTTTGGATTGTCATTGAGGAGAGCTTTGAAATTAAAAAGTCCAAGGCACCAGCAAGTTTTGTTTTGATTTGAAATAACAAAAATTGATCTGCCCAAGAATTTTAGTCTAGATGTATTTGCACTTCTAAAATGAACTCTCCTAACTGTAAAATCAATTTTGAACGCTGTCAGTGCAAATTGATCGCGTGTCGACCTTTTTTGTTTGTTTTTTAAATTGCACTTCTGTGTCAAATTTATTGCAAACGTAGTGAAAATCCAGGGAAAACACAGGGAATTTGGAAACCTCAAAAACGTTGCAACCCTGTTCTTCAAATGCTTTCAGCAAGAGGGCATGGAAAAATTGAGAAGTATCATGGTTAATCAGGGAATTTGAAAGTTTAAAATTGCCCAGTATTCTGTGCCACTATCTTTCTACTTATCATGACAGTGCCTCTGGTCCTTGTCAATCATTTGCTTACACATTGCCCTTCTTAATTTGCCCATTTTCTTTCCTTTTAGGGATTAGCACCGCCAGTTCTTATTTTCGTTCAATCAAAAGAAAGAGCCCAAGAGTTATTTGAGGAATTGATCTACGACGGTCTCAACATAGATGTTATTCACGCTGATAGGACTCAACTGCAGGTAGGCACCTCAATAAGTGTGACTTATTAAGGTCGACTTTAAAAAAAAGAACCGCCCAGAAAGTCAGACACATTTTCTAAAATTCATAATCTTTTAATCAGAGAACCTAACAATTTTTGTTCTACCTTAAAGTGCCAAATTATAACTAGTTCTTTTAAAAAAAAAAAATTAGTCGTTGTTTACACTCCATAGTTAGTCTCGAAAATTGTACTTGTTCGAATTGGAGAAATTCTGAATGGGTCTTTTTTTTTATTGTCACCCTGTATGTAGGCTGTATCAAGGAGAAAAAAGGCCTTAACTGTTTTGAGCAAAGACATCTTTATGTCTTTGAACAGGTTATTCTTGAAATCGACTTTTTGCAATGCACACTATCAATCACTGTAATAAAATAGGTTTTTTTTATATTTTCAAGCTTGTAATGGCTCATTTTAACAACATCTTTTTAGGCTCCACCAAATTTTACTTATTTTTTTTCACTTAAATGGATCACTTTAAAAAAAAAATAGATACCTTTTCAAGGTGAAAGAACCAGTTACAGACATCCCCTAAGATTGGCACCAGCTTGACAGACACCCCAAAAGGCTGATGCCCTGATCTGAAAAGAGAAAGTTAATTAGGACTTGAAATTACGTCCAAGTTCTGCTATTTCAATGTTAAAAGCATTTAAATAAGCCTTTTAAGGCCAAAAAATTGTGCATTAGTGGCAAAAGAATTTTAAAATTTGGAGTGTCTATCACTGGTGCCGTTCTGAGGGGGTGTCTGTAACTGGTGCTTTCACCTTAGTTCTTTTTAACATGAGAAAATTTTGCAAGCACTAGGTTCCCTGTAGAACAATTGAAACATTGCTCTACAATTGTGAGAACAAATAATAATTTCTGGTTTTAAAACTAATCGTTTCATTTCAGATATTAATTTTTCATTGTGTTGTTTTTTTTTTTTTTTTTTAATTACAGAGGGATAACACGGTTCGTGCCTTCAGAGAAGGAAAAATCTGGATCCTCATTTGTACAGAATTGATGGGTCGAGGTATAGATTTTAAAGGTGTCAACACTGTGGTCAACTATGATTTTCCTCTCTCTGCTGTTTCCTATATTCATAGGATAGGTAATGTACCTGGTCTTATTGAATTGGCAATTAAATTTAGTCCTTATTCGGTTTTCATTAATTTATTTAGTTAATAAAGGAGTCAATTTTCGATAACAAATCGTAGGGAGAAGAGCACAGATACAAAGTGAGTTGAGGAAGAAGAATTGAGAGAAGATTTACGCGGTTGAAAAAGCTACTTGAGAGAGAAGGGAAAACAAATTTAACAGGCTCATGCGAAAATGTCTGATGTCCAAAATATTTTATTGAGATGACAAATATAAAAAAATAAAAAATTAAAGAAAAGTACCATGACAAGGGAAATAGGAGCAAGAAGTCGAGGAACAAGTCTGATCAGGACTTATACAAACACAGCGTCTTCTAAACAGTGATTTGTATAGCTCTATTTGTTTTTACTCAGTCCAGTTGTTTGCTGTGAATCACCAGCTTAAGAACCTCCGTGTTTGAGCGGCTGGACTCGTCATCTTTTTTGCTACCTCTTTATTTATTACTAGAAGCACCATTTTTCGCTGCAGCTGTTCGCACAAAATTTTGGAAACACACTGCAAATCAAGTTCGGACCTGCACCGAGCACCTCAGGGTGCTTCGCTGATTTCAAAAATTCCGCGCGATGAGCAAAGTGCTACACCAATGCAAGAAAGATTAAAGATATCTGTATTCTTCTCAGAGACAGAGCACTACGCTAAAATACATAGGGAAGATTTGAGGCACACTGAATTTTTGAGGATTCAACAAAATAACACGTAAAACAACGGTCAACACCTTTTGATGTCGCATGGTGTTAAGCGGTGACATTCGGTGGACACAGGGGGGATAGGCCGGGAAGTGAGGAGGAAGGTGCTCACCATTCAACACCATGCGACATAAGAAGGGTGTTGACTATTGCTTTGTTGAATCCGCAAGAATTCAGCGTGCCTCTGCTGGAGGCAGTTAGTGCTCCGTCTCTGTTTGTCTCTATTTGTGTACAGTGAAAGTACATTATGTCGAACCGCGTGTAAGTCAAATTTTTCGTTATGTCGAACAAAACCTTCAGTCCCGTGAATTCTCCCATAAGAGCAATAATAAAATCTTTTGACTAAGTTGACCTTTGATGTGTCAAATGTTTATCTCAAACTCATATTTGGTCCCAAACCTTTTTTTTTATGTATAAATCAAACCAAACAGGAAATTCCCCTTCCGGCACAAATAAGAAATTTCTCGCAATCTCACCTTAGGGTTGTAAAACATTTTGTCCTAGACATTTTTTGTCCCTGATGATTCGTCCAATCAAATCTCGTTCTGTCCAACAACTGCAGGTCCACTCAATATTTTCGTCCCTGACTGCAGCATCCATTTTGCCACATTTGACGTTTTTTAAGGTCTAAAGTATATCTTTAGTCCTGTAATTTTAGTCCAGTAATGATCCGCCTTCGGCGGATCCAGTGGCAGACTAGCCAGTAGTGGATGGGCCAGCGGCGAACTTGCCAGTAGTGGACCAGATAGCGGCGGATCGGCTAGCGGTGGACTAGCCAGTGGCGGAAATCACCAGACTTAAAGGGAGCCTGGGCCGGCAGCAAAGATTACTCATACATACAGATATGGCATTAGCCATCTCGCCCATCTTAAGTGAAAAATGGATAAAACGCCGTCCGTGATACAACCGGGCATACAGAGAGGATCATAAAGATTACAGAATTCTGGTTCGAAAAGATTACGTTTCCCACTTTTCCTGTGTTTGTTTGTGGAACTAGAACAAACACGGAACGTGAACAGTGGAACATGGAACAGTTTTGTAACAGACAAACATGGAAAATGTAATCTTTTCTCTGTAATCTTTATGATCCCCTCTGTATGCCCGGTTGTATCACGGCCAGAGTCAACTTAACAAAATTCAGGCTAATGCCATATCTGTATGTATAAGTAATCTTTAGCCGGCAGAGATCCCTGGGCGTAAGATCGGGAGGTGCTGATTTTTGTTATTAGTGTCTAGGCTGTCAGTTGAAGATCGCAACGCGGAACACGATTGAATCATCAAAAAATGGGTTATCCAGTCCAGAGATAAACAGGGCTTTTCTTGAAGCATAAAGATTTTTTCGGAAAAAGATTAACGTGTAGAAGTTTGCGCGATCTTGTGTATAATTCGACTTACATCGTATTTCGCCTTTGTCGAATCGCCTGTTGTGTCGAACTTTTTTCCGGTTCCGTTACCGTTCGACACAATGAACTTTTACTCTACATATTCAGCACTGTTGTTTTCCCTGCCAAAGAGCAAAATAACTGCCTCCAAAAAGTAAAGGTAGAGGAACAGAACTTTATACAATTATCAAAGATTTTAATCATTTTTATATTTTTTCTTGTGAAGGTCGAACTGGGCGTGCTGGCAGATCTGGTAGAGCTGTGACATTCTTTACAACGGAGGACACTCCTCATTTACGGAGGTAGGCAAGTTTATAGACAAGTGGGGTAGAAGATTTCTCGGCTGAGTTATATTCCTCTCCTCTGAAAGTTCCTGGAATTATTCCATTTTGGGATTCATCCTTGATGATTTGTTCCCAAATAACCCCGAACAACCAAAAAAAAAAAAAATCTCGTCCACAACCGTCCGTAAGACTCCATGTTAAATCCTGCAAACCGCAAATAGATATAAAAAGGAGGCCAAGGAATCATTTGTTGGTTTTGATATTAATTCTGCTCAAACGCTCATTAATTTTGTCCTTATCATAAGTTGTTTCTCAACTGTGCTTCTCTATAACCTATAAGCTATAAAAGTGGTGGTTTAGATCTCTGCCATTACTCAAATCAATCAAAGGTCTTCATTCGTTTTGTTGTATTTTGTTTTAGTATCGCAACGGTCATGAAAGACTCTGGATGCCCCGTGCCTGATTACATGTTGAAATTAAAACGACCCAAGAAGAAGGATCGACAGAAATTAGAGCATATAGCCCCCGAAAGGAAGCAAATTTCAACTGTGCCAAGCTATGAAAAGTTCCAATTACATAAAGAAAAGTGAGTCATTTTTCTTGAAGAATTTTTGTTGGTTTTGTGCGTTTGTGAGAAAATTTCATAATTTTTTTATGAGCTCATTGTAATTTTTGCTAGATTTTACCTTGGAATCAACTAAGCATACAATTGCTGTTAGCAAAAGTTAGCAAGAGCCCCAATCTGCCGTGCTAAGGAAGAACGCCGTAAGCGACATGTGTTACTTAGACTGTTTTTGCTGTAGAGCCCATGCCTCTATTCTTTTACCGAGTTCCTCTTTGGGAGTTTATTATTGTTGCACCTACTTGGTCATTCAACTCTCTCTAACTGAGGCTCTCTGCCGGTCCAGGCATTTATGAAAGGCCGACTGTCTATTGTGTCTGAGAAAAAGTCGGAAATTTTTAGGAAAAGCTTGATGTACGGAAACAAACCTGAGATTCAAAAACAAAGCTCAAGATTCGGAAAATATAAAATGAGAGAAAACATAATAAAAATAAATATTAAATTTCGCCAGCAGGCTGGTAACAAAGAGTGGGGCTCTCAAACTTTTGCTGTGAGCAAATGAATAGTCCATTCTGATGTAAAAACCAGCAGAAATCACGAAAATCACTCCGAGAAAGTTTAAAATTCAGTATTAAATCTACATAACTACTTAAATGGCAAGATCGTAATGGCGGTTCGACGCAGGTATCATGAGAGATTCCTATCTAATATGCCACTTTCTCTTTGGAAGTACAGAGGTTCAATTTAGATAGGAATCTCCCATGATACCTGCGTGGAACCGCCATGAAGCTCGATTCTGTGAGTGAATTTCGTGACTTTTTAGTGTACTCATCGTCTTTTTTACAGGTTTTTATGCAAGAATCAACTCTTCAATCCCGCGTAGCAAAAGTTCGCAAGAGCCCCATTGTATCATAATCGTGTTGAGTCACTATTGAGTGCGTGTTATTCGTATGCATGGTGTCATTCGGATAGGCTCCATTCCTATAGGAACCCTTTAATCTTTACGCTGTGTGTATGATAGCTCAGGAGTCATCTGTGAATTTCTACAGAGATGGAAGGATTTCTATGGGAATGGAACCTATCACCCATACATAACTCATAAGAATGACATGTTGGAATATGGACTCAATGGCATTATGGTACGATCGTTCATAGTCATCCTGCAGTGTTCATTAAAATTCCCAAATTTTAGTTATTGAACAGATACTTACTAGATAAAGTTCTTTTTCAAAGAATTAGAAAAATTCAGAAATTCTGAAAGAGCTAGAGAAAGCTGGAAAATAGCTGGAGACACCCAAAAAAATCTGGAATGGGGTAAAAACCCCAAAACCTGTGGCGCCATTTCTCATCCAGAATTCACAACTCAAATCAATATAGGGATTATCCTTGACAAATTGTTCCAATCCACTAATGTTTTGTGTTCTTTTTTGTTTCAGAGTCAAAAGGATAAATAAGCAATTAAGGAAAAAAGGCAAGCGAGGAATTAGCATGATGCCCGAGAAGAAGGTTTCTCACCAGAGTAGTTTAGCAAATAAGTATTACTCTAAACATTACAACATCAACACAACGAAGAAGAAAAAACTAAAAAAGGGCAATGAAGAGTCAATGCCTTCGGTTGAAGATTAGATTAATGTTTTATGTATTTTTTTTTTCTTTTTTCTGTTCGACTTCCTCGAGGACTCAGGTGATCTCGGAGGATATTTTGTAAATTGTTCTGATTCTGTTCAAAATTTGTAAAGATTAAATCAATGTTTTTTAATGCAAGTGATTTGATCAATCATTATTTTCTTCTACAGGAATAGGCCTGCCATTTGATTGAAGAAAGCGACTGTATCTGGAAAAAACTTCCTGATAGCGGGGATTGACATTTTTTGGCTCTTAATCAATTTGGTGCCTTTTTAATCTTAATAGTTTTTCACACTTGTGCAAGTGGTGCTTGTGCCGCCATCTTGAAAAATTGAAGCGGGAATCGGGGAACGAACTTTCACTGTATTTATAATCTCGAGGTCGGAGTCATAGATTTTCTACAAGGAATAAAAAACTGAAGAAAAACTGAACAAAATTTGCAAAGTGGACCTACGATAATTTCATATAATTTTATAGCACTTAAGTTGATAACATTTTTAGTCTCAGAGCCTGAGTTGAATAATTAATGTGTGTAATAAAAATTGAAGAGAAACTTAACAAAACATATTATGCGATGTAGACTTATGATAATGACTTGACTTGACAGCATTTAAGTTAGTAACATTTTAGTCTTGGAATCCGAGTTGGATATTTTTTATCTGTAATAAAAAATTGAAGAAAAACTTACAAAACCATACTGTGCGATAAGGACTTATGAAAATAATATACGATTTGACAGCGCTTAGGTTAATAACATTAACATTTTAGGTTCAGAATCTACGTTTGATAATTTTTACCTGTATTGAAAAAAACTGAAGAAAAACTGAACAAAATTTGCAAAGTGGACCTACGATAACGTCACATAATTTTATAGCACTTAAGTTGATAACATTTTTAGTCTCAGAGCCTGAGTTGAATAATTAATGCGTGTAATAAAAATTGAAGAGAAACTTAACAAAATATATTATGCGATGTAGACTTATGATAATGACGTGACTTGACAGCATTTAAGTTAATAACATTTTAGTCCCGGAATCCTAGTTAGATATTTTTTACCGGTAATAAAAAATTGAAGAAAAACTTACAAAAACATACTGTGCAATAAGGACTTATGAAAATAATATACGATTTGACATCTAAGTTAATAACATTAACATTTTAGGTTCAGAATCTACGTTTGATAATTTTTACCTGTATTGAAAAATTAGATAGGAAAAACTTAACTAAACATAATATGGCATTCGGAACCTAAATTTACAGGAATAGTGAAAAAAAAACAACAGAAGAAACAACCCACTGAAAATTGCATCGGAGCAAAAAAGTACAATTAAAAAAAATTGATCAGGACTTTGGTTTTAACTTAATAGTTATGGGTGATTTTACAATGGGAGGGGAGGTTCCATCTGAAGACAATGATTTTAGAGTCTAGTTAAAAAATAAGACTTTCGAAACTGCCATGGCCCAAAATCAAGAGATATTGATGATATCATTTTGATCCTTATTCGAGGACATGATGCTGCCTAGAACGCAAGCCTGTAATGAAAGAGAGAAGACATTGTGAGTTGATAAAATAAAACCTAAATTTAAACAAGAGAACAAGAAAAAAGTCTGCGTTCGGCAAGATAGATTAGAAACGTTCAGGGTCCTGCGGGCTGATTGCTTATTTTATGCAGAACTGATCATTAAGACTGTCTTTGAGTAATGCTATAAAATGAGGGGAAGAGGAAAACACCGGGAAACTTGTCGATAAACATTTCAACGCTCGTATTAACAGAAATGCAATCTCATCCAAGTCATTAGGTAAGTTTTATTAGAAAAATAAGTAACCGATCAAGAAAAAAAAAAAAAAAAAAGGTCAACAACTCAGGGGGTCCACGATGAGGTTCATGAACCCCTGCGGGGCTCCACGGATGAAAAAGTTTGAGAACTGCTGATACAGAGGGACTCTAGGTAGACCAATGGTGCACCTAAAACTTGAATGAAGAGATACTTACTTTAGAAGCTTTGATTTCTTCATCCCAACTATCTTGACTAATCTTAGGAATGACAGCAATGAACAACTTTGTTATTTTCTCAACGTTTTCCTTGAAGATTTTCAATACACTGGTAACATTTACTTTTTCTCCTTCGTCACGCCATGAATCGTAATCAGTCGCCATAGCTACAGCTGCGTAACATAGACCAGCTTCTTTTGCCAAAATTACCTGTTGATTGACCGACAAAGAGACGAAGTCTGAATTAATACATTTTACAATAGCGGGAGGTTTTAACAGGGTTGTTTAAAAGCAAAGTTTGTTTAATGACCTGGATACAAGAAAGCTATTACCAGATTACAAAAATTGTTCATGACCGAAAAAATGTTTCTACCGTCATGAAAAAAGTGAGCAAAAGCAACAATTCTGTACAATGAACTGTACACTCCAGTACTTTAACATTACCATAAAGTATATTGAGTGACCGTGACCAAGAAATTATCATTTTTATTTCTGGGTAATCTAGAGATAGGTCTTTTGAGGTGTGATTAGGGGATTAAAGAACCACTTGAATTTATGACCTTCTTGATTGAGATACGCTCTTGAAGGTATCTGTAGCTTTGTCAAACTGACAGGTCACTTTCTTGGTGACCGCATGATTAAATGAAATTTCCGTAATGGTTTAGAAAACATGGTGAAGGGGGCCATTTTTCATGACAAAAAAAATAGTTGGGGAGTTTATTTTCTTTGGCAAAAACGGTTCCAGAAAATGGCAACCCTGTAGTTATGGTATTAAAAAAAAAAAAATGCGGAAACTTGCCTCAGGAACTAATGTCATATTGACCAGATGAGCACCCCACGACCGGAACAGATTGCTTTCGGCTTTACTAGAAAACCGAGGTCCTTCAATCGTAATAGCTGTTCCAGACGTATGAACTTTAAATCCAAGCTCTTCAGCAGTTTCTATTAGAATCTTCCTTGTCTTATTACAGAAAGCAGGTTCCATAGGAATGTGACAGACGGCTGGATTCAGATCAGACCCATCGAAAAATGTCTGTATCCTGTGCCGAGTTCTGAAAAACAGGTTTTTTTGTAGCTTTGATTTATTTTTTTAGATTTACTGACTGGAATATTGCACTGTTCAAGAGAGTTTACAAAAGCAATGGGGCTCTTTTAACTTCCGTTACATGCAAGTGAATAGTTACATTTTGCATAAAAACCAGCAAAAATTGCGATGCGCCCGTAAAAAAATTACAAAATTCACTCACTGACTCACAAAATGACTATGAAGTCTAAGGCATTACGCCTTAATGTTGCCTTACGCCGTTGTAATGGCAGAGTGATGCAGGTACTATGACCTTCAAAAGAAAGTCCTCTCATCGAAATTATCCTTGATTATACTGTCCATTATTTTTCAAAGAGTTTTAGATTTTTTAAGGCATACTTTCAGTTAGACTCTGAAATACCTGAAAACTGTAAAAGAAGTTGAAACTAGTCGAGGAATGGAAGAACGAAAATTTCTACCAGGATACTTTCTTTTGAAAGTCATAGTATTATAGACAGTGGCAGATCCAGCACTTGCTGGATCTAACACTCTTGCCTTTTCCCTTCTTCTCCCCTCTTTTCCCACTTTTTGGGCCAAACGGGGGGGGGGGGGGGGATCGCCCCATTCGCCCCCCCCTCCTGTATCCATCAATGATTATAGAAGATTCTTCTTTAATTTTAAGCTTTCCTCTCTGTGTTTCTAGTTTCTACAGAGAGAGTGACAAATTAGACAGGGATCTCTGATGACACTTGCATAGTTCTGCCATTTAAGAATAAAGATGGCAGAGCTCGGCAGATATTATAGGAGATTACGATATCATTTGTCTCTCTCTTTCTAGAAACACACAGCAATAAGCTTCATAATAGACGGGAATCTCCAATGGTACCTGCGTAGCTTTCAGGGATGGGAACCGATTCGGAACCCGGAACCGGAACCCGAGGAACCGGTTGATTTTAGGGAAACCAGAACCGGAACCGGAACCTGGATGAAAATTTCAAACAAAACCGGAACCGGAACCAGAACCGAAATGACGCAGCCCGGAACCGGTTTCTAATTGGTTCTGAATCGGTTCCGTGTCAGCTGTGATATTTTATCTGTGGCAAAATTTTTGGCATGAAGTAAATCTATTTTCATTGTCATCTGACCTCCTTTACAGCCTTTAGTTGCTTAGATCTGTTTAAATTTCTTTTCCTGTCTGTCTATCTACTGTGGAAATTATATCCGGAAACTTTTGAGCTTAACTAATCAGCTCACAGGTAAACATCAATTGTTTACTTTCAATGAAGTTTTGAATTTTTCGAATTTTACCGGAACCGATACCGGAACCGGAACCTGCCGACCGGAACCGGAACCAGAACCAGAACCTGAATCATCTGGTCCGCCGGAACCAGAACCGGAATCGGAACCTAAATCTCTGGCCTGTTAGAACCAGAACCGGAACCGGAACCAAATTCCGAATCGGTTCTCATCCCTGGTAGCTTTGCAATTACTCCTTTAACTTCACTGTCATTTTGTGAGACTATGAGTGATTTTCATGATTTTTTAGTATACTCATTGTCATTTAAGCTGTTTTTTATGCAAGAATAGGTCTGCTGCTAACTTTTTCTACAATGCTGTAGAGTGTTAAATCTTAAGTAAAATCGCATGAATAGTCCATTGGTGGCATCAGAAGGTCATAAAATGCAGTATGAAACTCACGAGAGACGTTTAATGAAATCCAAGATGGCGGTAAAATATCGAGCAACCTGTATGCATGCACTACGAACATCCAAGGATAGCTAACTTCACAATATCGATCACACCTAATCACAATGTAAATAAACACCTAACCTCTGAAGCTGTGAGGTTGTCAACGTTGGCAATCCTTGGATGTTAAAGGTGCATGCATACAGATTGCTCGATATTTTACCGCCATCTTGGATTTCATTAAACATCTCTTGTGAGTTTATTATCGCATTTCATGACCTTCTGATGCCACCAATGGACTCCAATGGCCACCAATGGACTTTTTGGGCGTTTTTACAAACGATGATACACTCTTTATCGTTGTAGCAAAAGTTTGCAACAGACCCATTGACTATTCAATCGCACACAGCAAAAGTTAGCAAGAGCCCCATTTCAGAGATAATAGAAGAGATGGAACCAGGAATTTGTCTTTCATTCTCACCGTCCATTTAAGCGAGTGTATTAGAAAAGAACAAAAGAAAAGGCTAATATCGCATGATTGATCCCACTTTCTGTCCTCCTTTAATTCATGTTATCAAATGGGCAGAGAAAGAGAGGGTCCAGTCCCTGAATCTGCCTCTGGAAAATAGATTTACTTTTAAGTAGATTTTACAAACGCTCCGCTCTTCCTGGAATGATACTTCTGATTATAAGTTCATTGATTAGTTCAATTTTAGGCTAATTTCGAGGTTTGGGTGAAAAAACGGAGAATAGAAAATCACGTTATTAGAGCATAGGAATTGTTGTCGAACCTCAGATTTAACCAAAATTAAAATATGCATCAAAAGTGGGATTTAAATAACAGCCTGCTTTTAACTTTGGCAAGCGTACATGTCGGCATCACTGCAATGGGCCTGTTGCATGACATTTTTTTATTTCATTTTATGAAATTAGAATGAAAATCATTGACCCCATATTTTTTCTTTTTTTGATTTGGACACGCGAACACCGAGAAAAAAGGGTGCAAAGTTGCTCAAATTTGAAAATATTTGAAACGACCCTGTTTTGGCGGGAAGAGGGTACGGTGGCTCGCTACGTCACGATTTGTATAGAGTCCCTTGATGGAAATATTGTATAGGGAGTATCGACATGACGCTTTATGCACTTTGACAGGAGTCGATTTTGTCGACTGCCTGAACGAATTCGAAGGTTAAGTTCAACAGTGGACCAGTGGTGGACTGGCGGATTTGCCGGCATTCCAGTCCGTTCCCATACGTTCCTCTACGAATCGACTCCTTTCGTGTGGAGCCTTCGATGTCGTCGACTCCTGCTCGACTCCGTGAGAGCCTAAAACCAACGACCAATCACAACTCGTTGAGCTCGTGTCGGTACTCCCTATACAATATTTCCATCAAGGGACTCTAGATTTGTATAGCCGAGCGGTGCGAGAGTCGAGACCAGCGAAGCCGGCCGCTGTCCCGTTGAATTCTTACGGCACGCCACTTCCGCGGCAGTCGAACCATCCCTCTTTACACGCGATTTTCTCGAATATCGTTTGTCTCACGTAAAAATTCATAGAGATCAAATCGAAAGAGCATTAAATTTCCATGCTGTTTGGTGTCTTTATTTTCCTGCTCGAGTGGGTGGACATCAAATGCGGCAGACCGCAAAAATGACGGATTAGCGCATAAAAGTCCGGTATTGCATTTTTAAAAGTGGTTTTTTACCGTCTTAACAAGAGGTTCTGAAAACTTTTGAGTTTAATGATCCGATAGGAAATTTTGTGTTCTTTAAAATTGTTCCTTAGTATTTTCCTCGTCAGATGAACGGTTATTGAGATAAAAAGAGAAAATCGGTGAAAATGACGGTTTTTTGTCAGAACTTTCGCATCATCAACGTTTGAGTTTTTCCTATTTCCAAGCTAACAGAAAAATTGAGAAAAAACCAGAAGTACACATCTAAACGGGAATTTTACGTTCTTCAACTTTGATCCTTACCACTTTTTATGCAAAATGCATCGTAATCGAGATAAATGCAGGTAAATATACGAGAACTCCGGAGTCGTAGTCACTATTTTAACCCGGAGCAACTCAACGTTTTTCATTAATTTTCATTTATCTCGATTACGATGCATTTTGCATAAAAAGTGGTAAGGATCAAAGTTGAAGAACGTGAAATTCCCGTTTAGATGTGTACTTCTGGTTTTTTCTCAATTTTTCTGTTAGCTTGGAAATAGGAAAAACTCAAACGTTGATGATGCGAAAGTTCTGACAAAAAACCGTCATTTTCACCGATTTTCTCTTTTTATCTCAATAACCGTTCATCTGACGAGGAAAATACTAAGGAACAATTTTAAAGAACACAAAATTTCCTATCGGATCATTAAACTCAAAAGTTTTCAGAACCTCTTGTTAAGACGGTAAAAAACCACTTTTAAAAATGCAATACCGGACTTTTATGCGCTAATCCGTCATTTTTGCGGTCTGCCGCATTTGATGTCCACCCACTCGAGCAGGAAAATAAAGACACCAAACAGCATGGAAATTTAATGCTCTTTCGATTTGATCTCTATGAATTTTTACATGAGACAAACGATATTCGAGAAAATCGCGTGTAAAGAGGGATGGTTCGACTGCCGCGGAAGTGGCGTGCCGTAAGAATTCAACGGGACAGCGGCCGGCTTCGCTGGTCTCGACTCTCTCACCGCTCGGCTATACAAATCGTGACGTAGCGGCCACCCCAATCTCTTCCCGCCAAAACAGGGTCGTTTCAAACGGGTCCAAATTTCATGTCGTGTTTCTCTGTAATGATACATCGTGGGGAAAAAACGGAGACCATCAACGTTTTCCTCTTGCTCAGGATTTTCTGTTTTTCAATAAAAAACATCAAAATTCCGATCTATGCAACAGGCCCATTGAATTGATTTAATCAATTTAATTAAGTTTAATAACTCCAAACATGCTGTATGTTCCTATGGACCGATACATTTTAAATAGATAAATATTAAATAAAAAATAAAAAAAACCTATCAATGAATGAATCAATGACAACAAGATCTCCTGGAGCAATTTCTTCCCTCAAAGATCCAGTTGCAGTCGAGACAATGACATGAGACAACCAAGCTTCTTTAACGCCCAAATGTTTGCTCGATAGTTTACGTTGCTTGGATTTATGTTGTGTTCACGACCATGCCTTATCATAAATATAAAATGTGAAATCCAAATTAGTAATGAATAAAGGGGATATTTTTTGTAGAAAAAAAAATGGAAAAATGATAATAGAAATGAAAACCTTTTAGTGCTTTGTCTCTTTGGGAAGGAATTGAGAACAAAAAAATTCATAGTTCAATAAATGGACGATTCTCTGCTAACTTCACTGTTTTTTTTTTTTTTTGACCCTCAGGTTTTTTTTTGACCCTCAGGATTTTTTTTTTTTTTTTCTGTCTTTAGATGGAGCCCTTTTTTACCCAAATACTTCAGGGGGATCTTAAGTATTGCCGTTAAAATTGAACCCATCAAAGTAAAAAGAAAAAATCATCCAGCGTCGGAGATGTCAGTCATTTAACCATTCAGCTAATCAGTGCGGAAAACAGGCCAGGTGCGTAAAATGCGCGGGCAAAACTGGACGGCTGATTGTATTTTTGCTAAACGTATCATTAATCCTAAGTGTGCCAATTGTGGTGTTATAGGCCATCCTGCCACTACAGAGGATGTCCGTTTGCTAAAGAGATGCAAGCTGATAGAAATAACTTATTAGTTAAAAAAAAAAAAAGGGGATACCGTCATAATCAGTAAAAAATTTCCCCCCCCTTCCGATAAAAGGGAAAAAGGAAAAAACAAAACAATCGCTATGAGAACCGAAAATTTTTGCAGGGTCTCACACGGGCCAAATGGCTCAGCCTCAAAAAAACGTGTCATACGCGGAAAAAGTCTCAGGTGGGAATAAAGAGCCTGATAACGAAGTTATTAAGCAACTTTTAAAAACAATCGAGTCACAGAAAAAACAGATAGAAGAAATGAGCAAGCGCATGGCGCGTTTTGAATCTCTTTTCTTCAAACGATAGATAACTCCGATGATGAAAAATTTTTAACCTCTCTATGCTCAACTTAATAGCCTGGAACGCAGGAGGCCTTTCTGCTTCCAAGGCTTTAGAATTAGGAGATACCTTGAGTAATCCCCAAAATAGACGCAGCTCTCATCTCAGAAACTCACTTCACGAGAGAAGAGAAGAGATTTTTTGAAGGTTACAAAATGTATAACGCACGTCATCCGTCCAACAATGCAAGAGGGGGGGTTCTGTAGTTGTGCGAAAAAAATTTTAAAACACTCGCTGTTTAAAAATTATCGAGTCAGAAAAGTTTCAAGTTGTTGTAATTGAGATAGAAACCGAGCTTGGCAGGTTCAACTTGGCCTCTATTTACTCTCCACCGAGACATTTAATAAAAAAAATTGAATACGAGGAACTGTTTCAAAATTTAGGCAGGCTTTTTCTCATCGGAGGCGATTGGAATTGCAAAAATGTGAGATGGGCATCTCGTTTAACTAACAACAAAGGCGCTAATCTAGAGAGCGTGATTAACGACTTGGGAGGTAATTTTATCACTCCAGGAAAACCCCACTTATTTTCCGCCTCCTGGCGCTACTAATAAAAAACCCGGATATTTGAGTTTTTTTTGTGTAAATAACATCCAGCTGCAAAACCGTGTTGCTTGCGATGTACTTGATATAAAAGTAGATCATGCTCCAGTCACTTTAACGCTATTTATCAGTCCAACTATTCTAAAAAAGCCTCCCACTTTAGTTTCTCACAGAATGGACTGGAATAAATTCAAAAATATTCAAACCCAAATCGAATAAATATCGATGTAAGAATTCACTCCTTTGAACTTCTTGAAAACGAGACGGACTCGCGGTTAAACTAATACAGGAAGCAGCCAAAGCCAGCACTCCAGTAGCATCCAATGGGATACGTCCTGCCAGCCTCCCTCTTGAATTAATTCAGCTCATTAAAAGTAAGAGAAAGGCGCGTAGAAAAATGCAAACAACGAAATTTGAAACAGATAAAAAAAAATTTTAATCGTATTAAAAAAATTGTTAAAAAAAGGTTAGATAAATTCAGGAACGAAAAATTTAAAAAATTTCATTACTAGTTTGGGGCTAGAGAAATAGATGATTATAGTCTGTGGAAAGCCAAAAAATATTTGAAACGTCCCGCCCAGTTAAGCTTTCCCATTAGGAATAGCGAGGGGGGGGGGGCGTCCAACAGCCAAAAAAAAGCAGATGTTATAGCCAAGCATCTCGAAAATACTTTTCAGCCTAATCCCTGTGAAAATCCAAATAGATTACGCCTTTTGGAAATAGAAAATGAAAACATCACACTGTTGCCAAATGTTAAAATGGAAAAAATATCATATGACGAAGTGTTTAATGAGATTAAATATAAAACTAAATTGAAAAAAGCTCCAGGTTTCGACTTGAAAAATGGAATCTTAATTAAACAACTTCCTCAAATAGCCATTAGAAAACTAGCTCAAATTTTCAACGCAGCTTTGGAGTTAAAACGTATCCCAAACCAATGGAAGAAAGCAGAGATTATCGTCCTACTGAAACCGGGGAAGCCCCTGCCGAAACCCAGTTCATATAGGCCGATATCATTGCTTCCTACAATTGGAAAATTGTTCGAGAAACTGTATATCAAAAGACTGTTAAAAGTAGTAAACGGAAAAAAAATTTCTCATAAATGAGCAGTTTGGATTTAGATCCAAACATGGGACGCTCGAGCAACTTCATCGTGTATCCTCTACCATTGAAAAGGGCCCCAGAAGAGGGAAGTTTCTGCAATGCTGTGTTTCCCAGACGTCGCCCAGGCGTTCGATAGAGTGTGGCACCAGAGATTGATATTTAAGCTCTCCAAAATGCTCCCGGGCAACCCCGTGGAGTTAATAAAATCATATGTATCTGATAGATTTTTCAGGGTTAGGTTTGAGGACTCCATTTCGGATTTTTTGCCCAAATTAAAGCAGGGGTACCTCAAGGCTCAGTGCTTTCACCCTTGTTATACAGCTTATTCACCTCAGATATCCCAAAAGCGCGGGGAGGGTGCAAACTGGGAGTCTTCGCGGATGACACAGTGTATGTTGCCACTGCTCCTAAGTATGACCAAACAGTCGCGCTGTTACAAGAAAGTCTGGAAGAAGTTCAGGAATGGACTTCATCCGACCGCACCAAATTAAATGCAAGTAAATCTGAGAATGTTGTTTTTACCAATAAGTCCTATGTTCACACCCCCTTGGTTCTCAATCGTGAACTCATTCCTCCCCCATGAGGGCCAAATACCTTGGCCTTATCATGGATTCGAAACTAAGATGGAAAGAACACATATTAAAAAAAAGACAGCAAATCCAGCTCAAAAATCGTCAAATGCTATGGCTAATCGGACGCCAATCAAAATTAAAACTCGACAATAAACTCTTACTATACAAAACCATGATAAGGCCAATATGGGGCCCACGGTTGCCAACTGTGGGGGTGTGCTGCTAAAAACAACATTCGTCAGATAGAAAATTTCGCAAAATCTAATTTTGAGGCAATATTCAATGCCTGGTGGTATGAGAGTAACAGTAATATTAGGGCTGAAATCGGAATAGAAAGCATTGAAACGTACATCTCTAGGATGTACAACAATTATGAAACTAGACTACATGCCCACCCAAACCCCGGGAAACGGTTATGCTCCTGGATTGGTGTGGAGATGTAAGAAGGCTAAAAAAAAGGAAGCCACACGAGCTCTCCACCCCGTATTTTATAAAAATTTTGAGCGCGCCTTGGCCTGTTTTTTCCGCCAGAGACCATCTCTTAGATAAGTGAGAATTCATGAGAAAACAAAAAGCATGAATGTAAGTAGCTATACATGTTAAGTTTTTCCCACTTTTTACTGAATCATTTTCATATTTATTTCATTTTATTTTTGTCTATTTATTTAATTATTTGTTTAGTTTTTTGATTTAACTTCTTTTTTTTTTTTTATTTTTTTTTTTATACCTATCCACCAATTTTTTTTTATTTATTTACTTTCATTTTATTTATTTTTTTTTTTATTTTATTTTATTTTTTTTTTATTTATTTACATTGATAAAAGTGGATGTTACTATGTATCACCGATACGATAAAAACAAAATTGTATAGACTAGTAAGTAAGTCTGAAATTTGTATGTACGAATCTGTTAATTGCGAAAATTTTACAATAAAATAAAAAAAAAAAAAAAAAAACCAATACTTCAGGGGGCAGATGCTTTTTCGCATCGGAGATTTTAAACAGTATTTCTAGCATGGGGGGATACAGGGAATTGTCTTTCTCTCTCTCTTCCCCATTTGAAAACATGCGTTAGAAAAAGGGCAGAAGTCACGTGATGGCGCCCTCTGCTATCCTTTTGTAACACATGAGTTCAAATGAAAGGAGAGAGAGAAAGATAATTGCCTGTATCCGCCCATGATTTCTAGGCATAGGCAGACAAATGACTCAGCGATATGATAGAATAATTTGGTACTAATTTTTTACATAGATAGAGGTTGCATAAAAAAAAGGGGCACTTGTAAAAACTTGGAGAACGATTTCAGGCTTTGAAGAGCGCTGAAAGAGACATTTGATTATTTTGAGGGAGAAATTTTTAAGGGGTATTTCTCAACTTTGAATACTCTCTAAAAAAACACACCCTCAAGATGGTGAAACGCATGTTTCAGAGACAAATAGAGACTCAAAACAAAGCTTGCAACAGGTGTCCACTTTTCTGGCTCAAATTTGGTCAGAACTCATTGAAACAAAAGCCAACATTAGCCTACTGTTGACTGGTGAGCGCATGGTTTGCATTCGCCAAGCAAAACCTGTTTACGTTTTCAGGACCGCGGACCAATCACAGCTTTTTGTTTAGCTCACCACTCAACAGTAGGCTATGTTTATCAGTGCAGCCGGTGACTCCCGAACAAAACTGTGCGCACTAAACTCGCTTCACTTTCTTAAAACGGGAAGCATACGGTGTGCTGGGTCTCTTTTTTGTCTCCAGCATGTTTCAACCTATCTCAAAATTCAAAGCCCCTATATTCAAATAATAATGAGTGCACTTTTTTTTCACAAACCCTGTAGAAACAGTGGAGAACAATGCACTTTGGCAACTTTTTTGACCACTTGAACCTATTCAAAAGGCCGAATTTGAACATGTTCTCGGCTATGCAAAAAACTTTGTCTGTCTGGAACAAAACAGGCAATCAGACTCTAAAAAAAACAAGAGGGAAAATTATAAGATACAAAGATTGATAACCTGGCTAATAGGACAAAAGGAACATTTGCGATTGTCCCTTAAATTTAAGACATCAGATGGTGGTCCATAGGGGGTTTCGATTTTTTTTCCACTGCTTTTTCAAAAATTTTTGGATTATTTAAACCTGAGCCTCCAATAATTCCAATCTAGAAGAAAAACAGAAGCACATAGTTCAAAATAAAGCGAAAAAAAAAGGAAGAATATGTTTCCTTCAAAAAAAGAAAGTATAAAAATTACATCCGGCAAATAACCAGGAGCCGTAAAATTTTGGTCCTCAAACTCACAGTAAATTGCCTGCAAGTTGCATCTTGATCTCTCAACAAATCGGTGGCGAGGATTCACTACTTATGGGTGACTTGTTTGAGTCCGAGAACCAACGTTTTTAGGGTCCATACCCCAAATGTTGAAAATGAAAAAGATGGTGCACGATATATCGGAATCAATTATTTACAGTTGCAAAAAAAATTGAGAAGCAATGGGTTAATCACGTAGAACGGGAAAATACATACAAGGTGTTAAAAAAAAGGAACAGCTCCACATAACTCAAGTATGGGTTCATGAGGGTAGTGTTATGGGTGGATCCAGTGTTGCCAAATTGAGGGTAAAAAGCCGTATCGTCCCCATTTAAATCAATGTAAAACATACAGCTTTTTCACCCCAATCTGGCAACACTGAGTGGATCTAGAACAAACTATGGGAGGGACTATTTTGTGCTGAGGGGGAGGGGTGGAGCTTTTCCAAGATTTGTATTGTTCATGGGCTCCCGCAGAAAAATTTCCAAGGGACTGGGGATTGTTTGAGCACCAATGGAAGGTCTGGGGGGGCACCCCTTCCGGCCCTCCCCCTGAAAAAAAAAGGGAAAAACTTTTTTTTTCATCCAAATAGTATACAATTATTAAGCCTTTGTGGGTGTATAAAATAGCAATAATTTTCATGTGTTTGATTTTATGAATAAAAGGACAACATATAGTAATAATGACAATAAAATATGTATAATTCTACTACTTCTTGCAAAATATGAGTTAAAATTATACAAAATGAACGAAGAAATAATAAGGTTTGTAACTATTACTCCTTTGATTAACATTTCATTTTTTTGTTCTTATCATTTCTGAGCGTGAAATTTTGACTGTTTTGAAACCCGGGGCCCCCCCCCTCCCCGCTGTGGTCGTTCATGGGTTTTTTTTACCTGTATTTATACTTAAAGCATTTTTTCAGATTTTAGGGGCCATGGCATCTATGCCCCCCCCCCCTCTTTTTGGATCCACTTCTGGACCAATGCTAGTTTACATGCAGCAAGTAAGCTTGAAAAGTGTCAGAGCATTCCTATTCCAAAATGGAATTTCTTCCAGGGACTTTCATAAAACCTTTTTGAGCTGGAACTGCTGGAAGGGATTTTGAGAAAGGGCAAAGCTTGAAGAAGAACTCTTGATTGGGTACCTTCACAGAAGATGTCATTGCTCCGGATCCTTCGAAGTCGGTAGAGAAGCGGGAAGTTCAAAATTGCTGCGGAGCTGAATTGGTCCCGTGTGAATGGGTTGAAAATGTATCCCGTACAAAGGAGACACTGCTTGCGAGTTCCGATGAACACTGAAACAAGCGACGTTGCATTTTAAAAATCTGAGACATTGAAGAGATGGCGATGTTAGGAGAGTGAGAGAGAAAGATAGATAGAGAGGGAGGGAGAGAGTAAAAGAAAGAGTGAGAGTGGGGATCGCCACGCGCCGCGCGCCGCGCGGCAGATAGATAAATCTTCTGACATAATACAAGGGCTCTCCACCCTTTTAGAGGTCCACTATCGGCCGCATTGGCGCCACAGTGGGTAGAACATAGCAATTTGGGGGCCCAAAAAAATTTTTAAAAATTAAAATAAAGAGACAGTTCTTCTTTTGAAGCTGAACTGTTTTTTAACTATTTTTCAGATGTGATCGTTTTTTAGAAGTGGTTTCGAGTGAGGGAAATTTAGTCCTGGAAGCTTTTGAACGATAAGTTTAGGCAATTTTAACTTTCTGATTTTTGACCACCAAATCCGTTATACCTGTCTACTGTGTGGCTTGGAGTAGTCGTGCGGTATCACCTTTAGCTTACGGCTGGATGATATGAAACACACAGCAAAAACAATGTAAGCACTCGCATACTTCTAATTTATTCTGTGACGTCGGTCGTCGAGTGTAGTTTGGCAACGCTGCATTTCGTCAATTTAAACCCGTACAAAATATCGATGTGAGGGAGAGTAGGTACTGTGTACCTCCAATAGTTCAACCTTATTCATGTGTTTAAATGGACAAAATTCGGCGTTGCCAGATTACACGCAACGCCACTGCTTCTGTAGCACAGTAATCGAAATACAGCAAACTACCTGGGGGGGTCGGTCGGTGTCATCGGGGAAAAAACAAAAAAAAAAAAGAACTTTTTGTTTCAATTTTTGTTTTTTTTTTTTGCTTTTTTGGAAGCCGCTCTCCCCAGGGCTTTTCCCGTTTCTTTCGCTCCCAGTATAGCGTATAAAAGACAGTTCAGCCCTATGTGTTTGATCGATGCAATACTGAAAGCCCGTGCCACACCCAAGCGAACGCGAACGCGTTCGCGTTCACTCTGGTGTGGCATACCTTGCGACGCGACGCTACGTATCCTGCACGGAACATCTTTCCGCTTTTGTCTGTTTGTAATCCGTGTAGTTTATGTTTTTTTTTCCCCCAAAAAACGTGACCATTTTATAGTTAAAGCTATTAGAAACCCTTCCTCTTATTTTTTCTGATTTTTATAATGTCATTGATTCCTAAATAAAAAGAAGTGGTGCTTTACTTGGTTTATTGTGTTATTTATGGTTCTAAATTTATTAAAGAAAAAACAAAAAAAGGGTTTTTTTTTACAGCATAAACGGTGCACGGACATTCATCGGTCAATATCTACCCATTATATCAGTGGAAGTCACCTATCAATGATGATAAAAACCCCTTGAATCCCTTGCGAAATGCCAAAACGTTCGCGAACGCGTCGCGGGCGCTGCGAACGTTCGCGTTCGCTCTGGTGTGGCCACATGCATTGAAATACATGGCGCGGCTTTTTTTTCGTAGCGTTCGCGTTCGCTCTGGTGTGGCATACCTTACGACGCGATGCGACCAAAGAGCTATACATTTATCTAGAGAGGCGGTTTAATAGGTAACCTGCGTAACCACCATGGGGGATTTTTAGGTTAGGTTTAAGCGAGTAATTTGTCCATTTGTTTCCGTTTTTTTTGATGCGGCATCACCGCACAATGGATCAAAGCATGTTCCGATCCACTGTGCGGTGGCGCCGCATCAAAATACACGGAAACAAATGGAAAATTACTCGCTTAAACCTAACCTAAAAACCCCCCATGGTGGTTACGCAGGTTACCTATTAAACCGCCACTCTAGATAAATGTATAGCTCATTGGATGCGACGCTACGCATCCTGCACGGAACATCTTCCCGCTTTTGTCCATTTGAAATCCATGTATTTTATGTTATTTTTTCTCAAAAACGTGACCATTTTATAGTCAAAGCTATTAGAAACCTCTCCTCTTATTTTTTCTGATTTTTATAATGTCATTGATTCCTAAATAAAGAAAGTGGACCGTCACTTGGTTTATTATGTTATTTATGGTTCAGAATTATTACAGAAAATACAAAAAAAGGGTTATTTTACAGCCTAAACGATGCACGGACAATCATCGGTTAATATCTACCCATTATATCAGTGGAAGTCACCTATCAATGATGAAACACCTTGAATCCCTTGCGAAATGCCAAAACGTTCGCGAACGCGTTCGCCTGCTAATCCATTGCCACGGATTCGCTTGCGAACGTTCGCGTTCGCTCTGGTGTGGCCACTTGCATTGAAAAATACAAGGCGGGGATTTTTTTCGTAGCGTTCGCGTTCGCTTAGGTGTAGCACGGGCTTACTCTGCCTACAGAGCTATGAAATTGGACAGGTTTATCTTATGGGAAATTCCAAAAAACTTCCAATTTTTCGGAGGTTGATTTTACGGTAATCAGGGCTGCTTTTTGACAGATCCACCCATCTTATTAGAATCGTCTATTGCGATTGGAAAATTTTCCTCTTCCACCTTTTATCTACAACGGAAGAGGAAGAATCGTCCTCGAGTTTTTCTCTTTAACTTCTTGTGTCTCCGGTGATAACGTCAGAAAAGTGGAAGAGGAAGATAGAAAATGGATGAGGCGCCTGTCGGTTCCTCATCCATTGTTTCTCTTCCTCGACTGATTTGAAGCGATGTTTTGAATATTTGCCATTGTCTCTGATTTTGAATTGTCGGCTCGTAATGTACATTTTCATTTTTGCAATTATACTGTAAAAAAAGGTCTAAGTACTCTTATGCAATCACTGTTATGCAATCACTCTTATGCAATCACTGTTATGAAACCCAGTGGAACTTTCCGGTTGTTGCATAACAAGCTTCCACATCTACAGAGATTACAGAACAACTAGTATAAATACTGAAGCATCTGCTCTCAGAGGTCAGTCTCTCCTGGCACGCCTGACTAAGGCTGCCTTTCCTTTCCTAGCACACCAGATTGTATGGTTGCTAAACTAGTCTGTTTCCTTTCCTAGGTACGCCCGATTGTAAGGCTACCCTTCCTTTGCACGCCTGAGTAGGGCTGTACTCTATTCTAAACCCTGGCACGCCTGACTAAGGCTGCCTTTCCTTTCCTAGGTACGCCCGATTGTAAGCTACCTTTCCTTTGCACGCCTGAGTAGGGCTGTACTCCATTCTAAACCCTCCGTACGCCTGACTAAGGCTACATTCTTCCTATTAAGTAATTTAAGTTCTCATTCTAGGTTCCGCAGTTTCCCTTTTAGTTCACAGTCCCAAGTTTGTATTTTTCCTGTCCGCAGCTGAGTTTAAGTTCATCGTTTTGCACGCCTGACTAAGGCTGCAAACCTAACAAAGTAAAAGTTTCCGTTACTTTTTCCCCCAATTTAAGATTAGAAGTCAATTTTAGTTTCCGATGATGACAAAGCCAATGCGGCCCTAGTGCCAAGGCAAATTTCTGAGGAATTTCCAGCTCTCGCTGAAGGCTTAATTAACATTCAGCGTGGTCCTCCGGATTAAGTATTTACTAATTAAATTCCCTAATTTACATGGTCCTCCGGGCTGGATATAAGTAAGGAATTTTTGAAGTTAACAATTTCAAAATAATCCACAGTTTTGAACCAACGCTTAGATTAAAGTCCTCTTTTTACCTTAGTTGATGTAAAATAGCTAAATACAAAATAGAAATGGATAAACTTCTAAATCTAACCGCCCGAAAAGAACGGATGTGGCAAAAATTACAACGCATAGTGGATTTCATAAAAGCAATGGATACAGAGAAGCAAGCGGAAGAATTGATCATTCGATGTCAACGGTTGGAGGATAGTTATCAAGATTTTGAGAATTTAATGAAAAATTGGATTGAACTGTCCATTGAATCATACAAAGACGACAAGGATAAGAAAGACGCTTCTTTAAAGTACCAAAGCACTATGAATGCTTACGATGACATGTATGACCAGGTTAAAATAAAATTGTCTGAGTGTGAAGAACTGACAAAAGGGAAGGCTCTATCAGAACACAAGGTGAAACTGCCAAAAATCAGTCTTCAAAAATTTGATGGTAAATTAAATGAATGGCAAGCATTTTTTGAAAACTTTAAAACATTGATACATCAGAATCCAAAATTGGATAAAGTTGCAAGGTTTCATTATTTAGTGGCATCTTTTTCAGGAACCCCTTAATCAATTGTCCAACATTTACCTATAACAGCAATAACTAGATATAGTCTGGAAAAACCTGCAAGATAGGTACCAAAATAAAAGAGTTATAGGGACACATTTGCTTGATGCGATTGTAAATTTTCCTGCGCTTAAAGATTCATCACCAAACTCACTGAGCAAATTATTAACAACTGTCAACGACTCTGTGGAAAGTTTGAAGACCCTGGGCATTAAGGATCGAGCTGATTTTATCCTACTGTACACGAGCTTGAAGAAACTGCCACCTAAACTCAGAAAAGATTTTGAGTCAGAATACGTTGAAAAGGAAATTCCTACGTTCGATAACTTTGTCGAATTTTTAAAGAAAACAAAAAAAAGTGGCAGAACTATCCAACTCAAGTCAAGCATGTAAATCATTTAGGCAAATAGAATTTCCCGAACGAAGCTGGAACAAAAGCAAAGTTTTCCTAAATAACGCAGAGCAAGTCTCCACTCGAAAAACTTGCCCAGTTTGCGACCAAAGTCATCCTCTCTATTTATGCAATGATTTCAAACGAATGACAGTAAAGGGAAAAGGGCGGATGTAATTTTTAAATTAAGGCGCTGCATGAATTGTCTTGCCAAATCACATGTGGCCAAAGACTGTCCCAGTAAATTTTCATGCACTACATGCAAGCTTAAACATCACACACTGCTTCATCGGAACCCAGAGGAATTCGCTTCTCCCGTCACACTCAATCAGGACGAATTTAATGCAACCAGCGATGAGAAAAAATCAGCCAAACGTTACCTTTGCTGCGCGACAAACCATAGAGTCAAACGTGAATTACTCAGTCCTGCTAGGCACAGCAATGATTAAAGTTGAAGATGCGGATGGAAATTTCCACCAATTTAGAGCATTGATAGATTCATGTGCCATGTCAACCTTCATTACAGCAGAATGCGCAGCCCGCTTAAAGCTAGAGGTTCATCAGAAAAACACACAGATAACTGGTTTAGGCGATCAGAAGGTCACTCATGGAGGCATGGTAAGTTGCCGACTAAAACCTTGTGAGAAACCAAAAACCCCAACTCACAGCCAAGGCTATTGTTATTGAAAACATTACTACCATGTTACCATCTAGAGAAGTTAGTGCTGAAGTTTATAAGAAATGGCAGAACCTGAAGTTAGCAGACCCAAAATTTGATCAACCTAGCAAAATAGATATGCTACTTGGAGCTGACTTAGTCCCGTACATCTACACAGGAGAACGTCATCTCACAGAGGATAAAGGATGTGCTCTAGCAAGTATCTTCGGCTGGGTTTTACGGGCGACTTTCTGAAAAAAAAGAAAAAGAAAAGGGCTGACACTGAAATAAACCTTTTCTGCGCTGAAGGCTTCGGTTTTTTAAAGACTCACTCACCAGATTCTGGGAGATCGAAGAACCTCCTCATCGCCCCTCCAAAGATCCAGATGATGTTATCAGCGAAGAATTATTTCAAACACTGCATTATCGTGAACCTTCTGGCAGATACGTTGGTCCCATTTTGTTGAAGGATTCAAATCCAGTACAACCGGACTTTTACTACCTAGCAGAAAACCGCCTAAAGTCCATAGAAAGAAAGTTGCGCAAAGATGAAAAGGTCAAAGAGGCTTATGCAGAAATCATGAAAGAATATGAAGACCTCGGTCATATGACGCAAGTTAAAACAATTAGACAAGCAATGTACTATATACCTCACCATTGTGTGATCCGCGCACTAAGTTTAACGACAAAATTGCGCGTGGTGTTTGACGCATCTATGACCACAGCAAACGGAATTTCTCTGAACAAAGTCCTACATGTTGGACCAAAACTGCAAGCAAGTATAATTGAAATAATTCTCAGGTTTCGAACCCATAATGTCGCCCTTTACTGCAGACATTCGTAAGATGTTCCGTCAGATCCTCATTCGCCCCGAAGACCGCAAGTACCAACACATCCTCTGGAGGCAGAATGAAAACGAACCACCCAAGGACTTTGAGTTGTGTACCGTAACTTATGGTACAGCATCCGCACCATTCCTTGCAAATAGAGTGATAAAGCAGCTAGCCAAAGATGAGCAAAACGATTTTCCTGACATCATTCGAATTCCGGAAGAGGATGTTTATGTTGATGATGTAATATGTGGAGCAAATACTGTCGAAGAAGCAATTAACAAAAGAAACGACTTAATTTCCCTGTTTAAACCGAGGAGGTTTCGAATTACAAAAATGGTCAAGCAGTCACCCCGAAATTTTACAAGGTTTAGACAACGGTGATATGGTAATTCCCTTAGAATTTAACCAAGATCAAACAACCTCACTTGGTGTGCTTGGTTTGAGATGGTGCCCTTCAACTGACACTTTTTCCTACACTCAAGTTGAGTTCTCAAGAACAATTACTAAGAGAGCTATTCTTTCAAATATGGCACGTATCTTCGACCCAGCAGGGTGGATAACACCCATTGTCCTAACTGCAAAGATCCTATTACAAGAGCTATGGAAAGCAGGAATTGGCTGGGATGACACTGCACCAACAGAAATAGCATGCGCTTGGCTTTCAATACTGGATGAGCTACCGTTACTGCAGAAACTTCAAATTCCAAGGAAAATCTTTAACGCAGAACACAAAATAGTCACTCTGATAGGATTTTCAGATGGTTCTGAAAAGGGTTATGGAGCAACCATTTACATCAGAACACATTCAAGGGATGGCTACAGCTCCAATCTTCTTATAGCCAAATCAAAAGTTGCTCCGCTGAAATATCCTAGCATTCCTCGCTTAGAGCTTTGTGGCGCTGAAGTTCTAGCAAAAACAATGTCAACAGCCATTAAATCTTTAGAATCAACTGAATACAAGGTAGAGAAAATTGTAGCTCTAACTGACTCATCTACGATGCTAAGTTTGATAACTACACCCGTTTACAAGTTGAAAACCTACGTGGCCAACCGTATTGCTTCAATTCTGGACACACTTCCACCAGAGTTATGGTCCCA
Organism: Trialeurodes vaporariorum; assembly: GCA_011764245.1. Lineage (NCBI taxonomy): Eukaryota > Metazoa > Arthropoda > Insecta > Hemiptera > Aleyrodidae > Trialeurodes > Trialeurodes vaporariorum. The sequence goes on along the minus strand of VMOF01000320.1, from coordinate 35,090,445 downwards.
TGTAGCATCGAAAGATAATCCTGCAGATTTAGCTTCTCGAGGAAAGCGTCCAAATGAATTAGTTAATAATAAATTTTGGTGGAACGGACCAACCTGGCTCCAAAATGATACTTCAGATTGGAAAATTGCATCTATCCAAACAGTTCAACGCAAAGATTTACCGGAACTACGATCAGAAACAGTTAAAACGTTCCTCACTGATGAAAAATTGGATCCAGTGTCTACGTTGATAACAAAACACTCCTCATTGACAAAACTTCAACGGGTCACAGCGCAATGCTGGAGATTCTATCATAACATTAAAGCAAAAATTAACAAAGAAAATAAAAAACAAGGTCCCTTCACAGCTGAAGAGCTAAGTACAGCACTCATTCATCTAGTCAAGTATGTTCAAGCCCTAGAATTCAAGGAAGATCTAAAAGCTTTGAAAGAAAAAAAAACGAGTGAGTCAACAGCTAATCTCACTTAACCCCTTCATCGATCCCCAGGGAGTTTTGAGGGTGGGGGGTAGACTCACGAATTCTCAACTTAAATTTTCCGCAAAACACCCTGTGATACTGCCGAAAAACTGCCACTTCACTACACTCATAATACGCCATTTTCACATTTTCCATATGCATGCAAATCAGAGAGCATTGCAAAGTATGATTGCACAACAATATTGGATATTGTCAGCAAGAAGTTGCATCCGGAAGGAACTACATAAATGTATCACGTGCTTCCGCGTAAATCCAAAACCAATGCAACCGCAAATGGGTCAACTTCCGGTGAGCCGAGTGACTCCAACAAGATGTTTCCTCAAAAGCGGGATTGATTTCGGTGGCCCCTTCTTAATAAAAGACGGAAAACGACGAAATGCACCGTCACGAAAAGCCTACATCTGCCTCATTATTTGCATGGCAACAAAAGCTATACATTTAGAGCTCGTGAACGACCTAACAACAGAAGCCCTTTTTTGGCGGCGCTAGACAGATTCATTGCGCGGCGCGGATTGTGCACGGACATTTATTCAGACTGCGGCACTAACCTAAAAGGCGCGGATAACTACTTGAGCGAACTTCTGACGCATCTAACGAATGAAGAGAAAAACGCTGATGGTCTCGAGTACCTCGCTGCGAGAAACATAAATTGGCACTTCAACCCCCCTTCAGCCCCGCACTTTGGAGGCCTTTGGGAGGCGGGAATAAAATCCACTAAGTATCACATAAAGAGATCGATAGGTGAACAAATCCTAACTTTCGAGGAATTCAGCACGTATTTATGCAAAATCGAAGCCATCTTAAATTCTCGTCCGCTCTGTGCCTTGACCTCAGGAGTGGAAGACATAGACGCTCTAACTCCCGCTCACTTCATGATAGGAGGCCCTCTATTGAGCCTTCCTGAATACAATTGGTCCCTCACTCCCCCCCAAACCCTCTCTCGCGTTGGGAATAGTTCAACAGCTAACTCAACATTTTTGGGCAAGGTGGAACAAAGAATACTTGCACACGTTGAACCAAAGACCCAAGTGGCATACCAATAACGCGGAACTCGCCGTCGACGACATAATAATAATAAAAGATGATAACACTGCCCCTTTGTTGTGGAAACTCGGCCGAGTGACCGAGCTCCATGCAGGAAAAGACCGCATCTCGCGAGTAGCGACAATCAGGACCACCAACGGACACCTTTTGAAAAGACCGGTCGTGAAGCTCTGCCCGTTACCTCTTAACTGATAAGAAGCCGTCGCATCACGATTCTGATTGAGTCGGATCTGCGACCTTCCTCGCCCTATTTTCAAATAATTGTCAGTTTAGTACTCCTCTCACTGGTGACAAAGTCACTCACTCCTTCCTGTCCCTTGTGTACTTCTGAAAGTATATTCTTAACGTAGATTTCCTTTTAAAGGTCAAAGTATTCAGTTTTCAGTTCATGAAAAGTTCAATTTTCTTTTACTTACAAATTGCTAGTTTGTCTTCTCATTTTGACCTTACTTTTTCCCCAAATTTAAATTTTGTTTTCCTCACATTGATCTTTTCAAGTTGTCATAGCCCCTTCTAAGTTTCCTTTAGTTAATTTTGCCTAAGGTTTAAGTATTAAAATGGATATTGATCCCGAATCTATTTCAAATTTATTATTAAATAAAGATATCGATGATACGATAATGAATAGGTACCTGTCATTAGTTCAGACTCGATCTGATAGTAATCCTCATTTACCCAAAATTAAAGTCATGGAGACTTATTTTCTTTCCTCCCTCCAGACCTACGGTATAGTATCCGCCCAAAATTATTTGAAGCATGTTCCGTTTGAAAGTATCGAATTTTTAGTTGTTCCCATACATTTACCGAACCGCTCCCATTGGGCATTAGTTATTGCAGATGTGAAGAGTCACTGCCTTGTTTATTTTGACAGCCTTTACTGCGACACCTCAGCAAACACAGTGCTGTCGGCAATGAAGGCCCTCCTAACTACTTTCCTCCCTCCAAATTTCAATGTAGAGCACTGGAACTGTTACTCCTCCGTTAGCACTCAGCAGACCAATATGACCGACTGCGGCCCATTTGTCCTAGTCTATGCAGAAGCAATCTCTCGAAGGGCCACAATTCAAATACCCGATGAATCAAAAATTAGAATTAGTATTAAAATGCAGTTATTTTCCGAAAAAGCACTCCCCATTTCATCCGGAGTTAGTGATCCTCATCGCCCTCTTTGTTTTTTATATCCTCCGAGACCTGATTTTTCTTTCTGCGATTCATACCAACCGATTGAACACAATCCTAGAAAAATTATTGATACAATTCAAATAGATGATTCTCCGGTTCTCAGCATAGAACCTAGCAACTCACTCAGATCTTCAAGTCCAGTTTTGGCTCCAGAAAGTTCGCCCGAAATAAATAATTCGGATCTAATTTGTCTCAGGTCATATATTCTTAGAAACAAAAACAAACAGCGTCCTAAACCTTTTATTCTAAAGATGCGTAACTCTGACAAATGCCCCAAAATGTATCCTAAATTAGCAGAAGTGTTTGTGCAAAGGGTGCGAGCTGCACAATTGCAAAGAGAACTGGAACAACCATAACTACGCTTCATAGTATACTTTTCCTGGATAAATGTCTTAAAGAATTAATGTTTAATGTTCATTTTTGTTTTCCAGTTTTTTCAGTTTTCCGGTTGATAAAGTTATCACTTAATTTAAAAAAAAAAAGAGAGAGAATTTTTTTTTGGTGGGGGGTATGTAAAGAACAGGTCTAAGTACTCTTATGCAATCACTGTTATGCAATCACTCTTATGCAATCACTGTTATGTAACCAGTGGAACTTTCCGGTTGTTGCATAACAAGCTTCCACATCTACGGAGATTACAGAACAACTAGTATAAATACTGAAGCATCTGCTCTCAGAGGTCAGTCTCTCCTGGCACGCCTGACTAAGGCTGCCTTTCCTTTCCTAGCACACCAGATTGTATGGTTGCTAAACTAGTCTGTTTCCTTTTCCCAGGTACGCCCGATTGTAAGGCTACCCTTCCTTTGCACGCCTGAGTAGGGCTGTACTCTATTCTAAAACCCCGGCACGCCTGACTAAGGCTGCCTTTCCTTTTCCCAGGTACGCCCGATTGTAAAGGGTACCTTTCCTTTGCACGCCTGAGTAGGGCTGTACTCCATTCTAAACCCTCCGTACGCCTGACTAAGGCTACATTCTTCCTATTAAGTAATTTAAGTTCTCATTCTAGGTTCCGCAGTTTCCCTTTTAGTTCACAGTCCCAAGTTTGTATTTTCCCTGTCCGCAGCTGAGTTTAAGTTCATCGTTTTGCACGCCTGACTAAGGCTGCAAACCTAACAAAGTAAAAGTTTCCGTTACTTTTTCCCCCAATTTAAGATTAGAAGTCAATTTTAGTTTCCGATGATGACAAAGCCAATGCGGCCCTAGTGCCAAGGCAAATTTCTGAGGAATTTCCAGCTCTCGCTGAAGGCTTAATTAACATTCAGCGTGGTCCTCCGGATTAAGTATTTACTAATTAAATTCCCTAATTTACATGTACATAAGTACGTGCCTGTCTTACTATTGTTTAAATCTTCCGTAATCTATTCAGAAGTAAATTATGAACGAAGTGGAAACCTTGGGAGAAATGAGAAATTTTCTTGCTATTTTGGAGGTGAAAATCTCGTAATTTACGGATTACGGGCGAGTGCTTTCAAATAAATTCAAATGAGTTCAATAATTTCCATAGATACCTAACATTCGTCCATCTAGCTTTCTCAAGGAAATTTAGATATAATGGGTCTGTTGCGAACTTTATCGCTACAACGTGGAGCGTTGGTGCCTGTGTAAAATCGCGTGGAACCCTAGTAGAAATAAACCTCAAGGATTCTCAAGAACCCTCAACGATTTTTGAGGGTACCCTCAAAAATCATGAGGTTACCCTCAAGATTCTTGAGGGCCCTCAAACATTCTTGAGGGCGCCATCAAAATCCTTTGAGGGTGCCCTCAAAAACCATGAGGACACCCTCAAGATTCTTGAGGGCCCAAAATATTGTTGAGGGTGCCCTCAAAATCTTTTGAGGGCAATGAGGACACCACCAAGATTCTTGAGGGCCCTCAAACATTGTTGAGGGCTCCATCAAAATCTTTTGAGGATGATCTCAAAAATCACGATTACTCTCTCAAGGTCTTGAAAACCAATAAAAATTGTTTGATGACGCCCTCAAAATGATGATGCAATCGTTTGAACGTTCTCCCAAGCTTGAGGACCATCAACAATTGTTGAGGATGACAGCTGATATAATGTCCTCAGAAACTTGTGGGCATCATTATCAAGCGATATGATGACATGGAAGCATAAAATGTGCGATCTTACGATTCTTGGATCCCAATCCAGGGTGAGTGTGGTATTTTTTCCATGAAATAAGTGAACTATTTTTGAATTTTAATTTTTTTCCTCCTGTAGGTAAATTATGAAAGTTTTGTAAAAATAGTAATTCTTTCCATCCAATGGATCCAATGATTTCCCCCTCCCCATTGAAGCAGTAATTTTGCCTAGTTTCAATACAAAATGGCCCAAAATTGCTTTCTGTGAAGCTTCAAATGATTAAGGCCCCTCCCCCCTAGAGAAAAACTTTCTAGATCCACCACTGCTTCCTTTTCATTAGAAAAGGAAGGGCCCATGGTGCTGGTGGTGCTACGTTGCTGGCACTTTGATTGATGGTGCTAGCACCATTCCAGATGCTGAAGAAGTGTAACAGAACCAATTACATAACCTCCAGGCGCCACTAAAGTTCAAGAATCTATTACATAACTCCCAGGGGCTGGAGAAGTGTAATAAAATCAATTACCTAACCTCCCGGCGCCACAAAAGCTCAAGAATCCATTACATAACTTCCAGGGGCTGGAGAAGTGTAATAGAATCAATAACATAACATCCAGGCGCCACAAAAGTTCAAGACGCCATTACATAACTTCCAGGGGCTGGCTAAGTGTGAAGGAGACGATTACATAACCTCCAGGCGCTAAATGAGCCTAAGAATCCATTACATGACTTCCAGGGGCTGGAGAAGTGTAATAAAATCAACTACCTAACCTCCCGGCGCCACAAATGCTCAATAATCCATTACATAACTTCCAAGGACTGGAGAAATGTGATAGAATGAATTACCGAACATCCAAGTGCCAATAAAGCTCAAAAATCCATTACATAACTTCCAAGGGCTGGAGAAGTGTAGTAAAATCAATATACATAACCTCCAGGCGCCACAAAAGCTCAAGAATCCATTACATAACTTCCAGGGGCTGGAGAGGTGTAAACGAGACCGTTACATAACCTCCAGGCGCAAGCTCAATAAACCATTACATAACTTCCAGGGGCTGGAGAAGTGTAAAGGAGACCGTTACATAACCTCCAGGCGCTAAATAAGCTCAAGAATGCATTACATATTTTCCAGGGTTCCAGTTCAAAATTAAAATCAGTGTGACTCCACCATCAAACACTGTTTCGTTTATCCAGTTTCCCTGGTAAAAATTTTAGCAACACAGCACCATGACCGATGTTGTGATCGGCACCATGACCGATGAAGCAAGCACCATGATATAAAGAAAAAGTAAAGTTTTCGTATTTTGTTTATTTAATTCTAATAATCTGATAGCAGATTCGGATTTCTCGACCAAAATTACACGAATACACCAAGTTTCACGCCAATCGGACAAAAACAAAGCGTATTTTCTTTTCAGACGTCCGCGCAACCTTATACACCCGAATTTCGTCTCCTACCGCCAACTGTTGGAACAGTGTATCGGTTTGGGAGTAGGACTAGGGATCGGAAGGTTGCGGGTTCGAATCCCGGTCAGGTCGGTACGAGGTATGAAAACTATGTGACCAATGAAGTTTGAATAAGTACATACGAGTCTACTTTTTGTCGACTACATAAATCCCCAATATTATCCTCTCCCCACCACCCCCTCCCCATTAGCGCCCCATCTCATCCCCGAACGTATCCGAGAAAAACCATCAAGATTTTTTGAGGGTACCCTCAAGATTCGTTGAGGGCACCCTCAAGATTCGTCGAGGGCACCCTCAAGATTCGTTGAGGGCACCCTCAAAGCCCTCTGTTCCAATTACCCTCAATGAGGGCTTTTCTCTTGAGGGCCTTGAGGTTTATTTCTACTAGGGAAATCACATGGAAAATTCTCAAAATCCACTCAAAATCTCAGTACAAGTGTTTCACAAAATTCAAAAATGGCGGTCGAATGAGCAGGTCACAATTATCACGGAGAACCATCTAATCGCAACTCTCCAAGCTGAGGAGAAAATTTGATCATAGAGGAAGCAACAATCAGGTGGGAATCCCCCATTGGTGACGGCTCATTATTAGACGGCCATCTATCTTTTAATTTTGTTAAAAGCATCAATTGAAATTTGTGAATGGATTTGAGACTTTTCGAAGCCTTCTTGAAGCTTTCATTGAAATGTTTTCACCTCTTTTACACTGCGACGACGCGACGCTGCATGCGTATCCTTCGGACATGTTGAACAAGACGCTGCGTCCTGCGAGGGCAAAGTAGCTTTTGCAACGCATTTATTATTGGGTCACACGTCAATGCATGCAGGCAGGAGCTCAGCGCTCAGCATGATGACGAAATCACGGACGGAGCCCGCGCCCTGCGCTTATACACTGGGCGCAGTTCTCCGCCGAGTCTCCCAAGGTAGATCTTTGCGGCCTAGTCCCCTCTCCGTTAAAACGCTAAACGGGACGGGTTTAGAGCGAGTCGCAACATACCTATATATTCGGTACCACAGCCTATTGATCAAAAGATAAAAATATGCAGAAAACAACTTAAAAGATGTAAAAGCCTCAAATTTTCCTTTGATTTGAACGACTGGTAAAACCTCATCAAAAATCGTCAAACATGGAACCTGATTTCGTGTTGATCTTATGCTTATTTCAGGATAATCTCATGCTGAACTCAACATGATTTCTACACATCATGAGGAAGATCATTTACATCATCGTTAAAACGATCGGTAAGAATGTCTATGAGTGATTCTATTGGTTGAAAATTGTAAAACTTGACCGTTGCTATGGTGACCATCGTTACAGTGCCCGCTATTTAAAGGTTACTCATGAATAGCCTTTCTATAACGAGACTCCATAACGATGGTTACCATAGAAACGGCCAAGATTTACAATTTTCGACCAATATCATCACTCATAGACAGTCATAACGATCGGTTTAACGATGAAGTAAATGATCGGCCCGCATGAGATCATCATGAGATCAACATGAAATCAGCTTCCGCAAATCTCATGCTGAGATTTTTTAGATGATTTATAATAAGGTTTCTTATCAGGGTAATTGCCGTTTGATGTTTCAAAACATTTCACAGTCGAACAATGGCGTCGCATGCAATCTAGCAACACTGCATTTCGCACGCCATTTAAGCCCGCGCAAAATATCGATTTGAGGGAGTGCTTGTATGCAGGGCTTCGGACCCGAGCATTTGAACAACGGGTCCGGGTCCAGGTCCAAGAGAAAATGAATCCGCAGGGTCCGGGTTCGGGTCCGGTCCAAAAAGAAGCGAGTCGTCAGGGTCCGGGTCCAGGTCCGGGTCCACTAAAATTTTTTGGACCCGGTCCAGGGTCCGGAACCGGTTCTGGACCGGTTCTTGAAGGGTCCAAGTAATTAGTCGATAGATTTGGGCTTATTCATAGTAGAACTTTTTTATGCAGAAAGGGACACATTTTTCTGTTTACGCAAAAGGGAACTAATGAACAAGACAAGAAACTCATAGCAGTTGGTTACCTTCTTCATAAAGTCATCCAAACAATGATCTGGTAAAGAGCAAAGGACAGAGCTAACTAAACGATAAAATAGCAACGGGTTTTTGTTTCTTTTTCTTTCTTTTTTTTCTTTCCTTTTCATTTCTTTTTCTCTCTTATTTCTTGCTTTCTTTTTTCCTCTTTTTTTCTCATTATCCTTCTTTTTTACCTCTAATTTATCCTTTTTTCATATGCACACTGGACCCGCTGAGGACCGGTCCTGGCGGGTTCTGAATGAACCCGTCCGAAGGGTCCGGGTCCGGTTCAGGGTCCAGAAGTGAAGACATTTTCGGTCCGGGTCCGAGTCTGGGTCCAGAAGAGAAAAAAAATTCGGTCCGGATCCTGGTCCAGGTCCAAGCAAAAAAAGGGGTCCGGACCGGTTCCGGGTCCAGGACCGGTCCAGGGTCCGAAGCCCTGCTTGTATGCACCTCCAATAGATCGACCTTTTTCATACGATTAAACGGACAATAGATGCCTCCATGCGCGACCCGCTAGGAGGGCCCACATTAGTCGCTTTTTATTAAGACAGGAAGAGAAGGGAGGGGGGAGGGGAATTGATCGCGCGTCTTACAATCAGCTCAGAGTTCAATGACTCCACGCGTGTGCGTTCAGAGACTTTGTTTTCGAAACATTCTCCGTCGAGCATCGATGCGATAGAATATTTGTTTTTTAAACATTACATTTCATCACGAAAGAATTTAGATGCGTTGCTGAATTCACCACTGATGCAATGGATGCATAATGCATATAGTGGATAAAAAAACAAATGATCATCAAGATAGCGCTTACTAATCGAATTTCTCAGCGAATTCTCGCTTCCTGTCCTGCTTCCTTCCGTTCCGAAGAACCCTTCAAGATCAACCGAAATTCTGACAGTTGCCATAAATATTCACGAAATTTTCGTGCTGATTAATTTGGATCGATCATTTCAGTAATATATAAAACCCATGATGCAAGGCGTATATGTATACCGGGTGTACCAGACCACCCGGATAGGACATTTTTCTCGAAAACTACAGAGCCAAATGATTTGAAGCAAAGAAGTCAGATAGGGAATTGATCCCAAATTTTCCGTTTTTGATATTTTCAAAAGCCCCCGATATCTCCTTGGGGGTTTTTGGGGGGGGGGGGGGGGGGCTCAAACACATTTTTCAAGTTTCCTCGAAAAAGTCTCTAATAAAGGTATCAAAAAAAGTTTATATTCGTAAAGTGAGGGCAATTGGCGACATTTTTGCTTCTATGATTTTTTTCCAAAAACCTCAAATTTTTTGAGTTATTAGGGCTTTTTGGAAATTTTTTGAATCGGTCCTTGTGACCATACCCCGTTCAATATTTTTCAAAAAATGCCAAAAAAAAAAAAAAAAAAAAAAAAAAATGTGCCACATGTTACCTCTAAGTTTAAAAATAAGGTTTTTTACGCCAAATCAAGTAATTTTGAGGATTCAATGGCAGATTTGGCGCGATTTCATGGTTTGAGCCAGTTGAGCCCCAACATTTTGATTAGGCGTAAAACACCTTATTTTTAAACTTAGAGGTAACATTAATCGAAAGGTATTCTTCGAAGGCTGTTCTTTCAGAATCTGTAAATATTTTTGAAAAATATTGAACAGGGTGGTCACAAGGGCTGATTCAAAAAATTTCCAAAAAGCCCTAATAACTCAAAAAATTTTGGGTTTTTTGGAAAAAAATCATAGGAGCAAAAATGTCTCCAATTGCCCCCCCCCCCCCCCTTTACGAATATAAACTTTTTTTGATACCCTAACTGGAGACTTTTTCGAGAAAACTTGAAAAATGTGTTTGAGCCCCCCCCCCCCCCCCCCCCCCCCCCAAGGGGCTATCGGGGGCTTTTGTAAATATCAAAAACGAAAATTTGGGGTCAATTCCCTATTTGACGTCTTTGTTTCAAACACTACTGATTTTTTCATAGCATGCTACTACTTAGGGAGAGTCTACATCAATGTGCCTCTATAGGTGCGTTCAAGAAAAGCTGCTCTGTAAAACATGATCAGTTCACGTTACTGACTTGCCGCGGAATTTCGCTGCAGCACCAATCTTCAGTACATGTAAACTAGATTTTTATGAGCTTTGCAGGAATTTCTGCACGCCCTTAAACTGCTACTTCCGCGAGGCACACAAAAATCTAATTGGTCCATACAGAAGATTGGTAAGTACCATATTTGTCTATTTTAAAGTATTTTTCTTTCTTTCCAAAATTTCAGCTATCTATGCTAAAAAATTGCGCTTAACACATTAAACACAGGCACATCGCAGCGGCGGAAATTCTATAGGTGCGTTCAAGAAAAGCTGCTCTGTAAAACATGATCAGAATTTCCGCCGTCTGTGGGCTGGTTCCGCTCTTACGGACGAGACAAGGCAAGATAGCATGAATCGATCAATCCTATTGGTTTAAACAGAGACCTGTGGCAGATTTGATGTTGTTCGAGTCTTTCATTTCAGACAAATGACTTCGATCAGTCCATGAATGACTTCAAATGTGTCACGTGATACTGTATACACCAATATCGGATTGATTCTCACTGAATCAGCCCACTGGATCAACATGACAGCAATGAAGAAAAAAGAAAATTTTAACCCCAATTGAAAAAGACACTGGAAATAGTCTGTTCCAACACAGATGGCAAACGCTGATTGGTATACTCAAAATGATACATGGAGGAACAAGTATGGACAAGAGGCGGCACACTTGCCTCTTGGCAATAATGTCAGTAATCGTTGCATAACGTGGCTGTCACCCAGTGCTCAGCGCACTGATTGGCTACAAACAATGCAGATTTTTGAGCACAGTATCTAATTGAGAGTCCAGTGTCCGTGAAGTAGCTGTATCCTCAATATGGCTTATACACCTTGATAAGTCGAGTTGGGAAGTCTTACAAAGACGTCACTATATTTTGGATTCGACAATCACGGACATTTGAATAAAACAAAAGTTCAAATTTTCAGCATGATTCAGGCAATACGCAGCTGTGAAAAAAGAAGAGACAAGGTACTCTGCAAGAGAGCGGAGCTTGTAAAGTGGGTAAAATGGAAAGGTCCGACATTTGATTTAAAATCTGTCCCGCCTGACACAGGAGCTGTTGATGAGGGAGGTTGAGATTTTTCTGCAAAGAATAAAAGTTATGAAAAAGAATTCGCCTAGTACTTACGTAATTTGTGATTTTTCCTTCCGACGAGAGAGTGATAAGTAGCTTACTGATAAGCACTTTCACAACTCTTTGATGACAATGATGACAATTTCACGGCCAATTTCTGGGAAAACGAGTATGGACGCAGTTCTAGCAAACGAATGATCCCGGAGGTAAATACTTTGAAACAGTTACGAATAAAAGGACTTTTCTTGTCAAAATGAAAGGGCACTTTCGATAATTAGTTGATAAGAATCAAGCGGCTACTTGTATTTCTCATCAGTTTCGCAACTTGGCCAACCAACCAAAGACCTTGTATACTATCTAGACCCCGCGATGTGGCCGACTTTAGGCGGGGAATATAGGGCTGGGTGGAGGTACAGTCGCTCCGGCAATGTAGGCAACCTGTTTTTCGCTTACGTCCTAGTCCTCCCATACAAATCAATGGGGATCCGGACATAAGGGCTCTATTTCCATCGAAAAAACTAAATTTTACCCTGATTGGGCCTTTTCGGGTAGCTGATTTCATGGAAAATTTTGTGCTGAAATTGATTCTACACATTAAAAAGTTGTTCAACGCTTTTTTCATTAAGTTATCGCCTTTTAAAAATATCAGAAAGAGGTTAGGTTTCCTTGTTGTTGTTTGGAAGTCTGTTTGCTTCATGAGATTGGTATTATTACATCTGTTGTCATTTTAATCTAATTTCAATTTACTTCGGAACTTTTAATCTAATGTAACCTTTTCAAGCTGCTGTTTTCTTGTACTTTACCAGAACCCTTATAATTTCCTCTTCCACCTGTTGGTCTTTATGTGAATATCTAGGTACTTTTCCGTAACTACTCTTCTCTAAGCTGTGAATCTCTTACCCTTTATTTCTTTCCATTTTGACATTTTGAAACATTAAACTGAAAAAATACTTCATTGTTTTGCGTTATTTTTTACTTTTAGGTGCTGTCGCTTTGCGAAGCACCGACTGTTTCAACTTATTTGCCACTTAAACGATAGGTAAGGACCGCAAACACAAAAATATTCTTCCAGCAAAGGCGAAGTGAATTGGGGAGTAAAAGATCCCTTGCACGCAGAAGCAAAATGGTCTCTAAACTTATTGTAACGTACCGTTAAGGTTGAAACAGCGCCAAACTCCTTAAGCGTTGAATCTGACTTACTAGCAAAATTGAGGATTTTTACGCTTTAACGACATAGGTGTTCGCCCCCCAATAAATATAAAACAAGGGGCCCTAAACACACACGTGGGCTTTCTTCTTTTAATTAGACCTAAAATCGCGCAGACCTCAACATTATTGATGTAAATTGACCTGCCGAGTTTGAATTTGGCCTTACTTTTGATCGACACATTCTGGATTTTCCACACTTTCAACTTTATTACGAACATTTTTTAAAGTAGAATATGCGTAAAATCGGGACGAGTTAAGTAGAAAATGGTATCATTTTTTAAATCAGCGTCCCAAATACTATTGACTAGCACACTATTAACGAATGTAACAAGAATATTCATTGAAATACATTGAAATTTAGTTTAAAATAAAAACACTGATGTCGCGGACAGTTATGTTGTTAAAGAAGCGTACTTAAAATTAAGGGTCGAGAGTTGTTTCGGTTCAGCCCAGATAGTTGGGGCTTCAAGAAAGATTACTTCCAAGAAATTACTCTCTAGATAGTGAAAGGCCGACAAATTTGCATTGTGCGGGCTCATAGCCTGGCTGAAACTAACAGGTATTGGCGCAATGTCAACCAACAAATGTTCAAGGTGGATTTTGAGATGATGGCTTTAACTGCATATTTTGCATTACACTTCAATTAGTATGAGAGTATTTACATTGATTTATTCCGAGATTATAGCAAATATAGTGGTGTGAATGGACCTGGACCAAGATCAAGCATGAAGTCGCAAGCCAAAAGGATTTACAAGTTTGGTGGAAAAGAAGATGATTAAAAGAAAGAAAAAATAAATTCACAACATGAAATTTACTTAATTGAAAATAATATATTTCGTGAAAGACTCGTTTTCAGGTCAAATTGAAGTGTATTCTTCAGCTGTAATCGCTGTAATCACGGATCCCCGTTCGTAAACAATCTTCCATAACCTCAATCCACTTCGGGATTATAACCACTAATAACTTGGTAAAATATGTTTTAAAACTTATTTTTATGGTGAAAAATGAAATCTACGTCCACTACTCTATCATACTAGCGGTATCAGGGGTTTCAATTCCATTTTTTGCGAGTTTTTTTACACGTTGAAGGAGTTCGGGTAAGTTTCGTCCATTTGATTCCAGCATAGCACTAGGACAGAAGCGGAATGCGGGTTGCCTATACTGTAGGAAACGGCCATGGTTTTCTGTCGGATCCCGGGGTCTAGATAGTATACAAGGTCTTTGCAACCAACTTGCCGATTTTGAGGTTATGTGTAGAGGCGGGAAAAGTAAACAAGCAAAATGGAGTCACGTGGTGTTTGGCGCGATAATATTGAGGGTTTAAATTTACGGTCCTCTCTCAAAGGCGCGCTATCCTATCCTGTCATAGTTTTCAGCCTTATTACGAATTATTTCAAAAATGTTCCATCCCGGAGAGTAAATTAGGCCAGTGAATGCAGGGACCATGGCATTATTTAAAATTCACAGGGGGGTATATTTACTCCCCTTTTAGACTCCTTTGGGGGAGATGGGAGAAGGTAAAAAAATGAAGGAAATGTTCTTAACCCCCCTCCACCCCCCATGACAATCACAGGAGTATCCGAATCTCGCAATTCATTATTTTCTCTGTGTAATTAGGTAAGTATCGTCATGAACTCCGATTATAAAATCTGAATAGCTCTTCAAAGTATGTTCAATTCTCAATTTTTACCACAAAAATTGGCGAAGTTATACAATCGTGAAAATATCGCAGTGGATAGTGCTGGTTTTGGAACCAAACACTTCGAATGAAGCAAGAACAATTGGGTCTTCGGTGAACACTGATCGCCTTCAAATTCGACCTGCCACATTGTCAAATTCTGCGCTACAACACTATAAAGCTGCATTACATCTTGTGGGGGCGAGTTGAGTTGAACTGATTAGATTTGCAACTATGGCTTTTCAGTGACATAATTACAGAAGACGAAATGAGTGGAGTTCCTTTGTCCCATTTTGATTGGCCAACTCAACTCCAATGTTGCCAAATGTACGAAGGCTTTGGACCGTACATTTCTCATAAGGATCAATGTCAAACAAGCGGCTTCTAACCTCAACTCGGCCATATGAGCTCTAGCATGGTGGCATGGCAATGGGTCTATTGCAAAATTTTGCTACATCATTATGGAGGGTTGATTCCTTGGTAAAATTGTGTGAAAATTACATTGTATGCAAAAAGTCTCAAAATCTACTAATAAAGACAATAAATGTGTTTAACAAAATTCAAATGTGGCGGTCGAATGAGCAGGTCACAATAGAGAGTCTAATCGCAATTTTCTATGATGAGAAAAGTGATTCCTCATAGAAAAAGAGCTATTAGCCACTATCATTGTATTTCGCTGAATGCATTTACTAAGTTTGAAGGTGGATTCTGAGACATTTTCGATGCTTCCAATATAATTTTTCACAGACTCGTACGTAGAAATCAACCCTCCATAACACTGTAGCAAAAGTTTGTGACTAACCCATTGAGTTGACTAAACTGGCACTCATAAAATGTGATTAGTTTATTTTAAAGTCCGTTACAAGTTCAATGTATTTTGGTCTCTGTTTGGGCGCAGGGAGTGTAAAATAGAGAAATTCAAATTTTCCTTTCAGGATTTTCATAAATTAAAATTGTATTTTTATTTTCAATGAATGTCGAAGTAACAGAATAAAATTTACGGAGGTGAAAAATAAATAAATTTGATAAGTTTATGTACAGTCAAAGAATATTAACATTTTTAAGCGTAATTAGAAGATAAAACGAGGTTTTTATTCTTCCTTCAAGTTTGGTTCAAAACGAGAAAAAAGAAAAGAGGAAGAGAGGGAAATAGTGCAAACTCTGAGAGAATGAGACACCATTTTTTGAGAAACAGGCGAAGAGGACAAGGTAACGTGAAAGGCGATACAAAGGGTTTCCAATTTTATGATACATTTGCCATAAAATATTAATTATGAATAGTTTTCTATCTCCATCTCACTTATAAGAGATGCTAAACCCCTGAAATCTGAGGAATGATGACCACAGCTTAAATTAGGGTGGAGGGGACGGTGATCGGTGATCTCCCCTGCCCAAAGATTATGTTACAGCTCTCAAGTCTATTCAAAGAGAGAGTCATACAATTGCTTTGTCCTCACTTAGCTGTGTGAGGCCAGAGAGAATTCTCTCAAGCAGTTGCAGCTTGTACAGTTTGGCAACAATGCTTTTTCGCTGTTTAAAATTATGCAAAAATGTAGATTCTAAGACCCCAGTAAAAAACAGATCTCTCTCTAAGCTTAAATTTACACAGTAAACTTAGTTTAGGGACTACTTTAACTTTTCAATTTTATGTTATATTGTACGACGCTTCACGAATAAATTTGTTATTTAACATAGGTTTGATTCAGAGAAAAATAGAGACTGAGCACTAACTGGCTGCAGCAGAGGCACGCTGAATTCTTGCGGATTCAAGAAAACAACGGTCAACACCCTCCTGATGTCGCACGGTGTTGAATGGTGTTGAGTGGTGCACCATCTGCCCTAAGTATTTTAGCGTAGTGCTCCCTCTCTATTTGTCTCTGGTTTAAATGGAGGAAATCCATTGTTGCCACATTGAATGAGCCGCCATTGCTTTCAAGAGACTTCAGACTACCGGAACTTAAGCAGGTTTAAAAATTCATTTGGGTTCTCACCCCTGATTAATTGACAAAGAAAACATGATGAAGAAGCAAAATTTTATAGTTAAGTCGTCTCAGACCAGCTATTATATTAGAACGTATTTCTTTCAACTACATGAGTCTTTGGAAGTTTTGGAATTGATATGATCAGGAACAGATTTAAGAGTATGGAATGTCCTTGCTTGCTCCGAATGACAGACCTTGAATTTTCATTTCTTTTTGGCGTGTTTGCATCTAAATGAAAAAATGGTTTCGTGTGAAACTTGCTCTTCCTCTCTTACCTGGCCCCCCTTTTCAGGGGCGTGCAGAGGGAGGAGGCGTGTGGGTATACCTTTGCCCCGGGCGGTATTATCTCAAAGCGGCAAAATCAGAGTGAATATGCCGGGGAAAAAAAAAAGTTATCAAATTCCAAAATGTATCACTGAAGGCAGCAAAATCATTTGCGTACAAGCAAAAAAATAAAAAAAAACGTAATCAAATTCATAATTTTGATGGGCGACAATTCTCGGAGGGCGGTAAAATTGCAATCTTGCCTCAACCCCTCTTCTGGAGCCTCAGCACGCCCCTGCCCGTCTTCATTCCATAACAAGAGATGATAATGGATCTAGTTTAGCATACTAAAGATTGTTATCTTCTCAAAAATATTGTTCCGACAAATGATGCAAAAAAATAAAGTTTCAACATTTTTTGGAAAAAAACAGGATTTTTTTTTTCTTTATTTTTTATTTTTTATTTTAGATTCCAAAATTATTTCAATTTTATTGACATTCTCTATGAATATGAACTGTGCAAAAATTAGCCGCCTATTTTTCAAAGTTTTCACAAATTTTTGACTTTATTTAAATAAAATTTAAGAATCAGGAGAGTAAATGTCACCTAGGTGGTAGCACTGCACAGTGGTCTGAGATTGTCAAAAATTGGTCAAAAGTTAGAAAGAATATTTCTCATCAATTTATAATTTAAAAACTTTCAAGGCCAATTTCAATTATAGAGAACACTTTTAATTAGTAATTTAAATCTACATAGTAATGTCACTGGAAAGTTTTAAATCAAGCTTAAAATGTCGAAAAGTATGATTTTTGATCACTTTTTTTGCTTTTACTCAACATTTTGATCTCAGACCAAAGAGCACTGTTGCGAACGGTTGTGGAACGGTCAAATTGACTTGCTATTGACTTTATGAATGAGCACCGAGATGGCAATGAGCAGCAGAGTTGCCGTTTTGCGTATACTTGATGGCATTTTTCAATTCATCAACGATTCCACAGGTTGAGAAAAGATTACATAGTTCAGTTCTATGTATGATTGAACTGCACAAAAATATTCTGATCTGTAATATTTCCTCGATCGGTGCAATCGCCATTAAATTATTAAAATATCCGCTTGTTTTTTCAAGTCATCAACGACTCCACCGATTGTGAAAAGATTACAAATGCAAGTAGTTTTATAAATACAGTTATTCACTGAATTGAACTGTGTAATCTTTTCTTAACCGGTGGAACCATCGGTGAGTTGAAAAATGCCATTAAGTAATTATATGCGAAACAGCAGCTCTGATTCGAGCAATACAATGTGAACTTATCAGCACTACCACTCCAATTTCACAAATGATTTAAGCTAGTTGCCTGCAACCAAAATAAATTCACGCTCACATTCACAAAACCATCGCAGACGTAAAAAAGGACAGCTTATTGTACACTTATTTTAATCTTTAGAGGAAAGAGAGTAAATAGAGAAATTACAGTTTTTTTTTATTATTATACTTAAAAGAGTGTAAACATAAAAAATAATAACATTTGATAAAGAGAATCTTAAAACAGTAAATTAATTTTATCACAGATCAATCTTATACAGATAAAGAAGAGACGATAACTAATTATACTTTTGGAAAACAAAAACAAGTCAAAACAATGCCACCTAAAGCGAAGAAAACCGATTTGAAAGAAAAATTCATTTGAGAAACAAAATTATCAGTGTCTGAATCACAATCAACCTTCATAATTTCAGTGTACGTCAGCAAATTGAGAGGAAAGTACTAACTCCCACACACAGTAAACACATTGATTCCTGTATGTACAGTGTGCAGGAGTAGTGGCTCTCTCCACATTTTGATTTTTTTTAATTTCTCACAACTAACAAAATTAAAAAATACAAACTAAGTGGCCAAAAAAACATCATAGACAAAATAAGGATTAAAATGGGAACTAGGCCAACAATAAATAAGAACTTCCAAGACGTTTCGGTGCACTCACAGCACCATTATCAATCGGAAAAATAAAATACAAAAAAGCAAATACTCAGAACGAGGAACGAGAAAAATTACAATGCTAGAGCTGTGTTAGAAATTATTCACATTCTAAAAAACAGAGACTCCATATGCAACTACCGGGCAGACGTGGAAAAGTTGAGTGTTGCATACCTCCAGTTTTTCCAAACATAAACTACTGATTGAGGCTCTGTCTGTGTTTTTGTTGGTCTGTTTTGTTTATGTAACCGATGTTGCGGTATTTTGTTAATCAGTCCCTCTTCCATCTTTGTGGAGTGTGCTCCTCGTTCTGAGTATTTGTTTTTTTGTATTTTATTTTTCCGATTGATAATGGTGCTGTGAGTGCACCGAAACGTCTCAGAAGTTCTTATTTATTGTTGGCCTAGTTCCCATTTTAATCCATATTTTGTCTACAGCTAACAAAGTTAGGAATTGAGAAAGTATTGCAATAGCGTAGATGTCTGTCTGTCTGTATCCCTGCATAAATTTTGAGCCAATTGTCCATATGCATCAAACTTTTGCAGAGAAGTTGTTTTCACCATTTCTCAGAGGAATTTTCTTGTTTTTTCGAAAATTTTAATTGTAGGCAAGTTATGGATGATAAAAGGTTTTGATTAAAATCAATGGGAAAATGGGTGAACGTTGGGAAAAATTTGAATGTTTCAAATATAGCTGTTTGATTTTTAATGAAAATTTGCAAAAACATTATGCAACCAGCCTGCAATAAAATTAACCCCTTGAGAGGAGTTCAGGGGTCTCCCCCAGAATGGGTCTGTTGCAAACTTTTGCTATAGCGCTATAGAGTGTTCAATCTCATGTAAAATCGCGTGAAAAGTCCATTGGTGGCATCAGAAAGTTATAAAATGCAGTATAAAATCTCACGAGAGACGTTTAATGAAATCCAAGATAGCGGTAAAATATCGAGCAACCTGTATGCATGCCCCACAAACATCCAAGGATAGCCAACCTCACAATATCGATCACACCCGATCACAAGGTAAATAAACAAATAACCTCGGAAGCTGTGAGGTTGTCAACGTTGGCAATCCTTGGATGTTAAAGGTGCATGCATACAGATTGCTCGATATTTTACCACCATATTGGATTTCATTAAACGTCTCTTGTGAGTTTATTATTGCATTTCATGACTTTCTGTTGCCATCAATAGACTTTTTGGGAGATTTTACATGCGATGAAACACTCTTTATCATAGTAGCAAAAGTTTGCAACAGACCCATTATAGGGGGTCTAGAGGTCTACCCCAGAATATAAAAGGGGAGTCTGAGGGGGCCCCCCAGAATAAATTTGATGTGAGAAAGTGTTTGTGGGTTATTTCTTACAGTTTACTTTTTTTTTTTTTTTTTTTTATAAATTTTAAGTTGAAAATATGCAGCTTCGATTGAAGGTGAAACGTCCTCATAATTTTTGTTTGTTTGCTTGTTTTGTTTTCCAGCATTTTCTCATACACTTGTTTTTTTATGTCAAGTTGGTACATTTTCAATCTTGTTTCATAGGAAATAAAGAACATGAAGATTTTTCTACGAGGAGTATCTGAACACTGTTTGCAAAACAATTTGCCTGCCTTACATAGGTGGATCCAGCAATCTGGCAACTGTGAATTATTCTTATTTTAATGCATTCAAAACAATTGATTAGTAAAAGGCCCATAGTCCCTTCGAGAATCCATTATTTCATATAGTTCAAATTAGACGAGTTCATTGTTGCCAAATTGCTTCATCCGCCCATGCTACCTTAATTTCATGTCCACCTCACGCCACTGATGGCTGACAAGAAATGTGTATACCACAAAGTCACGGATAAGGTTGCGATTTTTAGACAAACGTTTTCAGTCAAATCAGTTTTCTTCGTAGGGAAAGACACGTCTAGAGAATGTTTACAAGTGCAGTTAAAGTGACAAGGTAAAAAAAACAAAATTAATGATGATGATTGATAATGATAGTAATGTAATGGATACTAATGATACTACTAGTGCTTGAAACTTAACCAGGAGAAGCACTTCAATTGATCTCTTGTCCCACTAATGCTCGATACTCATTTTGCGATTGCCCTGATTATTCTGAGAGACGGAAATTTGGAACTCTTCAATTAAAATTTCCGGAATGGTCTATAAAACAACAAGTGTGCTCTTCAACTAAAAACCTCTATTGGCTCACAATGGACAATTCTCACGCCGAGCACACCCATAGTTTTTTGAGCCTATTTTTCTGAAATGTCCTCAATATCATTCTTGAAGGGAGAGCTGGACAAAAAATGAGCACTGTACAGAAAAGAGCCCAGCAACTGCGAGATGAGATCTTTAGAGAAGCAGCTTCGAGGAATATTTTTCAAAATTTCATCAGGCTAATTTTTTTAATCGGAACCCAGTGGAACACAATGGAACACAATGGACCGCTTCAATTTTTTTACTGTGATTAACCAGCGCAGTTTGAGTATTCCATCAAAATGGTCAAATGGAACAGAACGCTCTAACCGTTTCGACAAGTTGATCCACGAATCGCAACTACTTTTGTTCCACGGAGCTAAACCTTGAATCCGTCAATTCCGCTCGAATTCTGAGTTCATTGACGTGTTAACTTGTGTACGGCAAAAATTTTGTTTTGAAAAACAAATAGAGAAAGCCTCTCTACAAAAAATGACACAGGAAATCAATAAATAGCGCGGTTCACAAAAATGTTTCAAACGAAACGCGAAAATTTGGATGCAGCCTGTTTTTTTAAAAACAGAATGCTAGACAAACCGCACTCAACAAAGAGTAACTCGTTCCATCTTGATCCATGCATAAAAAAAGTCGCCTATTGATGATCATTCAAATTTACAGGGGGACTCAGGAACAAGCTCCAAATTTTTGGAAGCATCCAACTCTCGTAAGGTACATGTTAAGTAAAAAAAAACAATTGCTTCATACTGGCACAATGATACAGGCTGGAACTTGACAGAAAATTAAAAATTCTACTTTGAAACATATCGTTCTTCTAGAACTAACTTAATATCTCCAAGAGAACATAAACTCAAGAAATACCGACAATAGTTTAAAGTCGCCTTGACAAGAAAGCCCTTATTCTCATGAAAGAATACATTAAAATCACTTTAAATTTCATAGAGAACAAACGGTTTTTGTGCAACGTTACAAAAGTCACCGGTTAGCCAACAATACACTCATCGGGCGCAATCATTGTTAACAAAATTTGCACAATGATCTAAACTACCTACCTGTCTCTTCCACTCTAACTTGACCATCATACATTGCTATCTCTTTCTAGTGTCAAATTTAGTACGCGTTACTTGTTTCTAAACATTTTCTTCTCAAAATAACATTAAAATGACTCGAGAAATTCTTTCTTGCCAAAAAATTTCACAAAAATGTCTGTCCACGATTTTGGTGATGAAAGTAAGATAACAGTACGTAAGGGTGACGTAAGCGTGAGAACGATAGTTTAGAACACTCAATGAACCTTCTCACCGTTTGACATCATCACTAAAACGGTGCATGTACAGTTCTCTGACAAATATGTACCTATTTAATTTTTTTTTCTTCCTTTTTTCTCTGAGCTGACTTTGTGAGGAAACAATATAATTTTCAAAATTTTATACAACTTTATGGAAATGTTTAAAAAATCTAAAACCATTGAATAAATTTTAAGAAAAAGAAGACTTTGGCAAATGAGGGAAGCAAAATAGAAGAATAGTGCTTGCATGAAGGCGTTTTCCTTGAAATATTCATGAATACTTTTTTTTGTCTCATAATTAAATTTGATAAAATTATGCAAAAGTTTAGCGCTCACCAAGTCTCTCAAAAGTAAATAAAAGAAAGAAAAGAAAACTCAAGCAAAATGATTCAAGAAAACTTAAGCTTTCAGATACCAGATAGAAAGTTTCCCGACAGTAACAATTTTTAACAATCAATAAAAGAATGCACTCCCTTAAACTATACATTTGGTTGAGTGCCCGCACTCAATGGTGATTAACAAGTCAATTTAAAAAGAGTTAACAAACAAAGGAAGCTAACAGAAGATGAGGTCAATCCTCATCATCCACAATTTATGATTTTGTCCACGATTTTGCGGATTTGTCTATCCACAGCTGATCACGAACAACAAAGTGCGTACATGCGCACATAGTAAAAACACGTGTCGAAACTCGATGAACTCAACTTAAAAGTGACAATTTTTATTCTTTCTGGAACCCCAAAGAATCGAGTGGAAAAAGAATTTTTTGTTGTGTTTTGAAGCCAGCCTCAATCACATTTACAGGAAAATAAACTGCCAGTAAGTTAGTTCATGAAAGGTGAGGTTTACCCTTATTCATAAAAAGGTTGGTAAGGACCTTGACTTTCCTTCCATCATTCCTAAGTGCATATTCTTGTTTGAAAGAATAGTTACACTTGTATAAATTTGCCTTAGTCTGCCTAAAAACGACAATTATTCTCCGAAATATTAGCTTATGAAGATTTTACTTCAAGAAAAGCCAACTTTTTAAGAAAATCAGTTAACAAACATCTTGCGAGCACCTTCAACAAAGTTTCATAAAAGAATATAATTAATGCTGACTGGCAGACAATTTTTGAAATTGTCGGAATGCAATTTTCACCAAAACACATCAGACACAATCTTGGATCACATTTTTCCCCATCTGAAAAATTCGCCCTGAGATGCTATAGCATGTTTTCACAGACCAAGTCACAAAATATGGAAAGTTGTTGAATATCATATTATTCAATCAAAGCTTATCAAAATAGGGGAACCCAATTCAACAGAACTTGAAAATTCCAAGTCACAACATTTTTTTTAACCGTAGACAACGAAACTCGACGTACAATAAATCCGTGGATGATATGGATCGACTATATTCGAACAATAAAAATAAAAACAAAACAAACAGGAAGATAGGCAATTGGATTTAACTAAAAAGACTAACCTAATTGTAGATATTCAGCTAAGTGGATGAAATTTCAAAGATTGAGAAGACGGAAGTGAATTTCCTAACTGCCTCGAGCTGCTGGAGCTACTCGATTTCGCTACTAAATTGTCCACGCTCATACTGTGGCTTTGCGAGCCATAATATTTAGGCGGGAGCATTAACTTTAGCAAATCCGCCTTTTGTTTTTGCTCAAACTCCTTCAACATGTTGGAGAAATGTTGTTTGTTATTTGAACTATCATCTATGAGAACAATGTGATCCTTTGATTGCAATGATCTATTGTTCAATACTAGATCCGGATTTAGGCCTAGCCACAGGAGCACTGTATGAGAGTGCTTTTGTACGAATAATTTGTATAAGTCTAAGTCTGTTTGAGTAAAACTATCACATAAAACTTGCTTCTCGCCGTCTACGGATTCCCAGCCGAACATTTCTGGCGGATGCGACGAGCTTCGCTGGAGGGACGGATTCTGATTTCTGTTTGACTCGTTGGTAATGTTTGGGTTGGAATGAGCTGGTAACGGGAACGGATATCTATTGGAAACTACATGACTACTGGTTGTGGCGAGTTCTTGCAAGGCGTGGATTGCATTTTTTACCTGAAAGTCAAATAAATAAGTTAGTACAAATAATAATAATTATTTTTTATTAGTCCATGCACATACAGAAGATGGCTAAAATTTCTCAAATATTTAGAGCTTCTTAACTGCTAAATAAATACTTCACTTAATGATTAGACATTTTTATCAATAAAGTGCTTTTTGATGGAATTACAAAATTTGCAATGAGTTGTTCCAACTGAAAGGCTCAGAGGAAAGATTGGTCGAATCAAGAGAAGTGTGAGATGAGATTATCAAGGTGTCTAAAAGCATTGAATTTTGAAACTTCCTGATTTCTGGTTGACCTTTTTGCCAGGATATTTTGAATTTTTGCAAGAGTTTCCAACACAGAGTTTCTGCAGCTCTCCTTACATTTCAATCATGCTTCCAACCGGACACATTGAAAATGATATTACTTTTGGATAGCTTGAAGAAACACACCAAAAAATGTTGAATGAATGATTTTTCTTTACAGTTACACAACTGAGTCAAAACATGTGAGTCAGAAAAAGAGAATGGCTTTCCTGAAATTTTCCTAAAATTTTCCTGATTTTTTTTGGTAGAGCAAAAATTCCTGATCTTTTCTAGTTTTTACAGTTTTTCTGGTTTGCCAGTCAGCAGACACCCATTTTATTTAGAAGGAGTAGTAATTTCTAACCTAAGCTGACTTTAGAATTGAAACTTTCATGAAATAACTGCGAAACTTTCAAACATTCAAATTTTCCAGCAATTTACGTACACCTAATTTTATGTAATTTGTTACTTCCAGCATTATCTTTTTCTTTTACATGTTTTGGGCATTGTTGCCCCTTCAATTTTCAAAATAAATAAATAAATAAACAAATAAATAAATAGATAAATAGATAAATAGATAAACAGAAATGTAGAAATGTAACATCCAATCCCCCAAGCCATTGGGCTCATTATGCTTGTATCTTAAAGCGAACGACTGTGGGGGGGGGGGAGAGGTGAATCACAGAAAGACCGCTAAATGCATGAGCTAGAGTAGAGTGACCGCTGTTACATGGCCTCTCCAAAGGACGTTGGATTGGGGATCTCTACTTTCGCAGACCTTCCGAGGGGAGGACAAGTAGAGGTCGCTTTCATGATACCTCCAGAAATGACAAGGATTAATAGGGTGTGTATATGCTTGAGCCTCTGGTCTTGGCTCTCTTTATCTCTTTTTTCTGCTCCCTTTATCTCTTTTTTCTGCTGACTTTATCTCTTTCCTCTGCTCTCTGATCACTTGCTTCTCAAAGCTATAGTAAAACTGTCATAGCTGATGCCTACAAGTAAACAAATTAGGTTCCATTGTTCAATTTCAAACTCAAAACTTTTTGACCGCTTTCTCAAAATTTCTTGAGTAAAAAAAATTTTTAACATGATAAGAAACACGATTCAGTTTTTCAAACATTTTTTACAGTCCCAATTTGCGGAAAGGCAAATTGTCAAAAGAAGCCTATAATTTAAGCAGCATAGATTTAATAATATGACAGTTTACAGGAAATAAAATACCTCTTGGCTTAAAGTTGCTACATGATGGTGAAGAGAAGTGACTTGAGTGTCAAGTCGATCTATGTTTAGTCGTTTTTGATCATTGTCTCCTCTGGATTGACTTCTTAATTTTTCTAATCTGAAAACAAAAAGAAAAAAAGCATTCATTTCATTTTATTTGATCTAATCCTCAAGGAACAGCAAAAAAGGATGAGGATGGACAGGGGCAATTTCATTGTGAAAGACTTGAGTCTCCAAAAATAATGAAAAAGCATAAGTACTGACAAAGAGACAACAGTAGGACCGTACAACCAATCAAAAGCTCTCTTACCTCAGTTTTTCAAGTCTCCTACAGAATGTTTCAGAAGTCCTGCCCCCCCCCCCCCAGGTATCTCTAGAATGGTTCGGAATTTTTGAATTCTGTAAAAACTAACTACGGTTTTACGGAGTGAACTTTCACTTGAAGGGATCCAATTTTCTGTAAACCCCCCTCAAAATAATATTGGGGGAATTTCATCCCCCAACTCAAAATTTTCAAATCATGACTCCTACTTTGTAATACATTGTTGGAAAGGCATAAAAACTGAGCATTTTGGCGCAAACCAGAGGCCAGTATCACTTTTTATTTTTGAGATATCGAAGGTTAAAGTTAGATTTGGACCCATTCTCAAAAAATCATTACCTACTCCTCTTTGAACAGTCAGAAAAAAGCAAATACTTTTCAGAAAAAAATACCGCTGTGACACAAATTTGGTCAAAATTTGGGTTTAGAGCCCCCAAAAACTTTTTAACGTTTTAATTCCCAGGGGGCTATCTCAAAAGTTCCAAAGGACAACCCCTAATCGAGGGATGGATAGATAGAAAAGACATAAGGAACTGAGCATTTTGGCACAAATTGGAGGTCAATATTGTTTTTCAAATTTGAGGTATCAAATTTTGTAAATTGAACTTTGACATTCGAGATATTGAATGTTAAGGGCTGACCCTGTTTTTCTAAACAGATAAATAAATAAATAAATAAATAAATAAATAAATAGATAAATAAAAACTATACCTGCTATTAAATTTGGCGTGTCTTGGACTATAGGTAACAGTTGAGTGATGAACAGGTGATCTAGTGGGGGGAGTAAGAGGGGACGTTTCTCCTTCTTCGGGTACATTCTCATCGTCTTCACTGATTGAGGGCAACGTTAGAGATGGCATTCCATTCATGTCCACCTCCTGAAAGAAAACAAACCATAACAAAACACACAATAAAGTAAAGCCAAGAGATGTAACTGAATTCTGAATGAGAATGGAAAATTTAAAAAAATTACAAAATAGTTTTTACTCATTTCATACTTACTTCGGGCAAATTTTGATACTATAGTTTTCGACGCACATTTGTAATTTTTCAAAGTACCTAAGCATCAACAAACTATGTATTTTTTTGGCATCAATGTTTGGATCTTCTTTTATTTTGAGGCAATTTTTAAAGGAATGAACATTTTAATTGAAGGAAATTTTTAATTTTTTACTTTCAAAAACAAGTCTTTCAAAGAGAATAAAAATGCGTTTTCAATAGAGAAGGAGCAATGTTTACTAGCTTCATAGGAAAATTTTGCCAAATCGTCAATTTCGAAGCAATTTTCACCCATTTTTCAGGATCTTTGCCAATTTCCTCTGTTACTATGCGCAGTGAACGGGATTGTGCTTGACAGCCCATAAAATCCCAATTTCACTTCATTTCACCTCACATCTTTGAAACCAGGGGATCATAACCAGTATTCCTATGATGGTGAACATATTAAACAACCGTTTTCAAAATTTATCCCCAATAAACGGCCACAAAATTTTTCAACCTCTACTTATTGATTCCTGTTGAAAAGGCCAGACAAAATAGAAAGTATAAATATAATACATTGGAGAGAAAATTACCTCTGCTTCATAACCTTCCCGAAGATTGTACGTAAGATCATGTTGAATATCATTGGCAAACTCTTGCTGATATTCCGGGTAGAGTCTAAGAACTTCAACAAGGCCTTGGATATTTATACATTTGAGATCACAATAAGTTAAAGCTTTGACATCACAGCTAGATTTGACGACGACCTGGTCGTTTTGTCGCCCACCGTCAGTACCTCCTCCTCCACCTCCTCCACCATTGCCCGGTTGTAACCACATACTAATATCACAGCCAACTAGATCACCTTTGCCTAAAAACAACATGGAAATATCACAAATGTATCACTACAACGATTGAACATTTTACATCAGCCAAACTGACCATTAAAGTCAAATTTTTATTTTTCTGAAGAGGTCATTTTATTTATTTTTTATTGTTTTTAAAAAAGAACAAATCTTTGAGGAACACTGTAAAAAAAAAGGAGAAAAGAAAAGTGGTACAAGCGGAAAATTTACAGCTATGTAAAAACGATTGAAATTCTCAAATCCAACCTTGATATACCAAAAAATAAACAGGAATTAAAACTACAAAACTTCAAACAACTACGCGCAATTTTGTGAAAAACATCAAAAACCGACTCTATAACGCGCTTGAAAATCAGTAAAAAAGAGTACATGGTACAACAGCGCAAAACAAAAACCAGACCGAAATCAATATACACTTCCATCAGGGTCGTGCATAAAAAAACAGATTAAGTACAGAGTGTCCACCAATTTTCAAATTTCAAATTCCCTGATGCTCCATAATGTTTTAGATTTTTTGATGAGGAATGAAATCATCTTGCTGCAAAAAGGAGGAGTTCAAAGATTCAAGCTTCATTAAGATCAGATATTTTGGAGAAAATTAGGACACAAATCCGATTCCCAGATCTGCTATGATCAAATTTCAAATTTTGAATTCTTTGATTTTTACCATGATATTTTGGATTTTTTCATGGAGAATGAAATCATCTTACTGCAAAAATTTGGAGGTGTTAAAAACCTCTGAAAAAGGAGCTTGCAATCAAAATCCCTGATAAGTCCACGTTTTTCCTTGATAAAATTAGAATCCCTGAGAGTTCCAAATTTTTCTGATGACCCTAAAGTAGAGCCAAAACAGCCTTTTAAAATAGTTCCTTGAAGATCAAAAAAATTGGAAAAAAATCACCGAAAAACAGTAATCAAGATCGTCGTTTTCAAACTTTTAAGCGTAAGTTAAAAACCAGTGACATTTTTAAGGTTTCCATTATTAGTTAAAAGTGTTTTCTGTGATTAAAATAAATTGATGAGAAAATTACGTTCCGATTTTTGGCCGCACTTTTTGACGATTTCAAATCACAGTGCGCTGATGTCACATGCAATCTGGCAACCCTAATTTTTGTCCATTTGAACAAATAAAAAATATCCATTCAAACGAGCTAACTGTGAACGCCTTATAATTCAATTTTCCTCATGGATTTTAATGGACTAAATGAGACGTTGCCAGTTTGTCCGAAACACCAATGCTCCTCACCTGTAAATTGCATGGCTTTAATGCATCAACATGTTATTTCAGAAACTTTCCGGAGTAAAAAAAAAGCGAAATTAGCTTCAGAGCAGGAACAAATACAAACCTAAAATAGCAACAACCATTGCATCTTGCATGACTTCCATT
This sequence comes from Trialeurodes vaporariorum, assembly GCA_011764245.1. NCBI lineage: Eukaryota > Metazoa > Arthropoda > Insecta > Hemiptera > Aleyrodidae > Trialeurodes > Trialeurodes vaporariorum. Next base: position 35,061,308 of record VMOF01000320.1, on the reverse strand, counting down.
GATCCATTACACAGATAATAGATCAACGATAAAGCATCTCCTTTATGGATGAGATACTCTCCAGGGGCACAAAAATTAGTTCTGATATGTAACGAGAGCAATTTTAAACACCCTTGCGAGGCACTTTCGAAAATTGGTAACTGAAGAATTTCTCGATGTAAATGCATGGAGACGTCTCCTCGTAGCTCTTCCGGAAACTCCTTCAAGGTCTGAAAAAAATTAAATTAAATCTAAGAAAAAGAAATATGGAGACAGTGGGGCGTGTGCGCGAGTCTGAATTTGTGTTTTTAGTGAGGGAAATAAAAAGGGTATTGATCACTACCTGAATCTTGGTTTTAATTTAATTACTAAGGATGATGGGTATTTTGGAACAAACCAATCTTCAGATCCAATAAGATTCGGTAAGGTTGAAAGAAACTACTATAAGTAACTAACAGATGTGAGGAACATACACAGAAAAGAAAATGACTAAATGACCCTGACTTCCTAATTTTTCATGATAACAATACTTTCTCTCCCGGGGGGGGGGGGGGGGGGTAAAAATACTTCTGCAAGTCCACCTACTGTACGCGGAATTTCCGTAACTGCATATCACATATGGAGCGTCGATGAGTGCACACGAACCTCCAAACTTTTTTGCACACACCCCATTTTGAAAACAATTTTAAAAAAAAAAGAAAAAAAAAAATCTGCATTTCATGAGTGATTAATTTGACTTGAACCATCTGATGATTCCTCAGTCATTAACAAGCAAGTCATTTTTGCGACAAACTCATTTTTTTGAATGAGATAAAAACTTGGAACAGCCCACTACAGAATATTAATCAGAAAATTATACAGTGAAAATTGAAAAACAAAAATGAAAATTGAAAAGACAAAAAAGAAATACAAAAAATGAAAACAAACAGTAAAAATTATGTTTCCGATCATTTATTAGAAACCACAATCTTGAGAGCAAAATTTACCGGACCATTTTTTCAGGGATGACACTATCTACATTTGATCAAACAAGAGTTTGAATTGGGATTGAATTTGGGCCAAAAGCCTGAACTCAGAATGCCTCGAAAATACCTCATCAAAGTTTACACATTTATGGATTTTCACTACCTCTATTACTACCACTACTAACTTTTACGTTTTTGGCATCTGCAAAAAAACCAGTTACCTTGGAATTACCCTTTAAGATGTGATTAGTGGTGCAAAAAACCGGTATGAACACGTGCATTCATATCAACTGGATTGTGATTAGTTCCCATAGGTGATCAAGGCTAAAAGACGGGGTTAATTTCTGCATGACTGGGTAATTATACAAAATTTCCTTATTGAGACAATTTGCATGCATTAGTAAAACAGACCAACGTCAGATTAATTATTTTTGGTAAAAAAAAAAACAAAAAACAATACAGAAAACAATAGCGATTTGAAAGTGATACTCGGTGGCGTCAACAAGCTACAGCTATATGTAGAGGGGTTAATGCTATGTTATAAGTCCTATCCCAAAAAGCAATAGCATGGGCGATCTGATTCTGATTTGTTCCCCTTAATTTTTTTTTTAACTTTAAATCAAAAATTGCAATTAATTCAGTGGAAATTGGTTTTAAACGAAAATGCAAGTATTTTGAAGTGGCTATCTGACCACAGAATTCTAATAGGTGCAACTATGTATCTAGGTAAAGAAATTTTGTTTGTTTCTGTCATGTGTCAGTTTCTTCATATTGTAAATCCTTCTAAAAGAAACAATAATATTGATTTATGTGTCCAGAGAGCCACTCCACAACACTTTCACCATTATTTCAAATGCATTTGCCTCAGCCTTTTTATCAAAACTTTAAATGTTAAAAAATAAGAGGCAAAAAAAACCGAGCCTGCGTGAAAATGTCCATGAAAGATTTTGATGTTTCAAAAGCACGTCCCAGAAAACCCCTCTTCAGTTAAAGCTTGTTAGGTGGCTTCGCAACGGATTGAGTCGTTGGCATTTTGACAAGTGGCTGCACAAAGACCATCAAAAAGTAATTCAAAATTTTGAGAGTGATTGTGTATGATGTATAAAATGATTAAAATGTTTTTAATGGCTTTTGAAATTGCTAGAAGTTTAATGTTCTAGACTAAAAGTGCTCGTTCCCAGCTGGTGGGTTTATTTCCTTGGATAATTGCAGCAAATTAAATTTTAAAGACTCTTCGAACACCACAACCCAAGTGTCATAAGCATCAACAACTACGCCATCAGTGATCCCCACCATTCATTAATAACAGGTCAGTCCAGTAGTACAGAGTAATCTAAGGGTGCTTCTCGATTTGGGAAGAAGACTGATGTTAAATCAAAAGAGAGGTTGAATCAAATCAGGGAAACAATGTGCTGCTTCCACATTGCACTTATACACGGAGAAAAAAACTTTGTTTCATATGGTACACTGATGGTGTTTGATTCTAGCTACCGAAGTTTTTGGTTGTTAGTACCAAACTTCAGTTAGGAGTACCGAAGTGGTTCAGTAGACACGAAATGTGAGTCATAGTATTAGTCACACTTACCAAAATCTTCGGTAATATGAGCCGAAGTTCAGTTCTCATAACCGAATTCTTTTTCTCCGTGTGGAGCCAGGGGTATAAAATGTTCCAAAATAAAGTTTCTCATGATCTGAGATTTTTTCCTCACAGGATTCGAAAAAGGGGTTCATTCAAAATCGGCATTTTTCGCCCACTGCTTGTTTTTGACGAAACTTTGGGGATCGATTTAGGTTACTATTAGTAGTGGATCCTGAAATTTTCGCGACCTAAAACCAATTTTTAGAGGGGGGGCGGGGGGTCAAAGTTGAAACCTTCAAACTCAAATATCTCGCTAACGAATAAAGCTTTTGCAATGTGAATTGCGCGAAAAAACGCAAAATAAAATTTCCTTTCTTTTGACTACCCACATGTTCGACAAAATTTTGAACAAACACTTGCAATTTGCAATTTTTTGATTGTCAGGCTCAAATTTTTTTACAAATTTTGAAATTCTGAAAAAACGCATTCTTTGATTTTGATCTCTATGAGATATGTTATTCTCTAAAAAATTTGCTACAATTTAGTCTAAACCGCATGTTGGGGAAACTTTTCGTTTCTGAGTTATAAATTTTTAAAGTTTCAAAAATAGCAATTTTAGCGTTCTCAGTGACAGCGACGAAACCTAAAAAAAGAATTTCTCCACTTCTAATCAACAAAACTTGATGAAAATTGGGATTTTGGGGGTTTTGAAGGTCGTAAAATTCAATTCTGCTATCAGATTTGAAGAATTTTGAAATCCAAGATGGCTGCAAACCCATCTGCCTGGTAGCCATCTTGGATTTCAAAATTCTTCAAATCTGATAGCAGAATTGAATTTTACAACCTTCAAAACCCCCAAATCCCAATTTTCATCAAGTTTTGTTGATTAGAAGTTGAGAAATTCTTTTTTTAGGTTTCGTCGCTGTCACTGAGAACGCTAAAATTGCTATTTTTGAAACTTTAAAAATTCATAACTCAGAAACGAAAAGTTTCCCCAACATGCGGTTTAGACTAAATTGTAGCAAATTTTCTAGAAAAGAACATATCTCATAGAGATCAAAATCGAAGAATGCGTTTTTTCAGAATTTCAAAATTTGTAAAAAAATTTGAGCCTGACAATCAAAAAATTGCAAATTGCAAGTGTTTGTTCAAAATTTTGTCGAACATGTGGGTAATCAAAAGAAAGAAAATTTTATTTCGCGTTTTTTCGCGCAATTCACATTGCAAAAGCTTTATTCGTTCGCGAGATATTTGAGTTTGAAGGTTTCAACTTTGACCCCCCGCCCCCCCTCTAAAAATTGGTTTTAGGTCGCGAAAATTTCAGGATCCACTACTAATAGTAACCTAAATTGATCCCCAAAGTTTCGTCAAAAACAAGCAGTGGGCGAAAAATGCCGATTTTGAATGAACCCCTTTCCTCATAAAATTTGGAAAAGTGATATTTTTTTTTTTTTTTAATAATTTTTTTTTTTTTTTTAAACACTGTATGTACCTACAAAGAATGATTATTGAAATTTTGAAACCATTTATTTACCGAGGCACATTTCCTTAAATTTCAAAAATTTCTTCACTTTCATGCAATTTGTGGAGTGCTAGACGCTCGGAGATCTACAACACTACCGAACTGACCTATCATTAATGGACCTTGGGTGATCCATTTACATAAAAAGTCAAAAAAGAGAAAAAGCGGTGCTATCTTATAACCACAAACCTCGCAGTCACGACACAAACATACCTCTCTCACCTCATGAATATCGATTCCGTGGTTAAGCGACCACATCGTTTGAAAATAATCCTGCATCCGCTGCTTCAGCTCCTTTGGGATTTGATGGAGCATCAGGAAATCCTTCAGGTCTCGCCATTTGGACTGGTACATGGACCGCCTGGAATACATGCGCTGAATGATGGCAGTCACGTTACCGAATACTACAGCATGCATCAGGGCTGAAATGAAAGAAAGTAGAAATCATTCGAGTTATTTCATCTGGCATTTTTTTTTTTTTTTTAAACATTTATTTTTATGAAGACTTCCACAATTGGAATTAATTAATTTCCCTATAACTAACCGTGCATTATACCAAATTGTAGGTAAGTAATCAGTTGAGGGAGTGGTCAAGATGAAGCATGGCCGTCGAGGCAGAGCAGTGGGTGTGGGGTAAACAAATAAGCAGTTGGGAGGGACTGCAAAAGGAAGTAGTTCTATCAATGCGCGCTGAGTCGGGCGATTCGACCGAGAAGGTTTCCAGTTGGCGTAGTAGTTAAGCGGCCTGCTACGTACGAGAATACGAAGCACCGGGCAAATAGTCCCCAACTTTAGACGCGAATATCTCAAAATCCTGTCATTATTTTTTTTTCCGCCCGTGAGAGCTTTTTCTCAGGAGACACTTTTACGCAACATATTTCAATTTCAAAAAATTTGACTGGGAGCCAGTTCCCATAAGCAAAGCGCGGTGTCCTTTGAAGAACTCATTTAATTCCCTACTTGATTATCAACTTTTTTAAAGGAAATTACCATAAATATCAATAAATTTAACATAGGCAGTGATTTTGGTTGAAAAGTACTGGTCTGAAATATCGGTAGGCACAACAAGGTACCAATTGAACATTTTTTGCCTAGTTCTCGTAAAATTGAACAGTTCTTTCTTTTTACTGAAAATCATGGATTTAGAACCAAAATTCATATTTTAAAAAAAAAAATTAAAAAAAAAAAGTTTAAAAAATTGAACTTTTTTGTCAGATACGAACTAAACCCAAACAGACTATAAGGTTTGAGCCCGTTTGAATTTCCAAAGATTTGCACAGTCCTAATAATCAGTGGAAGAGCTACAGAAACAAAACAAATTAAACTTACCGCCAATTAGCATAGTTAAAATACTAAAAACTTTTTCAGCGCTCGTGTTTGCAGAGACATTTCCAAACCCGACGCTTGTTAAGCTTGAACACGTGAAATATAAAGCGGTGATATATGACTCTGAATGAGAAATGTTTGTAACATTCACCCTCAGCCTTTCAGATAATGTATGTAACCAACCTGGAAAATCAAGACAAGATTGTCAGAATGATGGGTAAATTTGAAATTAATTTTAATCTAAAGTATAAATTAACAGCTCCAGGTAGTATCAGAAACAGCACTGCTTTTTGCTCACAGAAAAAAATATTATTGGTTATAAGTATTCTTGGTGTTATTGGTTTTATTGGTAAATATTATTGACTCTTGCTAACTTTTGCGTTTGAGTAGATAATTTTTACGTAAAAACCAGAATAAGTGATGATGAATATACTATAAAATCACAAAATTCACGTAAACTCACAAAAATGACTTTAAAGGTTTTGGCATGATGGCGCTACATGCAGGTACTATGGGAGTATTATTATTGATTATTAAGGTGATTTTAGGCGAAACTTTTCTAGATTTCAATCCAATAGATAAGGCTACTAGTCACTTGTAGGAAAAGTTGTGAATTTGGGCGTTTTAAATTACTTAAAAACAAAGAAAGGATCCAAGATTGCCGGCACCCAAATAGTTTTTTTATGGATTTTTGAGGCCTAAACGAGCGAAATTGGTTGAGAGTTAAGGCCATAACATAGGAAATTCATTTCACCATAAGCTTAGTGAGTGCAAGTGATAATATATTTATCTGCCTTACTCACACTCATTGAGGCTTATGGGAATTTTCGTATTTCCTTAATCCCAGCTTTATTTTTGAGTGTTTTAGCATGAAACTTTCAGGGCATCTTTCTGAAGTATGCTCGCAAGTGCCGATGTTCTTCAAATGTGTACTTTTTGTGTGAATTCATCAATTTCACCGAAAAACCGTCGACTTTTTGAGTAGTACAATGTGGTGTCCACGATCCGAACTAAAAGGCTCTTGAATCATCTTAAAAAGAACTCTAAAAGTAAAACACTGGCAAACCTTACCTAGATCCCATTCTTTGTCATTGCGTGCTTTCTCTTTTTCTGCTATCACAAACCAAATACACGCCAACCAATGAGCTACTAGAGTAAATGATAACATTAGTAAAGTTAGAATCATTGCACTATATTGTGAATATCGATCCATTTTTTGTAACAATCTAGCTAATCGTAATAGTCTTGTTAATTTGAGGAGATGAATTTGGCCGGGACTGGGTTCCTGAAATCAAAATCAAGGGCAAAGTGTGAGAGGTAAGCGTATTACAGCGTGTATGGCAGAAAGACAACTGTAATTTGATTGGTTTTTTATTTGATTGATTTTTTTATTTAATTGATTTGACAAAGATGCAAACTCATAGAGGAAGCACCAGTAAAAAGATCAGTTATAGATGAGAAGAAATCAGAAGACTAAATTGATTCTGAAACTTTACAGTGGCGTAGTAAGGGTTAGTGGCACCAGGGGCGAAGCACTGTAGTGTCACCCCCCAGGGTTCTCCCCCCAAAAATTTAGATTTTTTTTTGTTTTTGGAGCCCATTTTATGCCGTCTCCACAAATAATATAAAATAAAGTAAAAAAATTGGGGGGAAAAAATGTAAAAAAAAAGAAAAAAAAAAAAAAAAAAAAAAAAAAATCACACAGTAAGTCTAGTGAATTTGACAAATTCTTCTACTTCAGGGTCACACTTTTTGTTCAGATTGACACCCTCCTACTTCAGAGTACCGAGTGGCCTGTTCTACACTAGGGCGACACCTATTAGCCAAGTTGATATTTTATCATAAACCTCCTTCTGCACCCATTTTTCTCATGTCTTGTATCATTATTTCAGTATTTCTCTATTTCCTCAATATTTTTCTAATTTTTCTCTTTCTTTTTCCTCTCCATTTTTTCTTTTCTCCTCTTTTATCTCGTATTTACCTCTATTTTTTCTCTTTTTCTCCCCTTTCTTCTCCATTTTTTGCTTTTTTTTTTTTTTACTGCGAGGGATACCCCTATGATAGTGTCACTCGGGGTGCACGCTAAAATACATAGAGAAGATTTGAGGCACGCAGAAATCTTGTGGATTCAACAAAACAACAGTCAATACTCCTTTAAAGTCCCATGGTGTTGAACGGTGACATTCAGAAAACACGGGGGGATGGGCTGGGAAGTGAAGAGGAGGGTGCTCACCACGCGACATCAGAAGGGTGTTGACTGTTGTTTTGTTGAATCCGCGAGAATTCAGCGCGCCTCTGCTACAGCCAGCTAGTACTCCGGCTCTATCTGTCTCTGAGATTCAAGCAAAATTAACAGGTTTAAGGTTATATCTCATAGTGGGACACAAGTAACAGTAGACCAACTTGTATGTATCGTTAGTGTTCCGTCCTTTTTCAATAGGAGCCATTATAAATTCTAAAAAAAAATGGAGAGTTCCGCTGTGTTCCGATTAAAAAATTAACCCGTAGTTGAACTTTATGTACATTTTTTACAAAACAAAATCAGTCTCAAGATACATGCTCGCCACAGGATTACAAACAACACAACAATAAATGGTTGCCAAAGATTAGAGGCTGACACGGATTCCTCTTTACAAACAAGCTCTATCCAATGATGACAGTCAATTGATATTAGAGACCATCAGTTGGAAATCAAGGATCGGTTGATCTCTCCACTTCAGCTATTTTGTTTTGATTTTTCGTTCAGATTGAAGAGGATCATGAGAATAATCTAGGAATGAGTAGGTAGGTACCTATTGGGTATACTTACATCTCCACTGTAGACATCAGAAGCATACAGAAGATCAAAGGGCAGTGCAGCTAGAAGATCAACTATGAACCAACTTTTTAAATAATGGATTGCTATTAACTTGGAGTTTGAGACTACCTCACCTTTTTTACTAACAAATGTTGTACGAAAATTTAAAATGATATCTGTAATCAAACAAAGAAAAACAACATAAGGATCAATCGAAAGTCTAAATTGTTAGAGGAACAATAACTATTCTCCTAGGTAAATGCAAATGGCACTGCATTCTGCAATTTTCAATAAATAATTAAGTGATAAAATAACTTGACATAGTAATAAGTAACTATCACTCTATCAGAGACAAATTTGAGTACCTATAGTAAACCTAACCTCAAACAGCGCACATGAACTGTATCCTGTCAATCCTGTCTCCGACATGAACAAAAAAAGGAGTCTGTACTCCTATGTTACTCCTGGCTCTGACGCAACCTGATTTACATGTACCTAAGTATAGGTACTAGAAATTTCGGACATACGTTATGAACTAATTGTAAGTTGAAAATAACTTTTCTTCAATGTAAAAATCATCCTGAATCTCAATTGACACATTATCATGAAGTTTGAAATCGCCGATAAGATTTTTTGATAATTATTATTATTATTATTTTATTTTTATTTTTTTTTGTAAGTGTTTTCAATTAAAAAAAAAAAAAAAAAGAAAAAAAAAAATCATTCGCCGCAATGTGCTTACTCCGGAAATTCGGAGCACATTTAAATAAATACTGTAAAAAATCAAGATGCCCTCCGATATCTAGTCGATATATGCCAGAAACACTATTAATAGGTAGCCAAGTTATTAAAGAGCCTTTGACTCATAACTCAACAAGTGTTATCACAACTCCAAAGACTTGATATTTTTTACGATAAAAAATATAGGGATACACCTTTGAACTGTAAATTAGGTAAGAACATTAATTTTTCATGAAAATGCGTAGTCAATCGCCCTAATTTGGAACATATGAGGTATCATGGGACAGGATTGTAAGAGATACTTTACTTGAAAATAGTGCATACAACCCTGTCCCTTGTTACCTTGTATGTCCCAAGTTAGGGAGACTGACTGTATAGTCAAGTTTGAGAAAAATAACACTTCAGAGCAGAATAATACGTAGGACTGTAGGCTTCTGCCCCCCCCCCCCCTTAAAAATTTATGTCTAGTTATTGTAAAATCAAATGTTCTATTCGCAACGAAGCATTAAATGAAAGACTGTCTTTAATCCGCCGAAAGAGTAAGGGACCAAATTTTTTTCGGCCTCGTGGACAATGATCAGTCATTTTTTCGGGTTATTTTTTTAAAAAGTAAAGACTGATACAAAATTTAAGTATAGGTACACATCGAGAACTTTGGATACCAATCAATTTCTTGAATTTTCATAAACAGTTATAGAAGCCATTTCATGTTTGATTTACCAATAGAAATAACATGAAAATGATGCGAATAATTTTAGTTAATCATTCATGGTTATTCAAAAAATGATTTTTGCCCATCACTGTTCTAAACACGATTCCGCTCTGGATCCCTCTTCATACGGGTCTTTTACAGCGGTAGAATCCTAGAATCGGCAAATTTATATCAGTCATTGGCTTAGGAAACAGTCTGGAAGGGACGAGGGAGCTAAAAATAAAATCAATTCTGTCTTGCGCGAAATTTCGGAAGCTACGCTCAAGCGCACGATGCGTGAATCGCATCACGACTCGCCGAATCGCGAGAGAGGAGCAGTTGAGAGACGGACTCGGAAGCGCGCCGGCCTTTTTGAATTCCTGGCGCACCGCTGGCTTCTTCTACGGCCTCACCGTTCACCATGTCCGAACTGTTCGAGTTCAACATCATGGCAACCTCAAAGCAGCTGCCGAAAGATGCTCAAGTTATTTTGTCCATTATGAAGGAATTAGGGATTACAGACCATGAGCCCCGTGTCATAAATCAACTATTGGAATTTACTTATCGTAAGTAATTAACTGTTTCCGTTTTCTGCCCATGTTAATTTACGTCCACGGGCAATGTTTGTATTTGAGGTTATGTTGACCCGGTGATAAGCTATCAACATTATACTAACTTTTCTCGCCCCTTTTAATGAATCTCACGCTATTATACCGTCTGTTTCAGCAGACGCTTACTGTTTAATCACGTTCACATTTCAGTTAAAGTTCTAAACCTCTCTGTTCGGTCTGATGCGGAGTTCGTTTCAGATATGTCTGTGTCTGTCACTTCCCGTTGGTTTTGCGCATTTACCATCTTCTGCGTTTTTAGGCATCCGTAAATGCGCTAACAGTTTGACTAAGCAGGCAGGTAAATCAGTATGACACCGAAATCAGAAATGAATAATTGAAAGTTGTAGTTTTTGGTTCCTTGGTATTCCTCCCCTGCTGTCTGTGGTGAACTTCGGCTCAATGATTGCTACATTCGATGAAACTGTTTGAGCTTGTATGGAGGCTAATTCTATTCATTGGCTTCAAGATTGTCTTTTCAACTCCAGTCAGTTGTTCCTTTTACGCAGTAGTTGTCAGACTCCACTTTATCTGCAGAGCTCATTTTTTTTTTTTTTTTTTCTTAAGTTAAGTTATTGCTCCAACACAGCTGTATGGAACTTGTTTTGTTTACCTAGCTCAGTGCAATTTGTCTACAACGGTTGTCTCTTGTGCCATGAAGCGTACTATTACTCCTAGACCAAGGGAGATCAATTGACCCATAGAATACTAGTCAGAATCAGAATGGAAACTCCCAGAAGAGCTAATGAAACAACATTCATACAACATTCAATATCATTTTGGTCAATTTCTTTGAATTTCGCCAGTCTGTCATTAGAGAGTGGATAGATCTTAGTCTAGTTTGCTTTCCTTCAATATTAATTTTCACCTCATTTTGATGTTTCGTAGGTTATGTGACAAGCATACTAGATGATGCCAGGCTCTATGCCAATCATGCACGGAAAAAGGCTTTAGATGTAGATGATATCAAACTGGCTATACAGTTGAAGATGGATCGAATGTTCACAAACCCTCCGCCTAGAGATGTAAGTTTATCTACCTTCTTCGTACAATAATTCAAGTCAGTTTTTTGTCAGTAGCTAAGTGAGAATCGCAGAATTAACTATCTCACTGAATATAGTCTGTCTAGAATGGAAAAGAAATGATTCTTACTTTTCAAAGACAAATAAAGACGATGCGCTACAAGTCTGTAGCAAAGGCTCTAATGCTCGGAACTTTCAAGTACCAAGTCAGGCAATCAAAGTTTTTACGGAAGAAAATAACATTGGTTCACATTAATTGCAGTAAGGAGCAGAGTAGCTAAAATTAATCGGCTGACACGAGGATCGAACATGCAACTACTGTGTTGTCGTTCGAACTCCTTACCAGTTGAGCATAAGGGCTGTTGGCAGACTCCTCCGAAAATCCGATAGATTTGTCGCACACTTCATTTCGCAGAATTTGGCGAAACTTTGAAATTTGTTTTGCCTTTCCATGGGCCTATTCTACATTTTACCCCGGCAAGTTTTGCCGCATTGTCGATTTCAGGGCGGTTTCTATGAAATTTTGCTGTTATTTCGCTGGAACAAGCCAATTTCGTGTTATTTTGTGGCCTCAAAATTTTCCAAGCTCAACCTATTCTCTTCAGAAGGTCTGTGTCACTTTTCTTTTGTGAAAGCAACGTGTAACGATACTATTCTCATTTTTATTTTACTTGCAGATACTGTTAGAAATCGCTCGGGTGAAAAACAGTAGTCCGCTCCCAGTTATCAAACCACACTGCGGAATCCGGCTACCTCCTGACCGTTACTGCTTAGCCCAGTGCAATTACAAACTCAAATCAATGACTGGAAAGAAGGTAAGTTTTGTGAATTAAAAAATTCAGATAATTCTCCCTATTTTTACTGCTGAGTAGCCTACGATGGACCGACCTTGTCAACAGGTGTAATCTCTATTAAGTTGCTTTTGATGGTTTAACTAGCCATGATTGTTTTTGCTCCCTCTAGTTTCATACAGTAAAATGATTACAGGCAAAAGTTGGGAGTCTTTCAATACACTAGATAGCGCTGCTGGTAACTTTCCAGAATGTCATATTCTTTTGGTAAGTAATTTGAATGAGACAACAGATGATAGTGCTACGTAGCTGATTGTCAAGGTGGTCTCCAGTTTTATTTGGATTTTTTAAGCCATCAACCATCAAAACTGGTTGAAAAGTAAAAAGTAATTTCTTGAACAGATTTTGGCTATCTCTTTGATGAGTCTGAGTGAGACAAAACATTGCACTCAATGAAAAGACATCCATAATCCTTTCTCAAAATTACAACTTTTTTCCGACCAATTCTGATGGACAAGGGCTCAAAAAATCCATAAAAAATTGTAGAACACCGTGACGTTTCGCTAATTAGCATGACCACCTATCATCCCATTCAAATTACTTAGCCTTGAAAGATGACATTTTGGTCCCTAATATTAGGGACTATTTAGCACTATTTAGCGGATTGAAAGATCCCTGGAATCACCTTAAAGCGGCAAATAGTCTTGCAAACATTTGTAAAGTTAATTCAGCCTGAGTATATCTCACAAAAGCTGAGAAAAATTGAGAACTTCACACTTTACAATGAGACAGTAAAGGCATGCCATACTATCAAACGCAAAAGATTTTCCAGTCCAGAATCCGCACAACGCACTCACGGTTTTGATACCATATAAAATACCTTGAATTCTTGACTGCCCGAAACTTTTGCGTTTGCTAGTACATACTTCTCTAAAAACTCAAAGGGCTTTGTACTGTAGGGTCTTTTCAGTGTTACAGGTTGCATATTAATTTAGTTAATGGGTGTATTTTTTCATGGACTGGACTAACATTAAAGATTCCCATTCCTCTGTGATTTTTACAAATTTGATTTCTCTAATTAATTTTTTATATTTGCTCCTACTTTCAGCCAATAAAACCTTTGTCATCCACCTTCATGAATACCTCGTCTATAAGCAAAGCTCCGGCCAAGACTCTGACTGCACCAATAATCAAGAGAAATCCACCGAGTCAGATAGTCAAAATTGCTCCTAAACCAGTCATTAAATTAACTCCAGGTAATATACAGGAAACCATAAATAACTTTGACCCGGAAAAACGGCTAGTCGGCATGAAAAACTATGGATTTATAAATGGTGATACGCTACCCAGCTTTGAGCATGCTTTCCCTAACATATCGAAGCTATATCCTGGACATAACCCACCTCGCTCCATCAGCCATTACCTATTAAAAAACAGCAACCAGAATGTTAGATCATCTTATTTTTCGCTTAATCAGAACCAATATTGACGGTGCTAATATACTATGATTGCATCTCCCCTTCCCTATTTGGGCAGTGAAATGAATCAGTCGAGAAAAGCTGGGAATACCTTGCTACAAAGAAAGCTCGTTGTGTGGAACTATGTTCCTGCCATGATTAAAATGCCACTCAACGTAAGCTGCATAAAAGGAAATTTGGCCTGTGTTGAATTTTCCACTGAAGTCTGTTGTCACGATGAAAGACCCTCATAAGAGCTAGGACAGCAGCTGGTGCTAGTGGCAACAGATAGATTCTATCTATCTATGTATGTATGTATCTAAAATTCGCAAAATTCTACTGAACAAGCTTTAAGCTTCAAAATAATCTCAGATATAATAAATGAAATTGCAAGTCGAGTTGAATTTTGACATGGTTATGCGCTCTAAATTTGGAATTTTAATTTGGGAGGATAAAAAAAGCCAATAGTCGGTGAGTGTCTGAAACAGTATCAGTTAAAAGAAGTCTTGGAGCTCATACACTTTTAAGGTCACATTCGTGATTCTCTCTACCTAAAGAAAATAAAGATTGTGACAGTTCCATAAATTTAGTTTCACAAAGTGAAATATTCCACTTAGTGAAATGCTGCACAGTATACTCTATGTTAGAAAATCTGCAAATGTCCCCCTGCTAGTCGAAAGGTTGAACTTTTCCGTTTGACTGGCTTTGGATCGACGGTGGCGTACCCTAGTAGTCGTAGATTACAACTCAATTTTCCCATTTGATTTCATTGAAAATGACACTCGCCACTTCTTCCTTTTAGAGTTTCACTACTGTGTAGACGAGTATTCTGTGAAATGCTGCTCTGTTCAATTTATTTTACTTTTTTCTTATGAGAGGATCTAAGTTGCCAGTAAATAATTCCACTTAGCACACAATTTTACTTATTAGATATTCCTCTCAACGAGCTTTTACTGTGCTTTGATTCTTTCGGATGTTTAGTTGAGAGTTTTACGGGGTTGAAAAAATTTCCTGTCGATGTATTTGTCCCTTTGTTTCTCTCAACTTTATTTTGTACCGAACTGCTGTGAACATCTTTTTTCGCACGAGTTTTCTTTTTTGCATGAGTTTTAAAACCTTGTTGTGAAAACTGTCTTTAGTCTGTTTTTCCTCTGTCCTTTTTTAACACAATTTGTGGTAAAAATTGTCTCTAGTCTCCGCTTTCTCTGTCCTTCTTTTCAACACCATGCGTAGAGGTTGGAAAATTTCTTCGTTAGTTTTGGCTGATTTTGATGTTATTTTTCGTTGATTTCGGTGTTATTTTTGTTGATTTCGGTGTTATTTTTGCGATGCTTTTTGCGTCATTGAGAAAAAAATATAGCGCGTTTAATGTAATTTAGTTAGTTTTATGACCTGTCACCCTATTATTTTAATTTTTGTAATGATGAAAACTTCAAATTTCTCCTCAATTTTAGCTACGGTGAACCGTAACGCAAAAAACTTGAAAAATCGCGGTAAATTCAACGCGCACGCACTTTTACGATAGTTCCGCAAAAATTTGTCAGTTTCGCGATTTCGCTCAAAAAGGTCGAATTTCGCGATTTCGCTTACAAAGGCCGAATTTCGCGATTTCGCTGGTTCTAAAAGGCCGAATTTTGCGGCCATTTCGCGGATTCTTGGCGATTTCGCGCAAAAACCAAAAAAAACGGCCGATTTCGCGTTTTCACACTTTAAATTTTCGTAATCAGGGGACTGTGATTGATGTTCCTATATAGTTTTCAAGGCCATTGGAGCATTTTAAAAATTTCGCAGCAAATCGCGGCTGCGAAATTTTCCAACCTCTACCTATGCGTAATGACATTACATTTGTTGAACTTAATCCATTTATCGTGTATTCATTTCATGAGTGTATCTAATACCTAATACATCCTCTACCTGTTTTTGCATACTCTTGTTCATAACCTTTTTGTTATCTGTGTTATCCTTACTGTCTTTACTACTTACATATTCTTATCCCACATTCTTGATTCTGCATTTAGTGCTTGAAGTGGTAAGACCAAAGAGCACCAAGAAGGGTGGACAAAGCAAAACACCACTCTCCTGGGATTCGCAGAAGAGGAAGTCTTGAGGTGGCTCCACATAACTCTGTAGTGAGATTTTAATTAACGAGATAGTGCCAAAAAAAAAATCTGCTCTCTTCTGGAATTTTTTTTTTCTATTCCTCATGTTCACTAGAGTCCCTATATACTAGAGAGTTGGGCCATGTCATCTTCTTCTTCTTCAAGTAGATCAAAGGAGCTCCAAAGAGGCAAAACGCAAATGGCAGTTGGCCATTTGCCTCTGCGCTGTTGCTGCTATTTCGCTATTTCTAATTGGTTAGGTTCCGATTCTTGACGATAACGATCATTATTGAAAGAGTCCAGAATAACATTACTTAAAGCAGAAGAAAAATTACCAATTATTACCACCGCGTCACTGGTACTGTAAATGTGTATTAAAAGCGAGTGCGCGAAAAGTAAACAAACCCTCCACCATTTGCATTTGCTTCTTGGGGCCTCTGTGTGAGCTTAAATATGAGAGCCAATCAGAATCGGATTCCGAAATGGCACAACTCTCAAAGTATGTAGGGACTCTTAAGTTTACTACCTACAACTGCTTTCTTACACTCTTTATTTCCAACTCGAAACTTTTGTCGAGGAATGAAGGTTGCTCTGCGGAAACGTGTCTGATTATTTAGTTTATATATTTATTTTACTCTAGAGAGTCAGACTGACTTTTACCTTTTATTCCAGTCGTTTGCTATGAAATATCAGCATAATGAACCATGGTTTGGGTGCCTAGACTTTATCATCCCTACTACTACTTTATCGTTTTGATCTTGTGTAGTATTTTAACTCGGTGTTAGCCTTGTTTAGCTTTTTCTCCTTTAAGCATCAGTTCTGCCAGTTGCTCCTGCCTCCAACTTCCTTGATCCTCAACTCGATGACTTATCCTTTTCCCTCAATGTTTTTGCTTCACATTTTTTATCTCATTCGGTGAGTTTTTTTCCTCTTTTTAGGCTACTGATTCCACTCAACGAGCTACAGCGACAGAGGGGGCTATACATGTTATAAGTCCTTAGTCCTATCTCAAAGTGTGACTGCATGCTGCATGGGCGATCTAAATCTGGTTTTTTTGCCTCACTTTTTTTTAACCTAAAATGAAAAATTGTAATTAATCCAGTGGAAATTGGTTTCAAATGAAAGTGCAAGTGTTTTAGAGTGGCCATCTGGACACAGAATTCTAATACAACTATCTAAATGAGAAAATTTGGCTTGTTTCTATCATGTGTCGGTTTCTTTATCTTGAAAATCCTTCTAGAAGAAACAGCTACATCGGTTTCTGTGTCTAGATAGCCACTCTAAAACACTTGTATTTTTGTTTATAACCCATTTCAAATGTATTTGTCACAATTTTTTTTTTTTTTTTAAATTTAATGGTTGAAAAAAGTGAGGCAAACAAACTGAGCTTGCGTGAAAATGTCCATAAGAGATTTCCATCATGGCTACTTCCGTGAAGTTTCAATATGACGTCTCACAAATCCTCTCTATCGCAATAGCTCGTTGGATTCACTCTAATATAAACATTCTAACCTATGCACTTTACCTTTTCAAACATGTTTTATTTAATGAAGGGTCTCCAAGGTGATACAATTAATAAACAACAACATGATTTACTTCAAGTAAATTTAAACTTCTTGTGCCTGAGCTTAGGCCCGGTATTACGACCTCTGGTTTGGTAATAGTTAAGCTGTGGTTAGAGCTCTAACCTCAGGTACACGAGGAGTGGCGTTTTACGACCTCTTGTTATCCTCTGGTTAGGGGTTGAGCCTCCTTTATTCTCATCCTATAACCGGTAATTTGGCTGCCTACCGGATTGCCTTGTGGTTGAGTCAAACTATCGGTTTGGACAAACCAAGGTTTGTAATATCGGGCCTTATAGTCTGAACATTGATCTTTTACATTTGGTTTTCTAAATATTCAGAAGATGAAGTTTGTGAGAAGGCAAAACTAGTCTTTTTTGAGTTTTGAGTAATCTTGGAGCATTTTATTTTTAGTTGCCCAGTTCTTGCCTTGTTTTCTTTTTAAGAATTTTTGTTGAATGCTCTAGTCTTCTTCGACTCCGAAAGGAGTTTCAGTCATGATGTTCATAGTTCATATCTGAAAATTCAATCTTTAGTGCATATTTGAAAATTCAATCTTTGGTGAATTTCTTTTTCAGGACCAGACGATGGCCAAAGTTCAGCGGATTTACCGTCATCAGCACTTTCATCTCATGTCGGTGTGATTCAAGAAAGTTTTGAATCCGACGGAGTTGTAAAAATGGAAACAGACGATGATAATATAGAGACTGTTATCGTGAAGCAAGAAGATTTATAAGTCAGTTGTTATCTACTTCTGGGGAATTTTCAGCATTAGTGCAAATTTCTGCCTTCAGAGGGCTGCTGTCCAATTAATGAGCTTCGGTCTCCTCTATAAAGTAGCAAAAAATTTGCTACTCCAAGGAGAGTGCTACTCCTTTGATGTATACATGTCAGCATTATTGCAATAGTTTATTTAATCTTCCGTAAATCTATTATAATTTTAACATGACTTGTGCGATAATTTGTTGTATGCTCCTATGTACCAATAAATTATTAAATAAAATAAATAAATAAATGTCAAATTACCGGTCGAAAGTAATTTTATGGAAGAAAATCATCTGAAAAATGTCTCTGCAAAATATTTTGTCAATAACTTCAAAAATAAGATTGTAAGGAATGTTGCAAATCGGTTCTTCTTTTCAAAATGGGTAATTCCATTTTTCAGTACTCTCAGCCTTACTTATGAAGTTATTCCTATAATATTTTGCAGAGACATTCTTCGAATGGTTATCTACATAGTACCAGACATTCTGATTTCTTGAATGTAAATTACTTATGGCCTGTTATTTGGCATTAATCGAATGGTAGAGCTCTGGTGGCAGCAGTAAGCTCTAAATGCCAAAGAAATACACTTTTTTGACACTCTGTACCTCCACTTTTCAAATGCTAACTTCACAGTGTTAATTCTGAGAAATTTTTCATGCCTCCAATTTTTTTTTTTTTTAGCAAATGTATGCGCTCTTCACTAATGTCTTTCTGCCAATTCAAGGCCCAAGGAGTTCCAAGTTTAAATAACTCGAAGCCTAAGTCAAAGAAATGCTTTTTGATTAGGGTTTCCATCTATCAAAACGTTCTGTAAATATTTTAATGTAATGTTAACTTTGGTGTAAATTGTAAATTAAATCAATTTTATGTACATATTTCTTTTTAAGCTTTTTTTCTATTTATATACGTATTAGGTAATAAAAATAAATTCAATTTTAACTTTGAAATTCGAGATATTTTTTTGCCTCCCTGAGCTTGCTGAAAATTGTTTAGAGTCAATAATTTTGTCAATTCAATAGTAGATTTTCCAGCCTTATGCGTTGTCCTTATTGTGTTTGAATTTTCCTGCATTTAAGTCCTTAGTCAAAGCAAGTCATTTTCTTTATGGTAAACAAATTCAGAAATATATTGAGTTGAAAAAAAAAAGATTGCGCAACAATGCAGTCGAAGCGAGCTGTCGCAAAAATGAGGTACCACAGACCTGACTGTCAAAAACTGTGAGCAAATAAACTAAGACTCTTTTTCATTGTAGCACTGTCTTCAAGTCTAGTTTTGTAGCTTTGCCTTTTCAGACAGTTTTGCTCTTTCACCATAGTCTCCTAATAACATTCAAATTATTTTGAAAAAAAAGAAAAGACTGAAGAGAAAACCCCAAAAAACCAAAAGCTAAAAGTAAGATTGATTTAACAATCCCAAAAACTCTCTTTTCTCTTAAAAAATACCATCTGAACTAGAGGGATCCTACAATATTGGGAAATGCTGGTCCTTTTTTCATTTTTTGATCGAGTCCCCACAAAAATACGTACCAAAAAAATGACAATACTTTCTCTCCTGGGGGGGGGGGGGGGGGAGTAAAAAACATACATACACACGTTCTTAAGATAATGATTGTGTTACGCAACAGCACCTAAAAATAAACTGACTTTCTCTCAAAATTTTCATTGGTACTTACCTACAATAAAAAGTGATTCAACGACTACGTCGCTGACCATGGAGGGACGATCTGAATTGATGAAACTCGCGTTGTAAGGAACGACGATGGCAACGTAGAAGGTTGCTATTAGGATAAGCCAGTCCCAGCAACTTTTGAAAACGCCATAGTGAGATAAAACGAAACAGGATTTCTTTAGAGCCGCCGTTTTGTACTCAGGTAGCGGGTCATTTAACAGGGTCTAAAACAAAAAGAAAATTGCAGTTCATTGTTATTGAATTTTCGTCCATTAATTTCTTGTAGGGGGTCTTTGCAGCTAGTGCCACCTAACTGTTCCCGCAAGGAAGTCAAATTCCTTGGTGACTATTTGAGATAACTATTCGTACACGAAGGAGATGGTGTTGCCTATATGGTGCTTTGAAGGCACATCGTTTCAAACAAACCTATAGCTCTAAAATCGCCTTCAAATTACCGGATATGCAACGCCACCTCCCACACGTACGAACAGTTATCTCAACAGGTCTCCACTGCTCCCGTGGTTGGATTTGCATAGGCAATTTTGAAGGCACTTTTAGGACTCTTCCAGCTGCAATAATTATTGATGTTTAGTTGTGTTTTGCAAAAAAATTCTTCATTTCAGTCAGTATGGATTTTTTTCTTTTTTGTCATAGGAACATACGAATTTTATACGAAACTACTTTGTCCTAGGCGCGGTCACTTCCGGCTGAACTAATTCGTCCTTCACATGATCCAGTAGCGCACCGAGAGTTTATTCATCTCTCTCTTTTCTCCATTAAAAAACGTATGTTCGACTAGGATGGACAACTGGATAAAACCCCCTCTTTCTGTCCTTTTCCTACTTATACATTCAAATGGGAAATGAGAGAGATGGAAGAGATCCTGGTTGCGCCAGTGACATGGTCAGTTTGGCCTGGAGAATTTTAGGCCAAGCGAGTTTGTCCTAAGTAGGCCCAACCGGATTGGCCTAGATAATTTCATGCCAAACGAGTTTGTCCTAGGAAAAACTAGTTTTGCCTGTTCCGCTCCAGGCGAAACCGGTTGGGTCTAGGCTGAACTAAAATTCGGGTTTGTCCTGTAACATTTACTTATACTAATGAGGTTGATTATTTTGATTGACCCATAAGAAATCTTGCGGAGGAGGGGGAGGGGAGGGCTTGAGTTCGCTGTCACGCCTACAGAAAGGGTCCTTAGTAGCTGAAGCAATGTTTCATGCAGCGAAATATGTTTTCAAATGAGAAGATTTATGTAAGCCTTTGGAAAACCATCCGAAAAATGCATGCTGTTTACTTAAAACCGCGATATTTGTAGTGGGGTACGGGTAAGTACCTCTGTAGGCAATGCCTATGCCTACTAGGCATAAGTAAGAAGGGTATACTCACTCGCTTGGCTTTTGATGGTTTGTCGTGCTGGAATCGGTCCGAGAGTTGGTAGAGGACAGCTCTGCTCCGCCTCCTGTCGCAGTTGGACGGTGGCGGCTCGAACTCCTCATCCTCATCACCCACTAAAACATAACAAAAATAAAGAGCCATCTGTAGTAATTTTATAAATTGCGAAAACAGCCGAGGACAATGAAGTTGAGGAAATACACAAAGTCAACAAATCCATTCATGAAACCACTAAAGGCGTTTTAGAAATCCAAATATTGTGGTCAAATAATTAAGTGGGTCAAAATGAGGAAGCCCTTTCTAATTACTGCTTTCTACTTGGCAATTCACTTTTCTCAGCATAGAAAATTGTGATTAGATAAGACTCCCCCATCCATTGACTCGCTCATTTGACCGCCATATTTTCATTTTGTTGAAAGGAAAACTCAACTTGAAGTTTCGGGTGGCCACCCTTGCATGTATGCAGCAACCTCGGATCCGTACCCAAAACAATGAAAAAAACAGTCACCATATTGCTTGTCAACGTTTACTTAGTTCCTCTTTCGGAAGATTTGCGATTTTTAACAAACAAGATGGTGGCTGTTTGTTTCTGGATGCGGATCCGAGGTTGGTGCATACATGCAAGAATGGACAGCCAAAAATTCAAGTTAAGTTTTCTCTGCGAGAAGGTGAGTTTTAGACGTTTTTAATGGTTGCCTCATCGTTATTTTCGTAGCATTTTACACTAAAATTGATGGTCCATTTGCATGTAGCAAAACCTTGCAAGAGCTCCATTTTGGAACTTTCCGGTACTCCCAACGTTATTTTCATGTGACTTTACACCCGAATAATTCCTCTGTACAGCTGTAGAAAACGTTTGCTTCAAATCCATCGGAGCTGCATGAAAAATTGTAAAATCCAAAGCGAATGAAGGATTGAGAACTTTGACAAGTATAAGGCGACACATTTGAAGAGATAAATCGTGTAATTCATTCTTTTCTGACAGAGCTACACACGCTCGAGTGAGCGAGCCCTAAGGTACATACAGCCGCCGAAGTGTTGCCAGGTTTATTAAAGAAAATATTGCACGTGAGCATAGCCGTAGCCAGGAATTTGTGTTTCTCTCTCTCTTTTATGTTCATTTGGCTGCTTGCGTTTGACAGGGACAGTAACAGGGGCTGAAGTCACGTAAACGCCCCTAGCTCTTTCTATCCTTCTCCAGGGGCGTGCCGTGGAGGGGGGGGGGGCATGTGGGTACCCTTGCCCCGGGCGGCACTCTCCAAGGGCGGCAAATCAGGGTGAATAACCAAAAAAAAAAAAAAAAAAGGTTATCAAATTTCAAAAAAAATTACAGAGGGCGGCAAAATCAGTGTGAAACAAGCAAAAAAAAAGAAGAAGAAAAAAAAAGTCATCAAATTTTTATTTTTTTGCACGGAGGGCGGCAAAATTGCATTCTTGCCCCCCTCTCTGAAAACCACGGCACGCCCCTGTCCTTCTCTAACACAAGCAGTAAATTGGGCAAAGAGAAAGAAACACAAATTCCTGGCTACAGCTGTGCACTTGATCGTCTCTGTTCGGAATCAAAACGTATAGCGCACATCAACGCTGATTGTGAGTGAAAGGACCTCAACGCCGGGCATATTTTGCAAAAGTTCTGTACTTTGATTGACATCGATTCTTCGGAATTCAAATTCGCGTTCTGACGACCAGTTATTCTGATCGTTTTGAGCCAATATCAATGGGAGTTTTAAGTCTTAACCCTCGTAAGCTCAAAGGAGGGGGGGGGTGTCTGATTAAATAATGAGCTCAGGCCAGTTTTTGTGTGTAATTTAAAAACTATTATTATGTGTTTAAATTCAAATGGACTTCATAACATTCAAAGTACTGATGTAAGCGACATCTATATGCCAATTTTCACCGTTTTTTGGGCAACACTGGGGCTCCTGCTAACTTTTGCCAAGTACAAGTGCAGGGGTGCAAAATGTTCCAAAACTTCGGAAGTTTCACGCGATCCATGACTTATTTCCTCACAGGATTTTAAAAAATTTCCTCACAAAAATTTGAAAGTGATGACTTTTTTTTTGGTTATTTTAACATTTTAACACCATATGTTCGCAAAATGACCGATATTTTCCCATTTTTTACACTCTTTTTCCTGGGAAATCCTTATTTCCATTATTTAAAAAAAAAAAAAAAAAAAAACTAGACAAATTTCCTCACTTTCTAAGAAATTTCCTCACTTCCACGCGATCCGCGGATCGCTAGATCGGGCACTTTTTGCACCTCTGTAAACAAGTGATTGAATTGAGAAAAATCCGGCAAAAATTGCGATTAGCACATTAAAAAATTACGAAGCACACACACAGATCCAAAAAAAGACTTAGATGTTTAAGGCGTGTATGTATCTAGTAGCAAAGCTACGCAGACGTAAGTACGTACCATGGGAGATTTATTCCCAATTTAAGGCTTTCCTCCGTGTCTTTCTATAGAGAGAGCGATAAATTAGACAGGAAACCCTAATGACACCTGCGTAGCTCCGCCGTCTAAGATCAAAGATGTAGGAGCTACGCAGGTATCATATAGGGGATGCCTATTTAATTTGTCTCTCAAGTTTGTCTCAAGTTCGATAGGAGTCTCTCGTCCTCGTGGTACCTGCGAAGGATCCGCCATAATGCCTTTAATGTGTCTTTTGTGTGTCTATGAGTAAATTTCGTGATTTATAGCATACCCATCGTCAGTTTTTCGTTTTTTTTTTTTTTTTTTTTTTTTTTTTTTTTTTTTTTTTTCTCCGCAAGAATCAAGTATTCAATCACTTATAGCAAAATTTATCAAGAGCCTGATTGTTTATTACATTTTTTTCTTCTTGTTGGGTTCCTCAGTTAGTTTTATTCCCCCCTCCCCCCCCTCCTTCAAAACAACAACATGCTTCGACAACCGACATTTAATTATAGGTATTAAAGCACAAAGTTCGCAATTTTGATCCGTTTCATGCTGCTGGAGAAGCTAAAATGTCAAAAGAATCATAAACCTCCATACTATAGTGAGTGGTTGCTTAAGACAGGTTTAAATGTGGACCGCAACGTTATCTATTATTTTAGTCACTAGAAAATTTAATTAATGTACTTATTTATTGCTTGACCTATGTTTTATGCAAAAATAAAGCCTCAATAAGAGAAGGACGATGTTCAAGTCACAAACAGTTATCCATACTAGCACGTGCAAAGAGTAGAAAGGAACATAAAAAGCCACGCGGGCCAATTTCTCACATTCATTGTATCTCCATTTACTGCATTGCTATTTGCTTGCATAAAAAATTGAAGGCGCTTGATAACATACAGAACGTCGATTCTCGATTTCTCGCGCGTTTTCTGTAAGATTGGGTTTGCATTTGGTTGCGTGCTTTCTTAAACCTTTGTGAGCCTAACTCTTGCGAATCCAGAGCTTTATCCTTCTCTCTCTTTCCTCATTAGAATAAGTGTGTTAAAATAGGATAGACTAGGGGCAGTCACGTGATTTTCGCCCCCTCTTCTATCCTTTTCTAACACATGCGTTCTAATGAGAGAAGGGAGAGAAGGACATTTTCTTGGATCCGCTAGTGGAGCCTAATGTTTTTGACCAACTTATAGTACAAAGCGGAGGTTTGAAAAGCGACTCCAAACGGGCTTTCACCGTAGATGTGCCTTTTTTATTTTGTTTTTTTGTTGTTTGTTTTTTGTTTTTTTTTAACTTTATAGTTAAGTGTTTTAAGTATATGAAAAGTCCATGAGGGGAAAACGATAAATGCCACGAAAATCAAAATTGAAGTTTTGGTGGTCATCTAAATGGGGCTCTTAAGTACGAATTGAATAGAGGTCTACAACAGCGCAATACGATCAATTTTGGTGGATGGAAGGAAAAAGGTAGGTACATTAATTGATTTTTATGAGAAAGAATAACCTTTAAACGTCATTTCCCCTTTTCCTTCAGTTTAAAAACAAACATGGATTTTTGTGACATTTTTATCGTTCTCCCAAAGGACTCTTTAAATGAGTTCACCTAGAGTCCCTGTATATCAAAGAGTCTCGCCATACGGGGTATAGATTCTGGTTGGCTCATTGGCTGCTAGATTTTAGGCTGTCACGGAGCTCCAGGAGGCGTTCTGTGTTATTCTCCATAAGAAGACCGTTGGAACGCACCTACCGAGGAAGCGTACACGCCCCCTCAGCGAACCCAACCAATCAGAGTGGACGCCTCCTTCGAAATTCTTCTTCTTCATGCTTCACGTGGCGAGACTCTTTGATATACAGGGACTCTAAGTTCACCATATCGAATGTTTTAAAACCATTTTTCATAATTTATCACCAATTTACAGATATTTATGGGAATTTTTCGAAAAATGACGATTCCAAAAAATGCAACAAATTGGAAAAATAATTTTTCAGTTTTTTGGTTTTTTGGTTTTTTTTTTCTGTTATTTGCCATTAAAGTGTGAAGAATTTTACCACTGAACTGTGAACTGAGATAAAAGAAAGGGGGGCAAAAAAATTAGAGGAAAAAAGTTATCTCAAGTCATCGTTTTCGACCTTTTAAGCTTAATTTAAAACTTTCCAGTAACAATCCTAGGTTTAAATAACTTGTTCAAAGTGTTCTCTGTGATTAAAACTGGTATTAAAAATTTATAAATGATAAATTGATGAGAAATTAACTTCCTGATTTTCTGGCCACTTTTTGACCATCACTGACCGCAGTGACCATTGTGCGTCGGTTGGACCGCCGCAGGCCCGGACTCAATAAAGAATAAAGCTACGCGGACACATGTCTCGTCTTTGACACTTTCCATTTGTTTTCGCGAGAGTGAAAAAAGGGAGGGAGGATGAGGCTCCCGCTCTCCGAACCGCCGTGGAATTATGTCGTCTGACTTTCTCGCGCGGTGGGGCTTGAGGGCCATTTCACCCCGGTCCCTTTTACACGCGTGTTTCAGTAGGTGGGGGGGGGGGGGGCTCCGAGACGTGAGCCGTAAGCCGGTGGCTGCTTGTCGAACAGGTGAGTATAAAAATCGCACAGCGAGGACGAAAAGGGTGATTTTCTGGACGAAGAACTGTTTCGATTTTTAAACCAAGGAGCTATAACTATACAGTGATTTTCTGGGACATGGTCTTGAAGACACCACAGAGGCAGCCATGATAGAGATTATTTATGAAATCATGAACCGGAAGTATGGACTTATTACATTGTCAGTAATATTGTATATACTGTATTGTAGATAGTAATAATAATAATGATAATGGGTCTGTTGCAAACTTTTGCTACAGCGATATAGAGTGTTAGATCTTATGTAAAATCACGTGAAAAGTCCATCGGTGGTATCAGAAAGTCATAAAATGCAGTAAATCAAACTCACAAGAGGCGTTTAACTATGAAACCCAAGATGGCGGTAAAATATCGAGCAAGCTGTGTGCATACGCACCGTGAACATCCATGATGGCCAACGTTAACAACCTCACAGCATCGAAGATTTTGAGTTTGTTTGCATTGTGATTGGTTGTGATCGATGTTGTGACGTTGACCATCTTGGATGTTCATGGTGTTTGCATATATACAAGTTGCTCGATATTTTACCGCCATCTTGGATTTCAGTTAAATGCCTCTTGTGAGTTTGTTATTGCATTTCATAACTTTTTGCTGCCACCAATGGACTTTTCACGCGATTTTTACATGAGGTTGATCACTCTATAGCGCTGTAGCAAAAGTTTACAACAGACCCATTGACCTGATTTTGCCGTAGAATGGTCGGAACGTCGCAGTTATTTGTAGGATTGTAGGGGTGATACTTCTTATGAGTAATTTTTTACTCCGATGTCAGGTGCAGCAACGGCACATATGCGTAAGGACTGTTTATGCAGGGACAGATCGACAAGAAAATGTCCCATCGAAACCGAAGCGAGAGAATGAATCCTGCGGGCCGATCATTTACTTCATCGTTTAACCAATCGTTAAGACTGTATATGAGTGATTCTATTGGTCGAAAATTGTAAAACTTGGATGTTGCTATGGTTGCCATCGTTAAAGTACCGGCTATTTATAGGTTACTCGTGAATAACCTTTATAGAACGGATACTTTAACGATTGTTACCATAGCAACATCCAAGTTTTACAATGTCCGACTATAATAGAATCACTCATAGGCAATCTTAACGATCGCTTTAACGATGAAGTGAATGATCGGCCCGCTGAATCCTGTCGTTTTGAAGGTAGTTAACTATTCGTACCCGTAAGTTTTGTTATTGCATAAGTGGCAAAATGAAGGCACTTTCCTTGTGTCCGTCTCACTCATGCCCATTCCATATGCACGTTGTTTGTCTTTGGGGTGTGACAGACGATAAACCGTTGCGTGGGGACGAGGTGCAGTGGTCTCATGCGTATGATCGACTTGAGAAAGCATTTTCTGCTCAATCTCATTCGAGGGTATGGAAATTCTAAAGATGGGTCTTTACGTGATGTCACATCACATACTGAGGCCGCTTTATATGCACGGCTGCGCTTTTTTACCCGGTTTTGTGATCCAAACTGAGGAGGACCGGCTGTCACAATTGTTTCCTTAGAGTTTAAAACACGATGGCTAACCAATCGAAATAATAATATCTCAAGCAGTGATGCCATTTTTCGGATAATTCTCCGATTTTCCCCCATTTAACTTACGTATAATGAAAAAATTCGGATAGTGGCGCTGTTACAAACTTTTGCTGATTAAGCGGTAAAGCCCCGTAAAAATAAGCGCACGATAAGCGCACTCACAAAATACTTGTTAACGACCGTAATGGCGTGAGAGATTTCCATCATTGGTGCCTCCGTGCTGCCTCAAAAAAAAAAAAAAAAAAAAAAAAAAAAGCCCCACAAATCCTCTGTATTGGCATAGCTTGTTGATTTTCCCTTGTGCAATTCTCAGCCTCTTGTCCGGCCCGGAGCCCACTCTATTCTTTCGAGTGTATAAATAAATCCTCGTATTTTCAATCATAATTAGAGAGAATTAACCCGTCAAAACCCGTCAGAATAAATTCATCTGTATAAGTATACATGTGATCATTCATTTAATCTCTTAAGTAAATAAAAAAAGAGGGATTATTAATTTTTTTAAGGTCCATTGTACCCCGGATCTTCAAATTTTTAAATAATGGGTCTGCTGCAAACTTTTGCTACAGCGATATAGAGTGTTAAATCTTAAGTAAAATCACGTGGAAAGTCCATTGGTGGTTTCAGAAAGTCATAAAATGCAGTATTAAACTCACAAGAGGCGTTTAACTGAAACCCAAGATGACGGTAAAATATCGAGCAACCTGTGTGCACGCACCCGCACCGTGAACATCCATGATAGCCAACGTTAACAACCTCACAGCATCGGAGGTTATGAGTTTGTTTGCGTTGGGATTGGTTGTGATCGATGTTGTGAGGTTGGCTATCTTGGATGTTCATGGTGCTTGCATACAGGTTGCTTGATAATTTACCACTATCTTGGATTTCAGTTAAATGCCTCTTGTGAGTTTGTTATTGCATTTTATGACTTTCTGCTGCCACCAATGGAATTTTCACGCGATTTTAGATGAGATTGATCACTCTATAGCACTGTAGCAAAAGTTTGCAACAGACCCATTGGCACCATAGCATTTTGTCCATTTGAATTCATACGAAAGGTCGAATTAATGGTCGTTACCACGGCCGATACAATTACAGGCTGGAATACTGGGCCGATGTGGCAACGCTTCGGAGTCCGGATTTCTTGTTCTTCCATAAGGTTACATGTTAATGTCGACGAAGATATTTTTGAAATTTTGTGAGCACTTATTTCAGCCTTTCCTCCTTCTATTTTCCTTAACAATTACTTTTAAATAATTTTTTAAAACTATACCTACTTATTATGGGTCTAATGTTTTGCCCATGTTATCCGCCATAAGGATTTCGGAGTCGTTTTAAACCGTCCTAATGGTCGAAAAATGAAGTCAAAGTGCATACAGTCGAAAATTTGGGGGCCTAAAAATTCATAGATGTCAAGTTTACAATTTTTAATCAACTTTTAAGGAAGATATTATGGGTTACATTTACATGGGGTCTTATGGCGGCAACGAGGTTTCCGGACTCCGACCTTGAGAGTTTTCAGTGTTGCCACATTCAGTATTCCAGCCTGTAATTGTATTGGCCGTGTCATTACCAATCCCCAGACAGTCCATATTTTTCGTGGGTTATAATGAACCGAATGCTACGTTGCCAGATTGCACGCTTCGCCACTGTTTTCAATTTACTTACAACACAGTTAGTGCTCAGTAACACATATTTTATACATTAAATAATATATAGCCATGACATTCATTATTGATTTTATTAGTGCCAAGAGCTATCGGTTTATAACAAACATCAGTAATGTCGATCGGAAGCTTAAATTTGTTTGCGTAACTTTGGAATCAAAAATCACTGACTCCCAAATTATAGCTTCATCCAACTCATTTCAGCCGTTCTTTCTTTACGGTAATTCTAGCTTTTGCTACCTTAGAATCCCTGCATTGGAATTGTCATGATAGATATTCCCATATAGGCATACAACAGGTATGTTGCAAAAATTTGCTGCAACAATAAAGACGGTCACTGCTGGTGTAAAATTACTTGAAACTAACGTTGAAAAGTTCCAAAGTTGAGTCACAAACTGACAAACACATTAAATGCGTTTATAAAAAACTATAAAATGAATGTCACAAGGTGAGCCAGTCACTATGGGGGTCCCATCTAATCGCAGTTTTTTCTATGATAACTTTTCTTAGCCAGAAAAAGTTGCGTTGGATAAGACGCCCCTATTGTGAGTTGTGACTCGCTAATATGATAGCCACCTTGGAATTTTGTTTAAACAGTCAAACACATTAATCGTATCTTTGTGAGTGAATTTTGGAAAGTTCTGCGGCGGCCAGCTCTCAGCGTTTTTTTTTTTTTTTTTTTTTTTGTTTTTTTTTCAATACAATGGATTTTACACCAAAATTGATCCTCTTTATTTCTACGTGTGAAACAAAAGTTTACAACATACACACCTCAGCTTTTGCTGCCTTACATTTGCCGCGTAAGAAATATTTTCAAAGGCCTAAAATTGTACGTATGAGAAAAAATAGAAAACATAATGAAAAATTACACTGAAAAAATTGGAAGTGTAAATTTTATCCTTACATGGTTCGTATATTGTGTTACGATTTAGATGGTTAAAATATAAACATCTATAATGGTGACTATTAATCGCATAACTGTGAAGAATACCAATGGCGGCGCGTGCAATCTGACAACTTTGCATTTTGTCCGTTCAAAGCCATTAAAAAATATAAATTCGAGAGAGAGTACTGTGTGTCTCTGTATCTCCAACATTTCGACTTGTTTTCGACTCAAAATAGACTGTATGCACGTTGACAAGTTTCACGCGCCGCACCCCTGAAGAATATTGAAAAGTCTTGTGTTAATTTACCAGCACGCTGTGAGTATTAACCATTTAAACTGCTACACAAAATGGAAACCATGAGGATAAAATTTACCCTTTCACATTTTCAATGTACTATGAATCACATGCTATTGGAGCAACAAAAATGATGCAATGCCGTTTTGATCAATACAACTGACTTTTTTCCCACAGTTTATTCAACCTCGTCAAACATCCTTTGGAATGACCGTGAATTAATGCATCGTTTTCAGTTTTGCTGAGCAAATATATGAAATCCATCGACCGTAAAGTTAGCTGCGTTTTTTTTTTTTTTTACTCAAACGTGACTAGAAGAACGAGTAAATACGTCCTCATTCATAAGCGGATCCAGGAGATTGTCCTTCTCTCTCTCTTTTCATTTGAACGCATGCGTCAGAAAAGGAAAGCATTCGGGACAGTCGCGTGACTTTCGTCTCTTCTCCTATCTTTTTCTAACACATGCGTTCAAATGGGCAAAGAGAAAGAGAGAAGGGCAATCTCCAGGGTCTGCCTGTGTCCTCATTTTGGTCAGGTGGGCACGATTATACGTGTAATTGTATAACGACCTAGATTTCAAACTGGAGTGCTTTATATGTGCCACTGAAGTCTTTCATCAGCTGACGCACACCTCTTTTACTCCGAGACATTGAGTCCATCCTCATCCATTGTTGCCAAAATTTATTACTCTCATTTCTATTTGGTCAAGTACAAAACGCGCGGAGGGAACTCAACTATCGTTAAATGCGTGGTTTAGTTTACTTTCACTGAGGCAGTTGCAAGGGTCTAACATGTTGTACATTTCATAAAGAAAATGACAAAACTTGACGAGCTGAGAGCCATGGTGCCTCTGGTTTTTTCCTAAGCGTCCAGATCTTGGAGATATACACGTTTAAAGTTGCAAAAAAATATGGGCGTAAGTGACGTCACTGCGTGGAATTCCCATTGAAAACAACGTATTTTGGGCCAAAATCTCATATCCGGAACAGTAGGACTTAATTAGAAACCAAAGGCATCTTTGTTCTCAGCTCAACTGCTGTAATATATGTATTTTATGGATCTTTTGATTAAACTAGAGCTAGCTAGAATGGAGCAGTTGCAAGTGTCTGAAATGTTGTGTTTTTTGTAAAGAAAACGAAAGTACTTGATGAGCTGAGAACAAAGATGCCTTTGGTTTATAATTAAGTCTCATTGTTCCGGAGATGAGACTTTGGCCCAAAAATACATTGTTTTAAATGGGATGTCCGCGTAGTCACGTCACTACGCATACGAGTTTTTCCATTTTTACACGTGTGTATCTCCTAAACCGGGACTCGTAGGAAAAAACCAAAGGCATCACTGTTCTCAGCTCATAAAATATACTATTATTTTCTGTATAAAAAACACAACATTTCAGACTCTTGCAACAGCCCCATTAGAGTACACCGTGCCAAAATGTCAAAATAAAAACGAAGGAAAACACTGGCGGTGATAGCCGCCGTTTACTTTGGGTTTCCCTATCTCACTATAAGCTCCACCCTCACGACGTGTTTTCATGACACCGCACAAGAAGTAGAAGAAGAATTTTTTAATTACTATAAGATTTAGGTGGCTAGCACCGCCATTTCGGTCTTGCGTTTGAAAGAATTTTATGATTTTGGTGTGGGTTTTGTGATTATTTAGTGCGCTTATCGTAATTTTTTATCGAGAGGGTTTTACGTCCGAATCGCAACTATTAAAGGCCTGTAGCAAAAGTTTGCGGCAGCCTCATCGCGAAAGCCGCGATCACAAGAAACAATGCACATTTTTTGTTCTCCTTATAGTTCATTTTACAGACGACAGATAGCAGAAACGAAAAACTGCGATTTCCGGGAGAGAAAATACACATATACCTTTAATTTAGTTCCATGGAAAAGAGGCGTGTTTTGGCATTCAGCATCTGGCAATCCTGAGGCCATCCGAGCTCAACTGTGGGCTTTACTTCTCTAAGTCTCGACGCTCTCGAGCTAGTGGCTTAAATTATTAAAATCCGCCGACTTCCATACACACACCTAATCTACCTTCGTTTTCGAAACGTTTCGTATAAGCATTTTTGTGTTCACCGTGCATGATAATCATTTTCCATTGTACACAATTAAATACACAGGTGAAAGTTTTCACTATACAGACGCATTGTTTGGAGACCAAAATACTTTTAATTATAGTATTATGACTGTAAAAGGCAAGCACGGAAGTTTACAAAGGCATCATATTATAACAAACTAAGTCCAATTCGACATTTCAGGATCTCCTGCTCAGATATTTTCTGTATTTATTGACAGATCGTTAATGTACTTATTCCGATAGAAACCCCCTTGTTTTTTAATGAGAATGTTTGTGAACTTTTGCGATTTGTATGATTTTACACTGAGAAAAACGAGAAAAAATTTTAGACAAAATATCGAAACCTATCATCCTTTAGGCGATCATAACTCTTTAACGAAACGTTTTCCGGCAACGCCGTTTGCGCCATTCGAAAACTTATATAAACAGCTTTCTTCACGGAAGTTCTTTGTTCAGATTCCTACCTTGCGCATATTTTTCAAACTCAAAAAACAGTTTTTTGAAAGTTTATAAAATTAAAAAAGTGGCAAAAATGGGCTTTAATATTTCTTAAACTAAACTTTATCTTTAAGTGACGCATCTTTTGACTCAAAGTTCACGTCAATACCTCTTTTTGTTCAAAAGTTATGGAACATTAACGGTTTTGACTTTGACCCCCTGCCCCCTCCCGCTCTCAGTTGACCAAATTAAAAAGAAAAACTGCACATATTCTGAAACCTGACACTTAGTTCTATCATTCCTGAAAGTTTCATTCATTTCTGAGGGGGGGGCACTCCTAATGGTAGCTGAATGGACCCCTTTGTCCTTGAAATCTGACAACGTTGTTTGAGTCTGTTTATGTGCGCCAGACCAACAACGGCGAAACGCAAAACGCAAAACGCACGGTGACGAGCGTCGAGCGTGATTGAGCGACGACGCGTTGAGCGTACTCTCTTTCCCTAACAAGCTCAAATTGATGCTTTGATCTTCGGCCAAGCTGAGGAAGATGGGATGCTGGCATGAAGAGACGATGGGAGAGGACAAAGGAGACCTACAAACTGTAATTTTTGAGCTTGCTGGGGTAGCTGAAAAAGTCTTTCAAAATAGAGTTGGCGACAAAACAAGAAAAAAAAAATAATCGAAAAATGCAAAATGTCCGACTCCTATACGATGAAGGACCAGGGTCTAAGTTGATTCAAGAAATCACTGAAACTCCAAGTATCGTTGGTGTTTTTACAAGGCATACGTCAACTTGACGTTTCAAAATCTCCTTTCAACTATTAAATTTTTAAACAGCGAGCAGTATGGCGTAGCACTAGCACGTGCAATGGGGCTCTTGCAATCTTTTGCTGTGGGCAAATGAATAGTCCAATCTGATGTAAAAACCAGCGAAAATCACGAAAACCGCACTAAGTAAGTCTAAAATTCAGTAATAAACTCACATAACTCCTAAAATGTCAAGTTCGTAATGGCGGTTTAACGCAGGTATCATGGGAGATTCCTGTCTAATTTGTTACTTTCTCTAAGGAAACACAGGGATATATCTCAATTCAGATAGGAATCTCCCATGTTACCTGCGTCTTTCCGCTATTAATTTTAGCGTTTCTAGGAAAGTACCCATTGAGGTACATCATGAATGGATTTTTCTTTCATTTTTCTGACCAAATCCGTTGATTTTTCTAACAAATTTTCAGGTTTCCGAAAACTCCCAAATCTGGGCCGAGGCCCGTCATCTTGAAGAGGGTATAGATCCGGATTCATTCCTTTGAAAACAGCGCCGTCTTGGTCTTGTTTAAAAGCTCTTCAAATTACATTTTTAATAATGCATTGTAAAAAAAAAAAAAAAAAAAAAAAAAAAAAACGAAGTTTTAAATTGTTTGTGGAGAATGTTTTAAGAAATTTAAATTTTGATAACTGAAAATCGGACAATTTTGAAATTTCGAAAAATCATGGAGCATTCGTCATGCATGACTTCAAAAAGCCGGCTCAAAAGATTCAAGATGGAATCGTGACTTAAAAAGCAGAACTTTGCCTCTATCGAAAACAAGGATCCGTGGGAACAAAGGTTAAATCAATGTTCTTTTAATGAGGGTCATTTTGACCCGGAACGGTAATTCGTCTTAGAACAGTCGATTGGTTAATCTAAAAGTTAAAAAGTAGGTCCTTTTCCGATCATGATAGGGAAATGGCGTTCAAAGGAATTTTGATCAATCTAAGCAACGACACGGCGCAACGTTGCTCGGAACCCTAAAAATAAGTTTAGATATTCGAAGAGGAAAACAGTTACCATGATAAAGTTTTTTTTTGGACGCAGTCCAAGTTTTTTCCCCTAATCATTCCATTCTCCTTTTTTCTCTCGAATTTCTGCCTTTCCCATCCCCTTTCTCTCCCTTCCAATGATTTACACGAGTCGTTCAACTCTATCGCTTTCTCTCTCTTCCACTCATATCTCTCAATCTCTCTATCTCTATTTCTCTCTATGCAGCCCCATATCTTTCCTTCTCTCTCATCTACGTGTGTCGAATGAGGACTTGTTGGCATACTTGTTGAGCCATCCTCCGTGTCCCCCGCAGTCTCCATTGACAGCGCGATAATTGCTTTTCCTTTGTAGGAAGGAATTTCACGGGAGCAGGAAAAGGGGGAAAGTAGTCGTGAAAATAAGTACGAGAAGAAAGAAAACGCAAGGGTGGGAGAAGGCGTGAATGGGAGTGAACGAGGTAATTGAAACGTTCTTTATGGGTTTTTACCTCGATTTATTTCCACCTGTGGTGCAGAGCGCCAGTTTTCATTATTTTTTCTTTTGAAGTCTTTGTACAGAATTAGGGATGTAATTTTTTGTAATATTTGGGTAAACTTAAGCGCAGAGCTGCCGTTCTGCGTATAATTAATGACATTTTTTCAATTTACCGATGATTTCACCGGTTGAGATAAGATTACACAGTTCCATTCAGTTGTATAACTGTAATGCTGGAAAACACTCCGCGCATCTTTAATCTTTTCTCAACCGGTGGAATCGTCGATTATTTTAAAAAAAAAACTTGCGGATATTTTTTTAATTTAACAGCGATTTTAACGACGAAGAAAAGATTACAGAACACAGTATTTTCGTGCATTACATTCATACACTGAACTGAACTTTGTAATCTTTTCTCAACTGGTGGAATCATCGGTGAATTGAAGAATGCTTTAATTATACGCAAAACGGCAGCTCTGCTTGAGCGCTGGCCCGCTGGGAAAGGGCCGCCACGGCCGATGGAATAAAGAATTAAAGTATTAAAAAAGATCGGAATAAAGAGTGATTAGATAAACTTTATTTTTGAGGATTCGAGAGTAAAGAATCAAAAGGCAAATCCGTTCATGGTTAAACGCGATGGGACAAGATGGAAAATATTATTATCTTGGTTCAGTTAGGACCGAATTTTAACACGCTCCTTCGACTTAACCTCAAAACTTCTTCGACTTGAGAAACGGCATTTGAAGTACGCAGAGAAAGGAAAATGAGGGTGAGGATCAAGTGAAGGAACAATAAAGTGGGGAGAAGAAGTGAGTGAATGAGGAATGGAGCTCTTGCAAACTTTTGAAACGAGCAAAAAAATAGTCCAATCTGATGTTAAGACCAGCAAAAAGCACGAAAATCACACGAAGTAAGTCTAAAATTCAGTAATAAACTCACATAACTGCTATAACGGCAAGATCGTAATGGCGGTTCAACGCAGGTATCATGGGAAATTCGCTGTCTTTTATGTCACTTTCTCTTAGTATACACAGATATATGCCTCAATTTAGATAGGAATCTCTCATGATACCTGCGTCTCTCCGCCATTAAGCCCAATTCTGAGAGTGAATTTCGTGATTTATAGTGTACTCATCGTCATTTTTACGAGTTTTTATGCAAGAAATCAACACTTCAATCCCCTATAGCAAAAGTTTGCAAGAGCCCCATTATCAAATATAGGATTGCGGAACTGTTGAAATACGGGTAAAAAGAAGGTAGTTAACTATTCGTACTCGGGGGAGTTGGAATTGCCTATACGACAAATTGAAGGCACCCGACAATTTATTATCGTGTACGTATTTTCATATCATCGCTAAAATCGCGTCTATCTGGAATAAAGACTAGCGGAGAAAAATGGGTATACTCGGGCATGGCCCATAAGAGGTTAGGGTTACTTTTAGTTGATAGAAAGGGAATGTATATTTATTCAACGAGCTACAGCGTTAGAGAGGTTGATACACGTTATAAGTCCTATCTCAAAGTGAGGCAGCAAAGGCGATCTAATTCTGGTTTGTTTGCCTCATATTTTTTTAACCTTAAATTGAAAATGGTAACTAATCCTGTGGAAAGTGGTTTTAAATGAAAGCGCAAGTGTTTGAGACTGGATATTTGGATACAGAATTTTAAAACAAATATCCAGGTGAGAACATTTTGTATACTTCTGTTATGTGTCAGTTTCTGTATCGTGCAAATCCTTACAGAAGAAACAAATATATCAATTTCTCTGTCCAGACAGCCACTTTAAAACACTTGCACTTTCGTTTTCAATCAATTTCAAATGTGTTTGTCACATTTTTTTTGTTTTGATTTTTGTTTTGTTTTTTTGTTTTTTTGTTTTTTTTTTAATTTAAAGGTTAAAAAAGTAAGTTAAACAAACCGAGCTTGTGTGAAAAACTTCCATAAGGGATTTTGATAATGGCTGCCTCCAGGCTGCCTCAACATAATGTCCCCCAATTTTCTCTACCACTATAAATCATTGTATTTATTGGTATAACTTGGACATATTTTTCTGGAGGCAATTGGGGGCAATGGGTCACATTCTGAGCATGAGGTTTTTTTGACTCGTAATCATAAATTTTCCTTTATTTTTCTTCCTTGCTCTCTTTTAAAATGTCTTGTCCACCCCATTTTCTCTTCTCTTAAGGTTTTCTGGAGGGGGGGGGGCTCTGCCTCCTGTTACGCCCATGGCTCTGTTCCGTTCCGATGGAGCGATCAAACCGTGCTAACTAACCACAGAAAAAAATACAGAGCTCCACTGTTCCACCGTGTTCCGATTAAAACAAATCGAATAAAGTGAAGCCTTTAAAAAGTTTTGGCTCAAAAAAGAGAAATTTTTTATTCTTTGCCTTTTCCCCAGTCATCTTTGGATTTAAAATGTTCCTCAGTGAATGAAAAAAGGTAATTTTGCAGGTGTTTGACTATAAATGAGTTGTTAGATTGCCATGAACGATGCGACTGAGGGCTGCAAATATTTGAAGATCATCAGCCAGCAACGGACGTCAAAGAGAGAGCCTCGAGGCTCTACTTTGATCTTGCATCTCGGGCTTCACATAGATACCTATATTCTATCTTTTCAATATTCATCCCTTTCAGCTTTCATGGACATTTTATAAACGCTAAGCACATTAGAACATGCATATACATACACTGCACTGTTTACATTTTGCTTAGTAACAAGTGACCGTAGCTGAAAAAAGGAAACCTAAAATACAATTATAATTGTGTTCTGAGACTCTATAATAATAATTTTGAGTTACTATACAGCAACACGAAAAAGTTTTGACAGTCAAAAATGCACGAGGAGCATAGAGGGTTGCTTTATCTCGAATTATTAACTGTCAGAATTTTTGCGTTTGATTGTACAAGCAGGTACTTTGACCTTCAAAATAAAGTATTCTGGTAGAAATTTTCATTCTACCATTTCTCAAACAGTTTTAAACATGTTTGCAGTTTTCAGGTATTTCAGAGTCCAACAGCATTACCACTTGAAAGTATGCCTTAAAAAAGCTGAAACTTTGAAAAATAATGGACAGCAAAGTCAAGGACCGTTTTGAAGTTTTGATGAGAGTACTTTCTTTTGAAGGTCTTAGTACAAGCAGCCCTGCGTCGAGGATTTACGCAACTCCTATTACACATAGCCTATGAACCTTTCTTGATTTTGATCAGAGAATAAAAGGAAATAAAAAAAAGATTGCGATGTTTTCACAAGTATATAGCGGCTAGCGTCAAATCGTCGGCCAGAACCTATGCATTTGATTTGTACTTAATAACGTGTTTCTCAAAAGTAGAGAAAATATAAAAAAAGAGAGAAAGGAGTGGGGGAAACCAGGGGATAAAACCATAAAAATTTCCTTGCAAATACTCCAAAAATTAAATAAAAACAAATATATTTCAACAATAACGGGGCTCTTGCAAACGTTTTCTACGGTTGATTAACCCATATATACTCAACATCATTTAAAAATTTTAGGTGTTTTTGTTTTTTTTCTGTTTTTCTCAAAAAACACCACCATAGAGGTGAAAAAATTGAAAAATTAAAAAATGTGAAACTTTGTGGTCCAGCTAAATGATACGTGCTGAAAGATCCCAACATTGGTTTTTTAGTAAAATTGACCTACATTTACGGTAATTTTGTAAAAAAAAAAAACAAAACA
Source organism: Trialeurodes vaporariorum (assembly GCA_011764245.1). Lineage (NCBI taxonomy): Eukaryota > Metazoa > Arthropoda > Insecta > Hemiptera > Aleyrodidae > Trialeurodes > Trialeurodes vaporariorum. The sequence continues at coordinate 35,022,421 of VMOF01000320.1, read as the reverse complement.
AAAACAAAAAAAAACCCAAAAAGTGGGTCATTAACGATCCAATGAGCAATGAGCATATATGGGTTTAAGAGTCGATTCTTTCATAAAAACCTGCCAAAATGACGATGAGTATCAGAGGAAGCTGTCCTTCTCTCTTTTCTTATTAGAACGCGTGTGTTAGAAAAGGACATTAGGGACAACCACGCGATTTCTGCCCCCTCCCTTCTGTCCTTTTCTAACACTTTCATATTGGAATGGGAAAAAGGGATAATGACAATTTCCTGGATCCGCTAGTGGCCAGCACATATCCAATTTATTCCAAATAAACTTTCCTTTTTGGCAAAACGAAATTTTATTCGGCGAATTTCAAGTGTGACGGAGAAACCATCATTGACTAATGACTCGGTTTCGCATCGCGCATTCTCTCTAAAAATATGCGCTGACCACAATCGCGCGCAATGATATTCACCCGATCGTAAAATTAACTATGGTGAAATAATACCCCCCTCCCCCTCCACCACTCGCAACTTTGATTCCGCACCCATCAAATCTAGTCCCGCTACACATTTGCTCCATTGCCTGCAGCAGGCATTATTCATCGATGAGTGACAATCGCCAATCGCGCTAAACCAATGTTGCCGCAGACCAAGGTTGCTAGGTGTTCGTATAAACTGTCAACTTTTACATTGAGGCAAATGGGAAAAATCGGATAACTATCCGAAAAATAGCAACTTACCAGACTTACAAATGGGGCTCTCGCTCCTTTTGTTACAAAGCGATTGAATAGTTAATTCTTGAGTAAAATTCAGCGAGAATTACGATGAGCAAATGGGAAAATTATTTTCCAATTGGAACACCGCACGGATCTTATGGGTGACCGGCTCCCAGTTAAAAATGAGGTTTTATTATGTCATTTTCCAGATTACACTGAGCAAAAGTACTCAAGGCCGCACCATAGCTTCATGTGTTCGTTTTCGAGATATTTAAGCTTAAAGTTGCGAATTTATTCAGTACTTGATTTTTGATTTGACTCAAGCAGTCAGTGGTAACTGGTCATCAGAGTTCGTATACAAGGAAAAGATTCAAACGAAACTGGGTATTCGGGAATGGAATCCGAATGAATCGAATGTTACCTCTATACATCCTCTCCTCACAAACGCCGAAGCCAAACCTTTTTCTCGTCTAAATTCTCCCTCCACCCACCGCCCTATACATGAAAATTACCGATGCTATATGATGTCGTATAATAATAACTATTGAAAGAAAAAGCACGAGTGGAATGGTGAATGGTTGCAGCGCAGAGTACTCACAATAATAAGCAGCAACAAGAGTCGAAAACAGAGGTGTATGGATGAGTGAGAGAGAAGGAGAGAGAGGGTGCGTGTGTGTCACTGATTGTGAGTGAAATAAAATAATAGAGAAAGAATGTGACCTAAAGAGAGAAAGAGTCGGAACGTACAATGTACATGGCGGCGGAGGGAGGAGTAAAAGGGTGTCTCCACCTGCGAATTTAAAAGCGCGAATAAACTGATTGAGCCAATGAGCTGCCTTGAAGTCGATAGGTCGAGTCCGAAGTATCGACAACAAAGAAAGCTTATTGGCTCAATCAGTTTATTCGCGCTTTTAAATTCGCAGGTGGAGACACCCCTTAAGACGTGAAAAAGGTTTGGTTTCGGCGTTTGTAAGGAGAGGAAGTAGAGGTAAACATTCAATTCATTCAAATTCCATTCCCCGAATACTCAGTTTCGTTTGTCTCTTTCCCTTGTATACGAACTCCGATGGCCATTTACACTGACTGCTATGGAGTCAAATCAAAAATCAAGTACTGAATATCCGTCTTTTTTATGTCCACAGTCGTTCGTGGTTCACAAAACGCGGTCATAAAATTATCTGTTCTTATATGAAAGAATCTCATTGGATCTAGAGTCTAATTTGAATCTTGAAACCTTTCCGCATTACTTCATTTGCGGTCCACGAACGTTCGCAAGCTCAAAAGCATACGTGAACGCTTGTGGACCGCAAAACTATTTTCATCCGCCCGTCCGCATTGGACCACAGTGGACGATTGTAGACATAAAAAAGACGGTTAGTAAATTCCGCAACTTTGAGCTTAAATATCTCGAAAACGAACACATGAAGCGATGGTGCGGCCGTGAGGACTTTTGCTCAGCGCAATCTGGAGAATGACATTCTAAAATCTCATTAAATTTAACCGGGAGCCAGTCGCCCATATGTTCTGTGCGGTGTTCTTTACTCACAGACACACAAAATGACTTCAAAGTTAAAGGTATGTGGTGGCGAAGATACGCAGGTACTATGGGAGATTCCTATCTACTCATATCTCTCTCTGTTGCTTCGACCGCGCAATGCAGACAGATTGTCAAGCGTAGAAATGTTGGCGGGCAACCTGATCGCGAATCTGCATTATTCGATCATTAAAAGGAACAATCACGGGGCTCCGTTGAGTTATTTCAAGAGTATTGTCGGATCCAGGAGTATTGTCTTTCTCTCTTTCTTCTCCAATGGGGCTATTGCACACTTTTGGTATAACACAGAAAAAAAAGGATGTGTTCCAGACACGATCTATATACACACCAGTACGTAACGTGCTCAGAGCACAAACATTTCCGGTTCTGGACACGACGGGATGCGTTTCAGACGCAAACTCAACCTAAATAGATTGCGCTCAGAACTCGTTCCCGTACTGGTGCGTACGTTCGTGTCTAGAACATGGAAAGTTTGTGTCTGGAGCACGTCCATTTTTTTCTGTGAAGCGATTTAATAGTCGATTAAGGCGTAAAAACCTCAACAAATAACGATGGCGGCACTAAAAACTTCCAAAATCCACTCCTAAACTCAATAAACGCAGTTATTTGCGGGAGCCGTAGGCACTAATAATGGGAGATTCCCATCTAACAATTCTGAAACTCCATCAAGAAGTTACCAATAAGAGACTACTTTCATTTGACACCGGTGTCACTTGGTGTTGCGGTACCATTCATCGGATGTGGATCATCACTCTGATGACTAATTACTCTGTGAATCATCCTTGTCAACATAGAAAGAGTGACGAAATTAAGATAGGATGAATCTCCCATTGTTAGTGCCTTCGGCCACCATTACGCTCGCGCAAATAACTGCGTTTATTGAGTTTAGGAGTGGATTTTGGAAGTTTTTAGTGCCGCCATCGTTATTTTTTGAGGTTTTTACGCCATAATCGACTATTTAATCGCTTATAGCAAAAGTGTGCAATAGCCCCATTAAAGCGTGTGAGTTTGAAATAAGGATAGATTAGGGGCATTCGCGTAATTTTTACCCTATTTTCTATCCTTTTCTAACACATGCCTTCAAATGAACAGAGGGGGAGAGAGAGAGAGAGAGAGAGAGAGAGAGAGAGAGATAGAGAGAGAGAGAGAGAGAGAGAGAGAGAGAGAGAGAGAGAGAGAGAGAGAGAGAGAGAGAGAGAGAGAGAGAGAGAGAAAGTCCTGGATCCACCAGTGTGTCCAAAAGGGGTAGCTGAAGGCGGAGGGAGATCCTGAATTTTCATCAATTCAAATGCAAGTCCAAGTCTTTTGTTTCCATGGAACTCGAACTTACCTACACAATCACTGCCACTCCGATGGCTATGTTGTCACATTTAGTGAAAAAAAAAGAATACTCGTCGATTGATGAGATTTCCCAGAATCCCTGTTGTATATGAAAGAGTCAAGCCATGTTAACCGCAGTGACAGTGGCGGTGCGTGCAATCTAACAAAGTTACATTCAGTTCATTTAAAGTCATGAAAAAGACCAAAATTAAAAATCGAAAATTTCAACATTCTTGTATGAAAAATGTAATTTTAAAATGTTTGGAGTGGGACATACAGTTACGATAGAATGACCCAATATAATTGCCGATTTAAAATTCAAGATTTTCACTTTTTTCAGCAGCTCACAAAATCTCAAGAACAGTCTTACATGTAAAAGCAAAGTGATTAATTTTATTTCCCTTCTGCATGGTAATTGGTAAACAAAATATTTGTTGTGAAAACGTTGGAAGATATTATAATTTTAACCCTTTCAATGCCAAATTATGAGAAAGTAGTTTCACAAAATCTTAGACCTTTACTATCGTGACTCCAATTACTTCTTCTCATTTGATAATCTATGTGTACTATCAAAAGAAAAAGTTTTGGCAGTCAAGAATTTTCACGGAATGAGGCATGGAAGGTTGCCCTGATATTGGAATCCTGTCCTAATTTTTTGACTTGCATCCTGAAAAAGTATACAGAAGTCTCTTGTCGCTCAAATTCGAATAACTGCGATTTTTTGCGAACTTAAGTGTTCTTCCCTGAGTTAGGTGAAAATTCTTGACTGCCAAAACTTTAGCGTTTGAAAGTACGTAATTTTTTTGAAATTTCATGAGAATCCATGATCTAGAACGTCCTGTATAGTCTTATAGATCTATGGATTGAAAGAATGGGGCTCTTGCGAACTTTAGCTGTGAGCAGATGAAATGGTCAAATCTGTCGTAAAAACCAGGAAAAATCACGAAAATCACACAAAGAAAGTCTAAAATTCAGTAAAAAACTCACAAAACTGCTATAACGGCAAGTTTGTAATGGTGGCTCAACACAGGTATCTTCGAAGATTCCTGTCTATAATGTCCTTTTATCTAAGGAAACACATAGATATGTGTCTCAATTTAGATAGGAATCTCCCATGATACCTGCGTCTCTTCGCCATTAAGCCCGATTCTGAGAGCAAATTTCGTGATTTCTTAGTGTACTCATCGTCACTTTCACAGGTTTTTATGCAAGAATCAACTCTTCAATCATCTATAGCAAAAGTTTTCAAGAGCCCCATTAAGACAGTCTCCATCCACATTACGAAATTTTCAAACCTTTTAGGTATGAATGCAAACTGTCCTTGACCACCACACGTACTATAACGATGGAATGCCGATTGATGCATAGCGCACATCATATCCTCAAATCAATTTATTTTAATAATTGCCACGTTCAATAGTAAGCTCTCAGTGCAGGGTTGCCGGTTTATCTATTCATTTGATTTGAATAAGCGAGCAAAGACTTGAATCACAGTTTTAGTCCATTAAATTGAGATTAAAGGAGCCTTCAAAGATTGAATTTCGCAGACAGAAATATCATTTAGCGCCTTCAATCAATTACTTAGGCAAAATTAAGCGTCGCTGTGAAAGAATATTTATCTACCCATTTGGTTCGAATAAGTAAGCAAAGACTAGACTTAATAAACTGACACTGAAAGGGTTAACAGGGGATTAAATGTTAAGCCATGAAAAATTCATCTCAACGATCTGGCAATCATGTTATTTACATAGCGTATGGTGGCGGGGGCGGGGGTGGATTCAGAACCGAATGCAAACCGGATCTATTCAGAAGGGAGCAACAAAAGCAGCTCCTCGACAACGGCTCAAATCGGATGAGGATGATTAGCCAATTAGATAAAGCAAACCCCCCCCCCACACACACACACACACACACACCCTCTCACCCCCTCATTGCACCTTCACCTTCACCCACTCATCGACGTAGAGAGGCGCTGCACTTGTGCTCCGCTTCCGCCTGGCCATGGTTATCGATGATGCCAAATTTATAAACATTTATATTTCAAACAGTGATGGAAAAATATCATTTTTTGAATAACCATGAATAATTAACTAAAATTATTAGCATTAATCTTATTTTGTACCTATTAGTAATGGTAAATTAAAGCTTTAACAATTAACACTACCAACTTCGATTTTCTACTAGGAATAACATGAGAATAATGCGAATAATTTTAGTTAATTATTCATGGGTATTCATAAAATGATTTTTGCCCATCACTGATTTCAAAATGTTGAACTGCCACTTTGCGTGTATGAGCCCCTGAACGGAAAAAGGGCACAGTTGACATATTTGTCGATTTCGAGTTATTGATGGATATGGACTCTCCTAAGGACGACGGGTTTGGATTCAGGGGAAGGGCTGGTGTGCCGTTGGGGCCATGCCCTCCCTAAATCTAAAAAAATTCATTATGTAGGCACAAAATTATACAGGCGAAAAAAGTACGATTCTAGAAAATAGCCCCTCCCAAAAGTGTGTTTTGGACCTGCCCCAGAAGGTCGGTGTATTTATAACCAAGGTCCATATATTATAAGGTCTGGCCGGTAGCTTTCGGCTCCCCTCGTTGGTCCACAGTTTGGGAGCCACTTCTCTATTTAAAACCATTGATCCAAGATGGCGGCGAACTCGGGAAGAATGTTAAAGTAAATGGGGGTACGGGTTCCCTAACTTTGGATTTCCGGAGTTGGCGCTACCGGCCAGACCTTAATAAATGGACCTTGTTTATACCTACCCCGAAAATTTCACAAATTAGTTTTCACGGGAAGTGGGTTAAAACGTAGCGTAGGTAGACATTTTGATTGGATTTACAATGCATGAAAGTACAATAAATTACATGTGCGTGTTTTCAATTGCAGCGTGAAATGTATTTTGCGCGAATTAAGAATAAGTCTTTGCGGATTGTTGATCCGCGAAAAATGATAATCTGATAGCATATCCATTGAAATAGGAATCGGGATGCAAAAAAACAACAAAGAAACCCAAAAAATTACGTCAATTTGAAGAAAGGAACATGTGACATTCCGAACAGTTATTTTTCCTGGCGCAATTTAAGTTTCTAAGAAAAACCCTTTCGTGGCCTGTTTCATGACATTGTTGAGCACCACCAGTCCACCACCATGAAGTTTTTCAGAATTTTATGTCTCCTTCTATGAGTTCCAAAAGTGTTTTTTTTCCCTCCTGAATTCACTTCAGGAACACGAAATTTACATGGATACACAGGTGCCTTTTTTCCTTTTAGGGGTTCATATATATTTAATGACTAAACTTTGACGAAAGCAGAGGGAATCCATGAAATTGATCGATCTCTCAAATTTTTCTCAAATCAAGATTAGCACATCAATATTACATAAAAATGTGTAAAAAAGACATGAGTGAATGAATGAAACTCACGAAATAAATAAAATAATAAAAATATACGATTGGATTAAAACATTTTGGCAGACTTACTGGTCTCGGTTCCGTTGACTTCTTTCTGGTTCAGCTGGGCCATTTTGGTTTTGGTGATGTCCTTATGTGATGCCAGGAACAGCACCACCTCTCTCTTCTCATTCTTGATGGGAACGATATCCAGCAAACACCAGAAAGGCGAACCTATCAACAAACAAACAAATTCAACGTTTCAAAATTCGATATCTTTATTGATGGCATACTATGAAAACGTCAGTCATTGCGTTATACCACAGAATTAAGGCACGCAAATGTCCTTTTAAACCTATGCAAAATTATCGATCCCTCGAGGTTCCAGTGAACCTGATGTAGATCGATTATTTTGCATATTTTATATGGAGAGAATCCATTGTCGCCGTATTTCACAAGCCACCGATTGAGGCAGCTTTTGAGGGTCGAAGTTGGCGGGGTTTGAAAGTAACAACCTCTTTTTGGTCGTTAAAGGGCCTAAAGCTTGTACTATGACCTTCAAAAGAAAGTAGGGTCGAAATGTTTACTCTTTTGAATCATGGCAATCTTTAAACAAGTTCGCGGGTGTAAAGTGTTTCAGGACTAATCAGTACGCTCCTTTGAAAGTACGTCATGAAAAATTAAAAGTTTTATTGAAAATAAAGGACTTTAATGGTAATAATTTCGACCTGGGTACTGTCTTTTGAAAGTCATAGTACAATCTACACATTATTATTATTTATTTATTTATTTATTTATTTATTTATTTGTCAATACATGTTTGAAAATCGATATTAGTATCAGAAGAATGGAAGTAGGAATTCTTATTTCTACTTGTTTACGAAAGTAAGCAAACATATTGAGGCCTCATCTTCACCAGATTATTGAGGGGATGGTGACCCAAGCTTGGGTTCAAAAACCGTTTACAGGTGTATCTATAAAAATCATTCCATCTTTTTTGTCACCTTTTTGAATGTAAGTACATTTGTGGAAAAGAGATAAAAGAGCAAAGAGGGTTGTCTATCCTTTTCCAACTAGCTCATTTTAATGGACAAAGAGAGAGAGAGAGAACGAGAATTTCCAGATTCGCTTACTGGTTGAATTTGAATAATGTTACTCTCCTCATTATTCCGAACGAAAGTTCTCGTAGCTTCGGAAAAAAATCTATTAAAGGCTGTTATTTCCGACCCGTTTAAACACAGAAAAAAGGCGGGAAAACGTGCAAAAGAGTATGGATGACTGATCGTAATCAGCGCGGAGGTAGGTGAGAAGTAAAGGGGCTGTAAGGGATCAGGAGAAACAATATTCCGCCCCGTAGAAATACAACTGAAAAAATCCCTTATACATTTTTTTCGGAATTTGCACGTTTTATTACCTCCTTCGAGCTTAAATACGTCGTAAATGGCTTGGAAGATCTTTATAGTGCTACGCTCCTCGCCGGAGAGTTTCCCCTTTTTAAAGCGACGCTAGCGCGAAGCGCGGGGGGAGAATGAACTAGAAATTACACGATACTATATACCTCGGACAGATCAGGGAGACTGTATTTCTCTCTCGTCGGCCATTTGAACGTGTGTGTTGGAAAAGGATAACAGAAGGGGCCATCACGTGACTTGGTCCCTTATCTCCGTCCTTTTCTCACACACACGTTCAAATGGCCGAAGACAGAGGAACACAAATTCCTGTTTCCGCCTATGCACGGAATTTTAAGGCTGGCATTTTTTTTTTTTTTTTTTTGTAAGAGCACCGTGCGATCTGCGAGACAATATACTTTCTTATTCGTGAATCTCGACTCGTGACTTAAAACTCATTCGAATAATACTCTATTGCTCTCCATTTTTATAAATAAATCAGAAAGAGAAAGAATACATTTTCTCGTTTTAGTTTGCGAGCAGTCAACCACGTCGCCATTTGTATGCCAACGAAAGCGCAAAAAACAAAAACAAACAAAACAAAAAACAACAGCACGTTGGACGAAATAAAAGAAGAGCGAGACATGAATGGCTCTTGATTCAGATATTGCCCCCGGTCAACAATAGGTTTGTGTAAGAGTCAGAGTAGGAGTGTACACTATAGCGCAGCGAGACATTTTCTATCCCTCTCTTTTCTTCATTGGAACACGTTGGTTAAACAAGGATAGGGAATGGGATAAAACCATCTCTATCCATCCTTTTTCACCTTATACAACCAAATGGAAGAGTGAGAGAGATGGAGACTGTATACACGTTCGTCGGTGGTAGTGAAAAAGAGCAAGCGAGGCAAGCGAGAAGCGTTACACCTTGATGCCAGGCTGGCCTCACCTTTGAATTTAAAAAAAAAATACAAATAAAAAGGGGGAAATTATGGTTAAGCTACCATATATCTCCCGTGTCGCACTCCAGAGTCCGGAGGGGTGCCACACAGGTGCCTTCTCTATACTCGATACCACACGGCGAACTGCTGTGTTCTGCGGGTCGTATAAATCAAAGTTCGTAGGCTCGCCCTAGCCGGGCAGCTGCCGGGGCGATCAAGTCAGCCCCTGACATTGACATTTTTTGACGGGTCTTTGTGTACCGCGGGTTGCGGGCTCCGCTCCGCGTTACATCTTTCTTTTCCTCTCTCCTCTTCGATCCCTCTCCTCTCTCGCTTTTCTGACCGGTGACAGCTCTTCTTTCACGTCTTCATACTCTTTTCATCCCATTTAATTCCCATTCCCATCCCTTCTTGCCATGATTTTTTTTTCTTTTTTTTGAGGTGAGGAAAATGACCGACTTCTTGCTTTTGCAGTTTCGGGGAGGATTTTTTTATTTCGTTTTCCTTTTCCCCCCCTTCCAGACACAACATAATTTAAATAAGGAATGAACAAAAGAGCTACAAACAATAAACATATCACACACAAAATTATAATCGGTAAGATTTACCATCATCTGGAGGTAGATCTAACAAAGACATCTGTTAAGTTTGAATGCTCGAATCCGAATTCGCACAATCGCTGTTCGACTTATCGTATTGCACAACGGATTCCGAATTCGCATAGTTACGTCCTTATTTTCCGGATTCGAGCACCCAAACTTAACAGATATCTTTATTAGATCTACCTCCACGTGCTGACAATCCTGGTTTTACAAAAAAAAAAAAAAAAAACTCCACAGAGTCTTTTGGTGGTTGAAACTAATGTACAGAAGTCGAATTTAATAATGCCAAACGATGCTATAGAGTTGACCCAAGTAGGCCACTTGCAACGCTTGAAATCGCTGATACAAGTATTGCAGGGAGTCTACCCTAACCAAAACTTAAGGCGTTGTCTAACATTCTTTAATTTGTCTATTGTACTATGATTTTAAAAGAAAGTTCCTTGGTCGAAATTTTTACTCTTTTAAACCTCGGCAACCTTTAAACAATTTTGCGGCTTTCTAGTGTATTTAAAGACTAATTAGAATGCTTCTTTTAGAGTATGTCATGAAAAAATTGAAACTTCTATTGAAAACAACGGAGGAATTTAACAATAAGAATTTCGACGAGGGTACACTGAAAGAAAAAAGAATCGCTGAATTAGTTAAAAGTATGGACACCACTTGAAATTGTTAGTTTAACTCTTTAAAATAGTTAAAAAATAGTTGAATTAACACGGCATGGTGTTAATTTAACTAATTTAAATTGTCAAACTAACAGTTTTTAAGTGGTGTCCATACTTTTAAGTAGAAATTAGTTAAATTTAGCAATTTTTTTTAGTGTGCTTTCTTTTGTAAGTCATAGTACGATGCCGATAAACTTACAAACCTGCAAATCCGAAGTGAGATACGATCTCAGACCATAAAATCTTGCCACCTCGGCCGGGATTCAAACCCAGGACCTCCGGGTTATTCACAAATCTTTGATCTTTAATTTTTCCTTTTTCCACATCTCAATCCGTAAAGAAATGATTCAACGGGTTGCTGCCTGCCGTATTAACATCTCCGCACCATTATAACTTTTACAGTCAATAAGACGCGACCTTTTTTTTTTTTTTTTTTTTTTTTTTTTTTTTAAACCAGCGCTGTGAGGCGATCAAATCTATAAGTGCGCTCATCCCTTAGCAGAGAGCAGGCTTCCTCATCCCTCAACCCTCATCAACCCGCTTCTAGTAACTCAGCAATCGAAACCAACAATCGGAAGAGAAATAAAAAAAAGCTCACAGAGGATCCGGCGAGCGATCTTTCTCCGATCCCTTTCAAAGCTTTGCAGGTTATTAAAACTTTCGGGCCGACTTTAAAAGCCCCGTCCCCCTCCCTCTTCCCCCTCATTCGGTCCTTCCTCGGTATTTCCTTGGTTGGACCAGGACAGAACCGCAAGCGGTGTGTCCTGTTAATTTAATTCCGTCCAACAGAACGGCTGGAGCGGGGAGAGCGGAGTGGTTGTAGAAGCGCACTGTGGTCTGATATGGACTTTTTTTGGACAAATAACTATTCAAATTTTACCAGCAACCCGAGGAAAAAAGCACGGTGCCCTGGTAAAAATAATCACCCAAAGTGACATTATAACCTGACATCATAATGACATCATAATAACGTCGTACTAATGCACTGAAAAAAGTACGGTCCAGAGACTCGGATGTTCCGGGCAAATACGGAACAACGACAAAATCCGGGCGTGACACCCGTGCCCTCCGGGCATGACGCCCGGGAGTTCCGGGTGCAATCGACACCTGGATTCTTTACAGTCAGAAACTGAATTGACTGGACTGAAAAATAAAATATATATATATATATATATATTTTCGTTTCATTTTCGTACTTATTTGCTGGTTGTTGATATCGGTGTCTCGGCTGAGCTCACGTAATCTGATTATGGTGTTTTGTTTTATTTCGCGTTTGTCTTGTGTTTTTAAAAGTCGTATTTCATTACTGTTCGGTTTAAGTTTTCATCGTTTTGTTTAAGTTTCGTTCATTTCCATTTCCACTTAAGATGAGTACTAGGATGCTCGAAACGTCTGGATAATTTATTTATCAATTGAAGTCGTATGCTTGTGCAGGTAAATTATTATATTTTAGGTATAGTTAAAAGTAAGGACACCACTTAAAAATTATTGGTTTGATTGTTTAAAGTTAAACTAAGCTCGTGCCGTGTTGTGTTGATTTAACTAATTTAAACAGCCAAACCAACAATTTTTAAGTTATGTCTATAATTTTAACTATAAAAGAGTTAAAGTTACCACTTTTTTTCAGTGTGTGATATTTTTTCTCAACCGGTAGAATCATCGGTGAATTGAAAAATACCATTAATGATACGCGAAACGCCAGCTTTGGAACTCTCTCTCTCACATAAAAGCTGAAGTATTAACCCCTCTAAAAAAAAATGAATATCAAAGCATACTTTCGGGTTGCTTCGCCATTTCTACCCTTTTTTCAGAATGTATTGATTTTTCTTTTTGATTATACAGCAGGATTCAGAATGTGAAGCGAGAATATATATTTTTGTTTCCTTTTTCATTTTCGCATGTCCAAAAATGTGCAAGTCACAGTTCACTGAGCGGCGAGCACGGAGGGCTAGTGAAGCTTTATCAATAATTGAATAGTATTGTTCTTAACCCCGTGTCCCATGGTACCCTCCACTCCTCCCCCCTAGAAGCATCTAACATCCGGCTGTCTTATTTTTCCCCCGCAGATAAGTAAGCCACAGATCCGATTTAAAGGCGAGCAATGACTATAAGGAATGGTTCGAGGGCGAAGGGGCGGTGCTGGAGGGGGAGGGGTTGAATTTAAGGGCCGTCGAAGGAAAGGGGTAGCAAATGTAGAAACGATTGTCGGTGGAGTGCCCCTAGCCGGAGCCGCGATAAAATTCGATTATTGAACCTTATTGACGAGTTTAAAGGGATTTTGAGCGAAACAATTAGCGTCGTGTTTCGCGTGGTCTTCCGCACTCGGTGACGAGAATGATGGCGGCTGATTGTGATTGGCTGTTGGGATCATCCAAGCTGTATTATAATTATTATCGGTACATACATCGTGGCGATTAAGAGGGTTGACTATAAACAAGAGCAGGACTGGTGGATTTACGATTTTGCTCTCTCTCTCTCTCTCTCTCTCTCTCTCTCTCTCTCTCTCTCTCTCTCTCTCTCTCTCTCTCTCTCTCTCTCTCTCTCTCTCTCTCTCTCTCTCTCTTTGTCCACTAGTCTTATCTAATGATTTCAAAGATCGGTCCGCTGATCATATATTCCTACTCCTCACATGATATGCGTTGAAATACACGAAGAGAGACAGGAAATTGAATTTGACCCGGCAAAAGGCTTTATAAGAGCTAACCAAAGGTTTTGTGCGCCTAACTATACAGATTTTGCTGGATGAACCAAAGATTTGGGAGACCCAACTAAAGTCTATTGCTGGTTCATTTTTCTATACAAAAGGTTTAGTAAGCGCTACGAAAGCGTTTTTTTATGTTTTTCTGTGTACTAAATCCACACGTACAGTCGTATAAACCCTAAACACCTGAGTTTTGTCAAATTGCTGACGCAGATTCCGCTTCATTTCCCCCCACAGCAGAAAACTCGTCTTTTTTATATATATAAAAAAAAAATACGCTCCTTCAGTCATTGAATTACACACAAATCAAAAGTCAATCCCTCTATCCCCCGTCGAAAACTCTTTCCGCGAACTTTTATCCTCACATTCAACTCTCGGTCGTTTTTTTCTTCATTTTTTACGCGCGAGTAGAGGGGAAGGGAAAACAGAAATGCATCTCAAAAGATAAATAGAATCGGGAAAGAGGAAGAAGAAAAAAAAGGCAGAGACGGAAATAGAGAAAAAAAAAAAATAAAGAAAAAAAAATACCATAACTCAAAGCACGAAAGGACGCGGGGTATTATTATAGGGTACGAGGGGGGAGATTGAGTGGTGGAGGGGAGGGGGGAGGGGTAGAGAAGCATCTTGCATTTCGCGAAAAAATATAAATGCAGACGTGATATTACGGGTACTTTAGAAGTTAATACACTATAAAAGGAGGTGGTAGGGAGTGGAAGGGGGGAGGGGAGGGAGGCTGGATTTATTCTTCCCGAGGGAGGTGAGGGGGTGTAGAGGGAGGGGGGAAGGGTTGTGAGGAAGAAAACTCAATTTATCATAAAGAGCTGTCGGTCGTCGTCGGCGTTCTTGTGGGCACGGTGAGGACTTTACAAAAGGGGGGGGGCGCACGGGGGGATCAAGGGGAGCACGATATCAAATTTCATTCGTCAAGTCTCGGCGCGTAGAGCCATGGTTAGCTCAGGGGGTGGGGGTTGGGTGGGGATAGAGGAGGAGAAATGTATACAGATCAATGACGTGCCAAGAGTTGATGTCCATGTTGCCAACCGGGTGACTTGCTTCACAGGTTTTTCTCTGGTTTCATTTTGAACATTTTTTTATTTATTTTTATTTATTTCAATTGGTACTTACAAGCCTTTGCGGCTAAATGCAGGTCAATTGTTACATTTATACTTATTTATCTAATTTCAATATCTTCAATTTTTAAATAGAAGATATTCATTTAAATAATAGAAAGCATGTTTTATTAAAAAATCTTCAAGCTTTATTAGACATTTCTTAATTTTATCTTCTTTGAATATAACCTTAAAGCTAAGTGGCAGTGAGTTAAAAATTTGAATTAAACATTGGGGCTGAGCAAGTAACAGTAAACCTGAAGTTAGTTCAAACTTTCCAGAATGTGGTGTTGAGGAAGATTACGGGGGCCTCATGGTTTGTCAGAAATTCTGTCATTCATCGGGACCTCGGGATTGTTAACGTCAACACCTCTACCTACATTCGAGGAAGCGCTTTACGGAATGAAGATCAGCTGTCTCGCCATCCAAACATCGAAAGTATGCAGCTTTTGGATAGTAGCAAGGGACTCCGAAGTCTTTTGAGCTAACCTCAGAAAACTACGACAAGTTGTGAGGATCAAACATTATTGAATAAATGTAAAGAAATTAATGTCTTTCGTCAGAGTGGTTGTATATAAATAGAAAAGAAATAAGAAAGAAAGAAAGAAAGAAAAAAAAAAGAATTGAACATGAAACCATTTACTGCGGACACTCCAATTTTTTCGAGAGACGAGTCTACGTCAGTAGTCCATATGGATTATGGAGCCGTAATGGGGCTCTTGTAAACTTTTGCTGTGAGCAAATGAATAATCTAATATGATGTAGAAACCAACAAAAATCACGAAAATCACACAAAGAAAGTCTAAAATTTAGTAAAAAACTCACATAACACTGCTATAACGGCAAGTTTGTAATGGCGCCTCAACGCCCTGTCTATAGGTAATGTCACTTTCTCTACGAAAACACAGAGATATGTCTCAATTCAGATAGGAATCTCCCATGATACCTGCGTCTCTCCGCCATTAACCCTTAACTGCGCCATGGCACCCCTGAGGCACAAAATATATTTCCTCCATTTTGAACTCTTAAAGTTAAAATATCATTTTTTTCCACGTCGTCATCCCTCCGGCACAAATCGAGGAAAAATTTCGATTTTTCACCGAAGTCTGATAAAGCAAGGCCCCACATTGGGGGCCATCTGAGCATTAGAAAACATATTTAACCGTTTGACCTTGATTTTCTCCCCATACTGGCCCATGTTAAATTTAGTACTTTGTAGTTCTCTTGGGCGCAAGAATTAATGCTAGGAATTTTTTCATTATTTTTCCCTTTCATTTTGAGTCAAAATCAATTGAAAAATCATATTTTCGAACGAAAAAAAAAAATCGCGCAGTAAAGGGTTAAGCCCGATTCTGAGAGCAAATTTCGTTATTTTTTAGTGTACTCATCGTCATTTTCACAGGTTTTTATGCAAGAATCAACTCTTCAATCATCTATAGCAAAAGTTTGCAAGAGCCCAATTAAGACAGTCTCCATCCACATTACGAAATTTTCAAACATTTTAGGTATGATTGCAAACTGTTCTTGACCACCACACATACTATAACGATGGAATGCCGATTGATGCACAGTGCATCATATCCTCAAATCAGCTTATCTTCAGCAATTTTGGACAGTTTTCATAGCCACGGCTAGTAATTTATCTTTTTCTCTTTTCTCGCATTTGACTGCATGTGTTAGAAAAGGATAGAAACAGGGGCTGACTTTAGGTGATAGCCCCTCTCTGCATCATTTTCTAACACATGTACTCAAATGGGAAAAGAGAGAGAAATACAAAGTTCTGGTTTCGGCTGTGCATTCTCTCGGTTTGACTCAGCGATGGGCAAACATCATTTTTTTAATAACAACGAATAGTGGGGCATAATACGTAATAATGTAACAACAATTGAGCATGAATATAATATAGGGTTATTATAATTGATGCATACTTATCCATTATTACCAATAATTAAGCTCTTTTAGAGTAATTGATTCGATAGGAAGTTCACCTTACTTAGAGGTTGAAATGAATGAAAGAAAAGACTTTAGCGTTGTCATGGAAAGAGTTGAGCACATATGATTGTGAAATAAAGAATATTTAACAGGGCAGTTGCAAGGGTGTGAATAATGTGGTATTTGTATAAAGAAAATGATAGTACTTGCTGAGCTGGAGAAGAATGGGGCTTTCGGTTTTTTCATATAAGTCTCGATTTTAGAGACACACACTAGTAAAGTTGTAAAAAATCGTGTGCGGAGTGTCCTCACTACGCGGAATTGCCATTTAAAACAATGTATTTTGGGCCAAAATCTCATCTCCAAAACAAATGGGACTTAATTATTAGAAACCGAATGCATCTTTGTTCTCAGCTCATCGAGCACTTTCATTTTCTTCATAAAAAACACAGCATTCCAGACCCTTGCAACTCCCTTATTGACTAAAATTATTCGCATTATTTTATTTTTTTGTTATTCTCATTAGTAAATCGAAGTTTTGACACTACCAGCATGTTCATCTGTCATATAATGAATAACTGGTAATGTTAAAACTTTGATTAACCAATAGGAATAACATTAGTTAAATGCGAATAAATTTAATTATTTATTCGTGGTTATTCAAAAACCGATTTTTTTTCTATCACTGATTTGACTGCATGTGTTGGAAAATTGCAGAAACATGGGTTGAAGTCAGGTGACAGTCCATATCACCATCCTTTTCTGACACAGGCGCTCAAATGGGCGAAGGGCGAGAAATACACACTTCTGGCTACGGTTATGTATTGTATTCTCTCGGTTTGATCATTTGACTACGTGTGTTAGAAACGGACAAAGACAGGTAACAGTCTCTATCGCCACCTTTTCCCCACACATCAGTTAAAATGGACTAAGAGAGAGGATTACAAATTTCAAGCTACAGCTATGTTTATGTTCTATTGAAAATTTTGTAAATTAATGCGTGATATAGTAGGTAAAGAGTTTCTTTTAAAGTGCGTGGGGTCTAGTATATGGCAGTAAGATAAAATATAACTAGTTGTTTATTTACTAGCGTAAATGTGCATTCGAAAATATGGATAAAATTTATTATGGGTAACAACCATGTGAGAGTGAGCGAGATAGAACATATTATTATGTTTGAATCCATTTTTTTTCTTGATGTCATCCTAAAATGGTCTATACGTTCAATCCCAAAGTCAGCCAAGTTTCAGCGGAGCACAAATGCGAAATTCATCATCGCCGAAATATTTTTCCTCTCCTGAGTTTCTTGCGGAAGTTATATGCTTCGAGCTCGACCATGAGAATAACTGCTGATCGAATAGGGGAAATAGCCTCGCCTGCAAATTTGGACCCTTTTTCTGCCCTCGAAATCCTGGACCAAATATGGCTTGAATTACTCCCTATGGTGACCTGATACTCGAGTTAAAATTTCAGCTTGAGCATATTCATGGTTGCCGAGATACCAGGGGGGGGGGGCAAAGTTCCCCATTTTCAGGGGAGGCTGCAGGAGGGGAGTAGGCAGCCCTTCATACTCGTATGTGCCCAACCTCATAGAGAGAGACTGTGTGTTGGAAATGGACTTTTGGCAACACCGTTAAAAGCACGTCTCTCAATATAATATGAAAAGATGTATGGTGTATGGATGTGGACGTGTATAGAGAGGTGTATGTGTGTATTACATATTGTGTATATTGGGACGCACAATATTTACTCAGCCGCCACCCGACACCCAACATTGCGTGAGTCGTGCTGTGCTTTTGCCTCGGTCTTGGTAAACCCTTTACATCCATCCCTGCTTGCCGATGGCTTTTGCTCGGCTCATCAGTGTATCCCGCTAAATACGTGTCACGTCGCACGCTGGATTCGAAAACAAGGGATTTCCCGGACAAGAAAATTCATTTTTTTTTTTTTTTTTTTCTACGAAGGGAATTGTTAATGTTTATGTTTTTGGACTAAAAGCACAGAATAATACAATCAGAACGGAAACTCTGTCGGATTTTGAAGCAAATTCATTTCGCGTCCGCCATGTTGGGATATAGGATGTTTACATCTGGATTCGCGCTTGAAAAAAAAATGTAGGACATGATCCGCGAAATTTTCATTCTGAAATGCCATTAGAATAAAAGTGAGGCCGGAAACTTAAGATTTCTTTCCAGAATTTACAGAAATAAATGAGTTTCAACACAAATCACACTCGTCCGCCATGTTGGGATATAGGACCACAGCGTTGCCTATTGGTGCCGTTAAATTCCAAACTTGCTTCCATTGGCTCTTATGGGAGTTTCCGTTCTGATTGTATTATTCTGTGCTGAAAGCCATGTAGGTAAGCTAATAACCAACAAGCTTAAACAATAATATAGTCTTCTAGATCAACGAACTATACCAATCGAGGGTCTAGCCATGTAATGAGTCTTATTTCGAACAGTGTTAGGCATGGACGATCTTACTTTTTTAACTAATCAAAAATTAAAATGGTTATTCCAACAATTCTTTCTGAAAGTCTAATAATAATTAAATAAATAATTATTATGTTTTCTATTTTTATTTTTCTTGTAAAAATAAATATTATAAGAATACTAATAAAATAGTTATACAATATAAAATAATTAATCTGTTTATAATGTGGGTTTTATTAAAAACAAAGGTGTAGGAGAAAATTACAATCATGGTGGCTATTCACTGAAAGTCCTTCACGGTCGGCATAATAATTTTAATAGTTTAATATGAAACTTTGATTTTGTGATTCAAAAATACCTGCATGTTTAAAATCAGTAAAGAAAATTATTTATTTTTAATTTCCAAAATTAATATTTTCATCAGCGGAAATTGGGTTTTAATGAAAGTGCAAGTGTTTTAGAGTAGCGACCTGGATACCAAATTCTAATTCGCGTACAACTATTTAGGTGAGAAAATTTTGATTGTGTCTGTCATGTGATCGTTTCTTTTTGGGGGCATATCCTTCCAAAATAAACAAATACAGTGAAAGTTTGTTGCGTGGAACGTCCTTTAAGTGGAATATCTCGCTAAGTGGAATTTTTTTTCAGCACCGTGAAACATCCCATACTCATAATCGCAATTTCTTCAGTGAAATTTTTTTCGGGGCAGGACCAAGGTGCCACACAACGAAATTTCACTATGTACCAGTTTACCGATTTTTTTGTTCAGATTGTCATTCCTAAACACTTTCACATTCATTTCATTCCAGTTTCAAAAGGATTTGTTTGTCAGATTTTTCAGGCAAACCAACCGAAAAATGTACATAAAAACATAATGTTTCAAAATGTTCACAAGAAATGTTAATCTTAGCTGCCTTCGTACTGTTTCAAAAGCACGTCCAAGAAGTCCCCTCAATTTGCAGTTTAGCTCGTTGTTGTTTTAGATCGTAATTTTGAAGACACAACAGAAGCAGCGTCATGGCAGAGATCATTTTACATGGGCTCGGTTTGTTTGCCTTGATTTTCAGCAACTAAATTAAAAGTTGTCACAAATCCTTTTGGTATTAGATATAGGAATGAAGATGAAAGTGTTTTGGAGTGGCTATCTAAACACAAAAATTGATTTTTTTATTTATTTAGAAGGATTTACACAAAAGATAAATTGACAAATAACAGATCAAGCAAAAATCCCTAACTTGGATGGTTGGAATAAAATTACGTGTCCAGACAGACATTCTAAAACACTAATTTTATCACTCAACCCCAGTTTTAATTATCTTTGTTAAATTTTCAATTTAAGGTTGAAAAATAGGAGGTGAACAAACCGTCCATGTTGCCTAACTTTGCGATTGGACTTGTAATATAGCGTCACCCCTATAGTTATAACTCAAGTGAAGCCAACATTCGTTTCAACTGTAGAATAATTATGTTACTAGTTTTGTATAGTTACTGCACGACTCTTAGTTTTTAAAATATACTAACCTCATAGAAACTTTAACGATGTCTAGATTGTTTTTTGTTTTGTTTTGTATTTTTGGTTTTTGGTTGTTTTTTTTTATTATTATTTATCCATCCACTGTGCGTCGTACAAACGGTGGCTCTGATAGAATTTCCTGCTCCAAGAAAAAATAGAGTCACGTGTGAAAACCATTTTTTTTTCCAACTCTCTGCTAACATTCTTACGCTCCTTGAATGGTTCTAAAATTAGATTTTCTTCTATCGTTATGACACAGCCTATGTTAGCGTTTATTGCCATTGCCACTCATTCAATGTAATATGCTAGCCTGATTTCAAATATCTTAACTTATTTCTGTACTTTGCAGTAATCTTAACATTTTCACTCCAAAATATATATTGTACCTACACAAAAAAAAAAAAAAAAAAAAAAAAAACAGAAAAAAAACAATTTGATATCGCTGATAAAACATTTGGTAGAAAAATGATCCAGCAAAAGATTTCAATTGAGTATGAGCAAACTATATCTTTAATCTTTGATACGCCCAGCAAAAGCTCTTTAGTTAGGCGTTCAAAACCTTTGGTTAGCTCTACTAAATCCTTTTGCCTCATTTGTCTTCGAAAGGTTTTGTCAAGGTTACCAAAGCGTTTTTTCTGCGTAGTTTCTGTTTGTTTTTTGTTTTGTTTTTTTCTTTGTATGTAAGAAAAGAGAAAAGATAAAAAATGCCAAATTTTTTGTGAGTTGCAGAGAAACTAAAATCATTATCGCACTGAGCTACAAACACCGTGAATGAAATTCATGATTGGCGATGGTTTCTAAACTTTAATGAATTTCGCAAGTCTTATTTTTAGAAAATTACCCAATAGAATAAGGAGGGAGCGGTTGATTTTCGCCGAAAATCCTCGCATTGAAAGACCAGACGGATTCCTTTTTATACTTTACCATAACTTGATTAGAATTGAACGCCTTCTTTTCAGCATATATGCAAAACCAGCGCTAGCTAGCACGAATATTTATCTACCTCAAAATGGAGCTGTTGCAAACTTTTGCTGCAGGCTTATTGATGGTTGACTGTGGAGAAACACCCTGTAAAAATGACGATAAGCGCACCAAAAAATCAAGAAATCCATTTCCCAAATTCTTTAAACGCTTTCGAACTCGAGACCGTAATGGCGGTGATTGGAGCCTTTTACATTGGGCCTATCTCAACAAGCTCAATCTTCACGAGGTGTTCTCGCGACACTATACAAGAAGAAGAAGAAGCCTACAATTGCCATAAGATTTAGGCGGTCACAGCGGCGGCTCGTGCAATGTGGCAACAATGGATTTCCTCCATCTAAAACAGTGTAAAATAACCGATTACTTGGTGAGGCGCAGCGCCTCACCTAGTATCGATCTTTTTGCATACATTTAAATGGCAAAAGTGCACGGTTGCCAGATTGCACGAGCCGCCACTGGGCGGTCATCATCGTTATTACGGTCTCACGTTTGAAAGTATTTTATGAGTTTGGGAGTGAATTTTGTGATTTTTTAGTGCGCTATAAGCCGGTAGCAAAAGTTTGCAACACCTCCATTCTCATTTTCTATAGAATTTTTTAGTGATACAGTTCAGACATTATTTTCTCCTTGAACGTAGATGAAAAAAAAAAAAAAAAAAAAAAAACCGATTATTCGATCAAACCTCCACTCGAGATTTTTTTGAAGGAGCGCATTCGATATCCTGATGTGCTCTTTTTTCAGGCAACGACGTAAAGTCCTCCACAATCTCGTTTTACGGCGATCGAACAAGGAGCTTGGCTATACAAAGACTTCGGTGGCAATGGTGGTGGGTGCGGGTTGGGGGAGGGGGTCAGAGGCGAGGGAGTCAAAAGGAGTTGTCAATGATTGAAGAAGGGAGGAGAATGGTGGGTGGTGGAAGGGAGGAGAGGGGTAGTTTGATCTGTCGGGATAAAGCCATTAAGTCCCGTGTTTCATTTGAACGGCGACTGGGTGAAGGACAATCGAGATTTTCCTCGAAGATGAATTGCACCAGTCAGTCGCCGGGAACGACGGAGACAACACAGCCAGCCATCGCGAGTAGCGAGCTGAGTGCAGTCAAAAAGGCTTGATCGCAGCGATATGCTCAAGACTTGGCATGAAACAGTCTTGAGTGACGTTTGTTCGCGATAAGGGTCGAATTGACGATTACGGTCGAGTGTTCTGGGTGAGAGTATCGAATAATCAACGGGAATTTAAAGCAAATGCGACGTATGCACAGTTCATACATGGTCTAATTGAACTTAATTTTGACGAGTTTAGATGCATTTGATGCAAGGTGTATTAATTCAGGAGGATGCACTAAGAATGGGTAGATGGATGCGGAGAGATAGTAAGCTCAAAGCTGTGCTCTCTTATTTTGCTCCTTTTGGTATATGCCAGTAGTTGGACCCGAATCTTGAAATCGACCCCAATTTGAAAAACGCGGTTTCCCAATTTCGTCACAAAGATTACAGCGCTATATCGAACAGACATGTTTTTAAAAGGACCTTATTTGGTGAACCAAATGGAGCAGTTTGCAAGAGTCTGAAATGTTGTTTTGTTATGAAGAAAATGAAAGTTCTTGATGAGAATAGAACAAAGGTGCCTTCGGTTTTTTTTTTCAAGTCTCCTGATTTCGGAGATGAACTCATGAAAAGTTGCAAAAAAACGTGTGTGACTTTTGAGTTTACATTCATAACAATGCATTTTGGACCAGAACTGCATTTCTGGAACTATGAAACCTAGTTAAAAATCAATTGCTTTCTTGGCTGTCTCAGCACACAGAGTACTTTCACTTGCTTACTAAAAAATACACGCAAAGTAAGAAACCAGCTGCTTACCCTTTCAGACCTGCTGCAAATTCAATGTACTTACAACTAAATAACATTGAATCTTATGGAAAACATAAAAATACAATATGCGCATCAATTTAGATGAAGAAATAGCGGTAAGTAAAGATCAACCATATCGATCAAAAATCCGTTTCTGAATAAAAATAATTTCACGTCTAAAAGGGTGGAGCAACGAAGTCGATTCATACAGGGTATCCCAAAATTCATAGCAGACCTTTTTACCACGTATTTTTGGGGTCAAAATAATACTTTTATTCCCCCATAAACATGTGGCCGAAAATGCTCCCCTCGGAGCTACAGCCCCTCAAAGTTTTTTTTGTTTTTGTTTTTTTTTTTGTTTTTTTTTTTTTTTTTTTCTTTTTTTTTTTTAAAATACGGTTTTTCTTTGATTCTAGCAACGAATCTCAGTAAAAATTGATGAATTGGTTTCTAGGGGTAATTTTATGCGTTTTTTTAAAGCTGTGGTTAAAATTTTTGAAAAGGGTCAAGAAGGGGAGGGGGGGTTAGAGGGAGGGTTTAACTATTAAATTGAAAAATTGTTGAATCTCCGCAAAAAAATGAGAAAAGTAACTAAATAATCCAATGGAACAAACCAAAAGAAACATTTTTGGTAGATTGTGTTTTTTTCGTATATAAGACGCACGGAAAACGTTTTCGCCGGGAGCGCACAGCTCCAGCGTGGTGGCATCACGAAGCAACGCGCCGCACCGCACGCTCCAATTTGAATCGCGCGCCACCGGAACATCTGAGTCGAGCTGTGCGCGCCCGGCGAAAAATCGATTTTACTCATTCTGTAGCTCCGAGGGGGGGGGGGGGGGGGGGGCATTTTCGGCCACATGTTTATGGGGAAAAAATCTTATTTTAACTCCAATTAAAATACGTGGTAAAAAGGTCTGCTATGAATTTTGGGACACCCTGTATAGGGACTCAGCCAAAAGGTGACGTATGTTAGATTATGATTGTTTTACTATCCGGTTGTGTGAAGATTTTATGTTTGGAATTTTTCGGTGGACATCAAACGCCAGAGTCACCGAAACCATTTTTGAAGGTGTTGTTTAGAGCTGTAATTCACCACCGAGTTAATATTTTCGCCTTCAACTCACGAAAAGGTTATGTACGAATTCTAAGGTTCCGGTGCTGCATCGGTGTCATCCATCATTGCGCGATAAAAAAAAATACGCAACCGTTGGTTTGGGTGAGAAAAAATATTTAAAATATTTGTTTCAATTCAGTGATGACTCAAGCCTGTTGAGAAAATACTGCAGATTAGATCGTTTTCTTGAATTACATTCACCCTCAATTAAACTGCGCAATCTTTTGAACAACCGGTGGAATCATCGGTGAATTGAAAAATACCACTGATTATGCTCAGAGAGGCAGCTGTACAACACTAGCGCATTATGATCGATTCCTGCTCTCCACACGTACCTGCGATTTTTATGAGTAAAATTACGAAATACCACGCGATTAATTTATTCGTAGAGTAAATTGAATCTCTCGAGTTCATGGGACGGCATGCTAAGAACTCTGCGTGCCAGAAATTCTTCAGGGGGAACGGATTGATGACAAATCGACGGTTGCGCATTCAGGAAGGAATCGTCTGCTATTTATTTCCAATAGAAATGGTTCCTTTCTGCATGAAATCCGTTCAACTCAAGTGGTTTATTCTCATAAGATTGGGCCGTATAAAATAGAATGTTTTTTCAATCTTAGGGCCCAAATTTTGTTTACTTTGGGATTTATTTTGAAAGCCACTCCTGATCTTTTGTGATTCCATCTCACGAATATCGCTTTCAATTAAATTAAGCTTCGTGATGACGCCTTTGCCGAAAAGAACGAGCTTTGTCATGAAAGAATTTCCTTTTCTCCGCGAAATCCAGATGTGGCGGAGATTGTAAAAGGGAAGACATTCGCCATCTTTGTGATATCGCCTTCCCTTAAGTAATAAAATATCGTTCCACTCATTTTTGACTTATAGGAAGACCGAGGACACTCAAAGCCAAAAATGTGAAACGCACGCGTAAGAGGCAGTTTCTCTTAGCCAGAAATTGTTTTTTATAAGTGCAGGCTATCTGCATAATTGAAAAAGAAGTACTATCTTTGTCTCTATGAAAGTAAGTGCCTTCAATCTGTTAGGTATGCAAAAACAGCTCCGGCGAGTTCGAGTAGTTATCTACCTAACATTTATTGACACCCGCCGCGTCGCCGCGCCGTCGCGTCGCGGGCGGTCGTCTCGTTCGTTGTATGTTTCTGCACTTGTATTTATCAAACTCGATTGAACGGAAGTGCCTTCAATCCGTTAGGTATGCAAAAACAGCTCCGGCGAGTTCGAATAGTTATCTACCTAACAATCATCGACATCCGTCACGTCGAGTTGCGTCGCGGGTTCTTTGAATGTCTCTTCTGGTTGCATTAGAAACGTATGAGTAATTTGTCGGGATGAACTAGCTCATTTTATTGACCTTAGATTGATTTGTTAATACATCATCTTTAATCAACAGAAATACGCATAAAACTTGCTTCATAAATATGTTTGAAAGAAATGAGGCACACTTATTGAACCACAGATGTTTTGTCCAAAACCGTGATGTCCAAACAGCAATGTCCAAACTTTTACGTCCAAAGCTTGAATGTCCAAAATTAAATGTTCAAATAAACGGATGTCAAGTTAGATTAACAAAATGTCCAAACACGTTGCGTCGAATTTGTAATGTCCAAGGAATTAAAAGAAAAGTGTTGCAAAAAAAGGTGAAAAGAGAAAACCGCGCGTAATAATTCAATAAAATGTAAGTATACAATGAACTAATTTTGTTTTCACTATCACCATCACTGATCACTCAATATTTTACGAGGTAATTTGAAATTAGGACTCGCAGAAATTTTGAATAATAGGTTAGAAATAATCAAAAATATGAACAAAAATATGCATGCTAATGCTGCTGCTTTTGACATGACACCTAGTTTATAGAGTATTAAAATATGTAAGATGACTCCGCTCGGTGGAGCTGCATTCAATTAAGAATACATGTTGATACGGAGTGGATCAATTTAAAGGAGAAAAAAAAATGAAGAGAAGCGAATACGAGTAAAGAAAATAAGTTTCTGGACATGCTCTATTGCTCTATTCATAGGTTTTGGACTTTTCTATTTGGACTTGTCTATAATTGGACATTATAATCTTATGGACGCAAATCTCGTTGGAAATCAAGATGATTTGGACAAAATATAGTTTTGGACGAAAAAGTTTTGGACACTTATGTTTTGGACTTATCATCTGGGAACCCTATTATTATACTAAAAGTAAGTTACAGAATGACAACTTGATAAATTTTTTACATCTATTGTTTTTTTCATACGGTTATATGCATGATTGAGGTTGAGAACATAATTAATTTGAATCAGAAACGCAAAAATAACCCTTGAAACGCTTCCGGTCTAATTACGGCGGTACTTTTAGCTCAAGCCGGTTGTTAAGCACGACAACATCAAAATGTGTGGCCGCAAGTTTGAACGAGATACTTCAACTTTCAGAAAATCCCGCGAATATTTCGACCCCCCCCCCACCCCCAACCACACGCATCACACACAATCTGTAAGGTGAACCGCAAGATGGTTATGAATAATTGATAAGGATATTTCTATCTAGATAATGAGAGTGTTAAGACATGTGATGTTGCCAACGTAATTCTGTCCTGGTTTTGAAAGTCAACCCTTTTCGAGCCGACATTTCAACAAGGGAACTGACATGATTTGGGCCCATCGAATTAAGAAGAGCAGTCAGATATTATTATTTATTTATCATTTCATTTTAAAACCTATTTACGATAAGTACGTCAACGATGATAGATGCTGCGAGTTTAAACGCTGTGGCGACGTAAGGGGGAGCTTTTAAATTTGTAGAAACTTTGGTTTAAAATTAACAACCAGTCCAAAGATCGAGAGCTCACCAAATCACACCAAGAACATAGCCTCTCAAGTTCATTTAAACATGGGGAGTAATTTTAAAATGGGAAATAATGATGTCCTAACGATACTTTACCTTCAGAAATTAAACAATCTGCTTGATCAAATGATTACTATGAGTCAAAAGTAATTAATTATTATTAGTCTTATTAGAGGCAACTATGAATATTACTTTAATTGGCAGTTATAGTTATTCCTTTAATTAATTGTTTTGTGACAATTAATATCCGTTGGTGACACGTCCCTCAGAGGAATTTTTGGTATCTATCGCAGGCTTTGAACTCATTTTGTTTAAAAATGCAAATGAATTTAGGAGCTCCGTGGATTAAGGTAAAAAAAAAAAAAAAAAAAAACTGGATACATCGGATAAATCAGTTTCGGTGAAATTATTTTCCCCCATCCTTTACAACATGACAAGAAGAAGTAACCTTATAGTTGTAACATGGGGGCAACTTTTGTCCAGTGGTTTATTTTTGGTCCGCAATACTAATCGTAGACCTGTTGATAAATACAATGGCAAATACAAGTAGAAAGTTCAATCCTAATGTTCAAAAGTAAATGATGATAATTTGGAGAGGTTTATCCAATTGACCCCCCCCCCCCCCCCACCACCCCCAATGTATTTATTCTTTGAAAGCTGTTAACAAATGTATGACAGCTAGTCTTTTAACGTAAGTACTGCATCAATTCTTTTGAGGCAAAATCCTTGAAAATGTCGAAATTTCGATCCCTCAATTAAATACATTATTTATTCTTCTTTTCCTCTCTTTTTCTCTTCTTCTTCCTCCCATCGTGAAGTGCCCCCCCCCCCCCCCCCAAAGGTCTGATGTCCTACACAGTCGTGTATTTTGCGTATAATGGTAAAACCACCACTGACTGTAAACATTGCCTTTTTCTAAATCTCAGTAATCGGAGTTAATCTGTTCTCTAATATCGGTAGTAGAAGCAATTAAATCAATGAGCGTCATTTTGAAACAAGACGACACATTAATCCCGACACGAATAAATGAAAGATTTGGCTAATTCATCACCCTCTTCACGAACATGAGTTTGTCTGCGAATTTGCGCTCGTTCCGGTGAATGAACAAACCTCGCCAAACAAGCGCGGAATACGCATTTGAATATTGCATGTTTAAAGGAGCCTCGCGAATAAGATTTGCATATATATTCCATTGCAATTTGCAAATATCACGCCGAATTGATGAGCGTCATACGAGGGACGGGAAATCGGGAGCCCGCGATAATTTGCTAATCTATTAGGGTTGTGGGAACTTTAACCTCTTATTGAATGACGTCGATGCAAATTGCCGAGCGCTGCATTGTTACCGCGCCCAACCAATGAAATTATACATGCACTGAAAAAAAATGGTGTAAAATTAACCATGAAATAGTAAAAAACCGGCACAAATTCAGGAAGAAGTAAATTCTATTTTTTTGTTTAACCTGTTGTTGTTTTTTTGTAAAAACATAGTAGAATTTACTCTTCCCTGAAGTTGTGCCGCTTTTTTTACTATTTCATGGTTAATTTTTCACAATTTTGTTTTTCAGTGTAGAGTTGGAGAAAATCACAAAAACCACGCTGAACTTTCCCTCTCAACCCCCTCCCATCCTCTTGTGTGACTCTCTCTGCAGAGGAAACTGGAATGTTGGTTAGCAAAGATCAAGTCTATATTGCAAAAAAGGCTAATTTTTTGTGCCGAAACTATGATCTCACGTCCAATACAAGGATTAAAGGATATACGCCCAAAAATTATTAGTCGAAATGCTAAAAGGTCTAGAATATGGGGCTCTTGCAAACTTTTGCTACAGGTGATTGAAGAGTTGACTCTTGCATAAAAACCTGTAAAAATTACTATAAGCACACTAAAATCACAAAAGTTATTCTCAGAATCGGGATTGAAGGCGAAACTACGCAGGTATCATGGAAGATAGATTCCCATCTAATTTGAGACATATATCTCTGTGTTTCAGAAAATGACAACTTAGACGGGAATCATGGTTTTTACATCAGCTTTCATCATAGATTTGCTCACAGCAAAAGTTTGCAAGAGCCCCGTTCTCTTTCTTCCGATATTAAGCAAAGTTAAAAATGTATGTCTTCATTTTGCCAACAGGGTCTACTTCTATAGACCAGAACCCCTTCGAAAAAAACAACAGGAGACGCTTACAGTTTGACTATGTGTGACTGCAGAACTCTGAGTTATAGTATGTATATTCCTACAATATATCTGTAAATCCACAGTATAAACGAATATTATTAAGAGGTTGTGTATTATCTCACCCAAACTGTTTGTTTGGCAACGATGCTGTGTCCAAATCACTGAATTTGTACCCGTTCCACAATTATGGGGCCAAAACGAGTAACCCAACGGCGAGAGAGACAACAATAAACAACGCTTCTGATTGGTTAGAAACAGTTTTGTTGACTTTGTTAATCACCCCTCCACCCTAAAAGTTCTAAACCTCGAATCTTCACCCGAACCTCGTAATGAAATTCGTTTACTGAAAACAATTCCTTCGATCCGTCATCTTTTTTTCTGCCGTTGCAACTTTCCGCTGAATTCCAGAACTCTACTTGAATTTTTGCTTGAGGTGCTAAAAGAGCTTTGGCTTTGTTCAGCAATAAAGTATCACGGAAAATATAAGCTTGAAAAACCAGTCAATTTCCGTCTCGATTAGATAAGGCAACAACGTTGTTTGGCAGCCGACCCTTTCAAGTCGTGAGAATTAGCTCCTAAGTTTTCAAGCTTGACCATCGATTATACGCGAACGCGAAAACTGCGTGCGGTGAGCGGTGAGCGGTAACCAGCGACCAGCAAGCGTGCCCGGCATTGAAATAAAAACGTAAGCTGCTCAACCAGAATTTATCTCTATGAACACATGCGCTCGCCCTGAGCACAATTCCTTCGGGTCCGGCCCGTATCTTATCGTTGTCTGTTGCCAAACCGCCCGGCAAAAAATTCACTATGACGCAAATATAAGCATAGTTTCTTCCAACGTTGATATTTTAAGTGGGTAATCTACCCAAATGAATTAATTTCTTCTCTACAGACGGTTTTAGTGCGAAGTCAACGGTCAGCCAACAACCCCAACAATGCACTCATCGGTCGCAATCGGTTGTGATAAAACTCGCGTAGCGCGGTTCCAAACTATCTTACTCACTCTTCAGTGAGCCCCATGTATACCCATCTCTTTCTAGTTTTGAAAGTCGTATAGAGAGCCTTGTTTTACGACATATTATGCTCAAAATCGCATTAAAATGCCTTGAGGAATTCATTTCAGCCAAAAAATTTCACGAAAGATGTATCTATATACGATTTTTGAAATTAGAGTGAGAAGGCAGTACATGGGGGTTAAGTGAGAATGAGAGAGACAAGCTGTCTGTGTTTGGAACGCTCATCACCGGCAGGCAATCGCCATTACTAAAACCCTCTATTGCACAAAGAAAAAATATTTTGTGAAAATTGCAAAAAAAACGAAAAGAAAAAAAAACTGAGAACTTACTATACATTGCAAAAATTTCAACTCGAAAAATGCAAATTTAGAAAAAAAATATGTCAAAATCAGCGATATTTGTAGGTAAAGTAGCAATTCATAAATTGAAATTTGTGCAATGTTTATTGAATTTCCGATTTTTCGCAATGTTTTGCTATTTTAACATTTATATTTTTTCTGTGCATATCAAAATCTCAAATTTTTATTCCAAGTAGCTTCTGTGATCTCTCCTAGCTAGAGGAGTTTTAGCGCGCGAGTTGACTGTGGCGCGGAGGCGGTACTCTGGGAGTCTTAGGTTTTAAAGTAAAAGTTTTAAAGAAGTGTATGGGATAATTTGAAGTAGAAGCTTTAAAGAAGTGAAGGGAAATAGAATCAACAGTTCATCTACAGCGCTGTAGCAAAAGTATGCAGCAGACAGCCATTAGCCACATATTGTGTTGTAGATAGAAGGGAGAGTCCTTTAAATCCGATAAATCTAGTTACTATGAGAATCCTCTTCTTGTGACGCACGCAACACAAATACTCATGGAATTTCACAGTATGTTCCGTTGAAATACACTCCGATTTCCGGAGAATTTTAGTTCATGAGGTCACGCATTTGGGGTAAATATTTATTAGACTTGCATCGCTATAGAGTTCCAACGTGGCATTCGTTGACAGCATTCCCGAGAGAGAGAGAAAAAAAAGAAATATTGTCATTTGCTGTCAGTAGAAAATATCTGACACATTTGGAGCAGAAGGACGCGACCCATATTATAGGAAACGAAGGGGTATATCCGTATGCGGGGTGGAAAATGGGAAAGCTTTTAGTTATCGGGAATTATCGCTATTCACCTCTCCAATCACAACCGATTAAAGACTATGACAGGGACTGACAGTAGATATCTCCGCGGCTTCAACAGCAAAAAAAAAAAAAAAAAAAAAAAAAGAAATTAAAAAATAAAAAAATAATCGGTTGCACAGACTCACCTATAGGTCAGGTCACAAAATTTTCGCTTGAAAAATATCAAGAAATAAGAGACCTTTTTTTACTATTTTCATAGCCTTCAAAAAAATTGAGGATATATGCTCAAAGAGTGAGATGCTCAGAGACAGTACTTCGGATCTAGAGACAGACTAGAAACTAGAACTTGCATTATCTGCCCACGTGGAGACGATATTTTTTATTTTTTTTTTTTCGAGGGCTCAACAAAATCGCGTAGGTAACTATATCAGGCAACAGATAATGCAAAATTCTTGTAACCACCTATAAACTGACGACGCCAGTGGCGGCTCGTGAAATTTGGCAACAGTGTCCTCCTCGTATTTAACCGATGTAAAAGAATCGATTCTCCCGGAGGCTGTCAGCCTCCTCAAGAATCGATTCTTTTGCCTAAGTTTAAATGGAAAAATTGCATGGTTGCCAAATCGCACGAGCCGCCACTGGACGACGCTGCTTTTAGTCCATTTTGACCCTCGTAAAATATGTGTAGAGGGACGTGCTCAAATTCAGCTCAAAATGTTTCGTTATCGTTTGAATAACTAGATCCTTATTTAACAAAATAATCTGAAGATCTATATCCGATAGAAGAATCTAATTTTGAAGTGAAATGGTATATGCCGAAGAACTCGAAGAAGTGAAACTCAAAATGTCTGTGTGAACGTACTCACGATGCTTGCTTTCTCTTTTTCATTCCCTTCGATATTTCCCCCTCCAGCTCTTTTCAACTTGCCCGCGAATCGGCATGAACGCAAGGAACATTTCGATGGTTATAGCTCCGATGCTTTCAAAGCAATTTTCGTTGCAAGCCAACTTTTGAACACTCATCAAACAAGATGGATGGTAAACGTTGGAAAAATAAATATAAGGCTCTCTTTCTCTCTCTCTCTCTCTCTCTCTCTCTCTCTCTCTCTCTCTCTCTCTCTCTCTCTCAGTCTCTCTTCTCTTTACGTCTCCAGTGGAGGCGCTACGGATCATAGGAAGCGTATCGGTTGTTCATGCTTTTTAAAAGCTAGCTTTGATCTGAAACCGTTTTTAAATTAAGTACCCCGGCAACTTTCAGAGTGAGGGTGTGTTCGAGTCGGGGTCTCTGCTTGAAATTCATACTGCATCCTGATTTTGAAAAAAAATAAAAAAAATAAAAAAAAAAAAAAAAGGGAAAGCGAGATTGACAGAACAAATAAAATACTAAAAGGAAGGAAAATACAGAGAAAGGAATAGAGCTCGAAACGAATGTTTATGTGCGTAAGAGAGAGACAGAGACAGGGGGAGAGAAGAGAGGGAGAGGAAGAGAGGAAGAGAGGAAAAGAGAGAAAGGAAAAGAGAGAGAGGAAGAGAGATAGAGAGAGGAAGAGAGGAAAAGAGAGAGAGAAAGAGAGAGAGAGAGAGAGAGAGAGAGAGAGAGAGAGAGAGAGAGAGGGAGGGAGAAAGAGAGAGAAAGCTGAAGAGATTGGAAAAGGATGGAAAAAATTAGGAATTTGAGGGAGAAAGAGAAATAGAGGCAGACTGAGTTGAGCTGTTGAGATAAACCGTTAGCATACAGGGTCATTTAGGAAGCAAGAGTCCTTTCCTCAAATCTCTGATAACATTTCGTTGAATTTGGTCGATTTTGCTACAGTGTTTTATAAAAAGGGTTGAATCCCTTATGAAATCACTCTAAAAATGACGTTGAGAGCATCAGGAAGCTCAAGATCCACTCACTATGCCACGAATGTCGTTTAAGAGAAATCTATGATGGTGATCAAATGAGCTGGTCATAATGGGGGAGTATCATTTAATGGGTGCGTTGTAAACTTTTGCTACAGCGCTATACAGCGTGAAAAGTCCATTGGTTGCTGCAGAAAGTCATAAAATGCAATAACAAACTGACAAGAGGCATTTCACTGAAATCCAAGATGGCGGTAAAATATGTAAGCACCATGAACATATCCAAGATGGCCAACCTCACAACATCGACCACAACAAATCACAACGCAAACAAACTCATAACCTCCGATGCTGTGAGCTTGTTAACTTTGGCCATCATGGTGCGTGCACACAGGTTGCTTGATATTTTACCGCCATCTTGCGGGTTTCAGTTAAACGCCTCTAGTGAGTTTAATACTGCATTATATGACTTTCTGATACCACCAATGGACTTTTCACGTGAATTTACTTCAGATTTTGCACTCCATATGTCGCTGTAGCAAAAGTTTGCAACAGACCCATTGAAACTTTTTCTATGCCAAATCACCTTTCTCAGCACAGAAAAATGCGATTAGATAAGACTCCCCCATTATGACCCGATCATTTGGCCGTCATTTTGGAATTTGGTTTAGCCACTTAATTGAATTTATGAGTCAATTTTGGACAGACGCTGTCAATCAGTGGCGGATCCCTATAAACATTTTTTCATGACGGTCATTAAAAACACTGAGAAATAGAACGCTGACCGATCAACAAATTTGATGGTTGCCATCATAATTTTTGTTGGCGACCAACAAATTTGTTGACCGGTCAGCGTTCCATTTCTCAGTGTTTTTGTTGACCACCATCAGAATTCTGCTGGTCCACCATTAAAATTTTATTGATCACCATCAAAAAGTTTTTAACTGGTTAAAAGGGTTAGGGATAATATCGGGGATTAATAAAAGTAAAACTTCACACATAGACATGTATGGATGTATACCTAGGTTCACCAATCGAACGGAAGCTTCCAAATGTTACGGTTGCTATCGGGATTCGAACCCGAGACCCTTCGACTCCACATTCGATAACCTAACCGTTACACCACCCCGATCAGATGTATATAATTGAAGAAATTCCGGTAGATAAGTTTGCGAAAAAATAATATGGTTACTTTAAGTCTGATTTGCATGAAAATTAGTATTGGAAGGTATTTTTGGTCGAGGAATCTGATTCCTGCATTCAGATTTTTGGTATTTAAAAAACTTGATGTGATGAAATAAATTCGTTACTGGATGTAACAGAGTCAATCTCCCTTTCTTCAAATTCTGAACGGTCGCGGAACTTACTGCTTGATCGGTCTTTGAATCTATGTAATGTCACAGAAATCAAATTATCCACATGGAACATTTTACCAGGGATATTTTTTTAAAAAGTGCCCTATTTGTTGTTTAGGTAGAGCCTTTTTTATCATACTTCATACCAAATAAAAGCTTCTTTAACTTATTATAAGTGCGGCAGTGTCAATTGTAAAGTGTCTCAATGTTTAGTTCAAAAAAACACATTAATTTCCATTTATGGAAATTATTCATTTAAATTTTACAAGCGGAGACAAAGAAATATGGCCAAGATGTGCATTACGCAATGCACAGTATACTATTCAACTCGTGTGTTAGGTTAGGCATATCCTTGGCATAGTTATTGGCATGGTTATTGCATATCCTTGGCCAGGTTTCTTTGTCCCCGCTATAGTACGATCCCTCCCTAGGTAGAATATATCCGCAGGTGTATCATGTACTTACGTGTCACAATAAATAAACTGCACAGTTTCTACAATACACACTTGATTAAAATAACATTAAAGATAGGATTAATTTTTATTTAGCATTGTACATCTATCATTCTTTCGAGGAAGGGTCTAAGGTCTCAAGGGGGGGGGGGTGTGGTGTACGGCTAACCCCTCCCCCCGCCCCATGCTGCCCGCGCCTGCTGTCAATTTCAGACACTGGCACTGTCAATTAATTTTGAGTGATTTTAGCTCGGAATAGACCCTCTCTATATCTATCCGTAGCAAAAGTTTGCATGCAGACCCATTCTTTTCAGCCGCCAGTATTGTGACATTTATATACTCTTAATTAAGAGCTGCTTGACAAGAAAGCTGTTTATTTAGAATCATTTTACGCAGAAGGGCGCTTTCATGCTGTAGCGTGGATTCTCTCACTGACTTTTCGGTAAAAAAAAAAAAAAAAAACGTGACGCATCGGTGCATTCTATTCCGAAAAGAACTCATCCTCAAAATTACCACCGCATGCTAGTAATGAACGCGGTCGGGTCCGGGAGTGAACATTAAATCCCGGAAACTGTTGATCTTGAGATTTTTAGGGTTGAAATAATTGTAGATCTTATGAAAAAAATGGTTACCGAGGAAAGCTGTAGAGCTTCCTTGGTTATGGCACTGGAGGAAGTAGATGGAGAGAGATGTAGAGAGAGAGAGAGAGATAGAGAGAGAGAGAGAGAGAGAGAGAGAGAGAGAGAGAGAGAGAGAGAGAGAGAGAGAGAGAGAGAGAAACAGAGAAAGAAAGAGAAAGAAAGAGAGAGAGAGAGAGAGAGAGAGAGAGAGAGAGAGAGAGAGAGAGAGAGAGAGAGAGAGAAACAGAGAAAGAAAGAGAGAGAGAGAGAGAGAGAGAGAGGGAGAGAGAGAGAGACAGAGAAGAGTGGGATAGAATGAGAGAGAGAGAAAGAGAGAGAAAGAGAGAGAAAGAGAGATAGAGATAAATTGAGAGAGACGCAGAGAGGAAGAGAGTAATTCATGAGCCGAAACGCTCAATTTACATTATATTTAATGAAGGGTGTCAACGTTCTCCATTCCGAATGTTAATAATATGAGAGTAAGAGTCCATCCAATTTTGGGAGATTGCCCCTCAACAGCCACCTCCTCGTTTTGGCACCGTAATTGAAAAAAGAAGCCCCCGAGGAAGGAGCGTCCCCTGCCCCCCTCTCAAGAAGCCCTGTGAAGGAGGAGGAGGAAGAAAGAAATTTCGTAACGCTTCGTTGGAGACGCGCAGGGACTGACAAAAGTCACAAGGGTTAATCGAGAAGAAGAGGAGAAAAAATCAGATATGAAGGGAGCAACGTTGCCCTTTTTTTGTGAAAAACAAAATCACCTTGAGACTTCAATAAGGCTCATTAATTATTTGTACTGCAATTGCATAAGACCCTATTTAGGGAAAAAACCATTTTTTTAAAAAGTCGATTTTGAGGAAATTGCGTTTGAAGTTGGTAATTCACAAAAATTAAATAATGGGGCAGTTGCAAGGCTCTGAAATGTTGTGTTTTTTA
Source organism: Trialeurodes vaporariorum (assembly GCA_011764245.1). Taxonomy (NCBI): domain Eukaryota; kingdom Metazoa; phylum Arthropoda; class Insecta; order Hemiptera; family Aleyrodidae; genus Trialeurodes; species Trialeurodes vaporariorum. The sequence goes on along the minus strand of VMOF01000320.1, from coordinate 34,985,884 downwards.
TACTGAAAATAATAGTACTTGATAAGCTGAGAACAATGGTGCCTTTGGTTTTTTCCTAAGTGTCTTGGTTTTCGAGATACACACGTGTAAAGTTACAAAAATTCGTGTGTGTAGTGACGTCAGTACGCGGAATTCCCATTTAAAACAATGTATTTTGGGCCAAAATCTCATCTACGGAAAAATGGGACTTAATTAGAAACCAAAGGCATCTTTGTTCTCAGCTCATCAAGTACTTCCATTTTCTTCATAAAAAACACAACATTTCGGACCCTTGCAACTGCCCCATTGAGTCAATGAAAACTCTAAAAATTTTAATAGGAAATTTTTACCAATTCAAATTCCATGGTACTATGGCCAGTGACAGAAAGTACCTGGATTGAAATTTTTACTCTCTTAAATCTCGCCAACCTTAGAATACTTTTGTGACTACCTAGTTTTTAATGACTTAGCAGCAGTGGCGAGGCGTGCAATTTGGCAACGTCTCTTTCCTCCCTTTAAAAGCATTAGAAAGGTGAAAACGGCAAGTCATCGCCTATGAGCAAAGCATTCGATTCTTTCAGTAAGTTTCAGTGGAGAAAGTACATCGTTGCCAAATCTCACGCCTCCCTACTGCTTAGCAGAATGGCACATTAAATTATAAAATTCTATTGAAAACAACGCTAAAATTTAACAGTAATAATTAGGGTACTTTCTTTTGCTAGTCACGGTACCTTCCTTACTTATGACAAAATATTTATCTATCTGGGCTGGGGCCAACTAACTAGCTTTTCAAGCCGGAAAATGAAGGAGTCGACGATTGTTTTTTTCAACTTAGCTTTTTCTAAAACTTTAAGTTTACATATTCTAATATGCAAAAAGCTGGATTGTTTTTTCTATGAGTAGAAAAAGTGAATTTTTTTTTGAAGATTTTAAAAAAGAGTCTTATGATATTCCCTTTTTCCGAAGTCGCACTGAATGTGTGGCAAAAAGGGATGATTTATTACCACGGCTCAGATATGCCCTATGTACGTCTGGAACACTTTTAGAATTTTCAAATGCTTGCGTTGGGCTTGCGATTAGGTAAATTATCCTACTCAGCTTGCCTTGTTTTTGCCTACATCAGCAAATGAAGTCGGTTAACAAAACATTCTGTTCTAATGTCCCCACTGAAAAAAAAAAATATTACCAGAAGCATGAGAATATATGGGCGTATGTAAGGGATAGTAAAGTACAATTACCAGAATTCTAGTTTTTGCACCATAGTTCTTGAAATTGTTAGGAGATTCTAGTTCTAAGACTATATTCTGGTATTAACACCATAACTTTATGGTCCAAGTACTGGGCTTTCTATGGTTCACATATTGTTGTGCTTCTGGTAATATTACTAGAATCTTGGTATTATGACTATATCGCTTTTTTAGTCCATTGAGCAATGTTCCTAGCTTTTTCTCAAAATAATATGAATTGAAACCACGTGAAACAGATTAAAGTGAACAAATATGCTCGAGCTTGGTTCTGAAAGGGTTAAATTATGTATTTAACGGATCGTGGAATTCTTTAATAAATTAGAAAACACAAACAAAAACAAAAACACAAAGAAAGTGCGGTGTTAATACATTCAGTAATAGTTTCTTTATCTTTCATAGATGTTGACAGTTTGATTCAGAAAAAACTCCTTGCGGATAAAAAAAAGATAAACTCAGACTAATGCTGCTGATTGCTTATCTTATGAAGTTTTTTTTTATTGATTATTTGGGATAAGGGTTCATTTAGTGAAGGATCAGTTATTTATTGAACAAGGTTCCAGTTTCGATAGTTTCAGGAATTGATGATATTATTTTCAATGACGTTTCGAAAGCCGTTCTGACTTTAGCGAGACGGAATATTTTCAGCAATAAATCTCTTCCCCTCAGCAGGAGAATGGAGCTCCTGCAAACTTTTGCTGTACGGGATTGAAGTGTTGACTCTTGCATAAAAACCTGTAAAAATTACGATAAGAGTTCTAAAAAATCACGAAATTCCCTCTCAGAATCGGGCTTAATGGCGGAGAGACGCAGGTATCATGGGAAATTCCTATCTAAATTGAGACATATCTCTGTGTTTCCGAAGAGAAAGTGACATAATAGACAGGAATCTCCCGCATGTTACCTGCGTTGACTCGCCATTACCATCTTGCCGTTATAGCAGTTACGTGAGTTTATTACTGAATTTTAGATTTTCTTAGAGTGATTTTCGTGATTTTTGCTGGTCTTAACATAAGATAAGACTATTTATTTGCTTGTAGCAAAAGTTTGCAAGAGCCCCATTGAGTGAACGTCTTCACAAAGTCCGACGAATGTTTCGATCACATCAGCCTTCGACTAAATATTTTCGGAGTCACGTTTTTTTTCTTGTAGACCGACTAGCGAGTTCCTTGCATCTGGCGAGTATATACCGGAGTACCCTATCATTGAAATCCGAGCACGGTATACTCTTTGAGCTGAAAAAAAAAAAAATTCCCGAGCTACTCCTCCTCAAACTGCAAGAGAAGCTGAAAAGCTATCACTGAAAAGCACTCAAAGAATGGGGGAGAGAAAGCAAATAAATGAAGTGCTTTCCTTTAAAACGCTCTCGCTTTTTTTATGAGAGCCCTTACAAAAAAGAAAACTGCAAAATGAAGATTCAATTAAAAGAATTAAAAATAGCTCGCGAGTTTATTTTTTTTATTTCACGCCACCTGCATTATTTGCTCAGGTTGTTTGGAACTTTTTTTTTTTTTTTTTTTTTTGCGCCCAAACGACAGAAAAATGGGCTGGAAGAAACACTGGCAAGATGTCACAATGTTTGTGCTGGACAGAAGCGCAACGAGAGTTTCTTCATCCCTCTCTTTTCTCCATCAAAAAACGTATGTTAGACAAGAATGGACAACGGGATGAAACCCCCTCTTCTTGTTCTTTTCCTACTTATACATTCAAATGGGAAATGAGAGAGATGGAAGAGATCCTGGTTGCGCCAGTGGTGCTGGAGACGAAAAGAACCGTCGGCGGTTAATTTGTAAGTTACATTAAATCCTTTCAGAGTTCCCTCTGTTTCTTTCCCAGGAAGCGCATTTATTTATAAATGAAACATTTTAACTTCAGAGGGTGCTCAACCATGGTCGACCAAAGGAACCAAAGAGACCTATGTAGGTAAACATCTTATGAAATTCCGCTTTGTCTTTAAAAATTGAATCTAATCCTATTCAAACTCAGAGCGGGACCGTAATTTTCTTCATCGCTAAACCGATAGTTGTATGCGTAATGCTATGGTCGGAAATGTTGTCATGGCATGGTTAGAGTCCCTATATGTAGAGATTTAAGACAAGAGAGTAGTCAACCTCTGATTGATCGACGAGTTTTACAGTGGCGAGGCGTGCGATTCGGCAACGTTCCTCCCCCCCCCCCCATTTAAACACATGAGAAAGGTCGAAATGCCTGGTCATCGCCGATGACTGGAGCGTTCGACTTTTTTGGTGAATTTAAATGGAGAAAATACATTGTTGCCAAATTTCACGTCCCGCCACTGGCGAGTTTTAGGCTCTACGAGCGCCACCATTGGATATGTTTTTGCACATTTCTTTACCAACACGACTTTGTTAGATTTCATTCTCAGCGGAGGTCCCACGGTGTTTACAGATAAAAGAGTTGATTGCCGATGAATCTGTTAATTTTAATCATGATGCACCTCAAGAATGTCTATAATACCCAGAAGAATTGTTTTTAGATGTCAATAAGCTAAGACAGTGAAAGGATAGCGGGCCGATCATTTACTTCATCGTTAAACCGATCGTTGAGACTGTACATGAGTGATTCTATTGGTCGAAAATTGTAAAACTTGGCCGTTGCTATGGTAACCATCGTTAAAAGTTTCGTTATATAAAGACTACTCATGAGTAACCTTTAAATATATTGTAGGCACCTTTAATTGTAGTAACCTTTAAATATATTGTACTTACAGTCTTAACGCGCGATCGGTTTAACGATGAAGTAAATGATCGGCCCGCAGACCGTTAAAAACTCTACGACATTGCAGTCTTTGCATTGGACTAAAACAACGGTCCCTAGATTGTAAACAAATAATGTGCAAAAATGCATCCAATAATGGCAGCGCTCATGGCTCCACTCGTCTTGATTCTTTACATATAGGGACTCTAGCCATGGTAACCATCGTTAAATTACTCGTTTTATAAAGGCCATCTACCAATAACCATTAGAAAACGAGGTGTTTCACGATGGTTACCGTATGGCAACAGTCAAGTTTTACTATTTCCGACCAATATCGTCGATCATAGACGGTCTTAACGATCGGTTTAACCCTTTTAAACCTGAAAATATTTTTTACTCATGAACGGATTTTTGGCCATAGCAGCTGATCTGGACACAATTTTCTCATACAAAATAATGGACATATCATAAATCCATTTTATAAGAATGTGAATAAGATTCTATCTTATTCACAAATACATTGAAATGTACACCAGGTATGAAAGGGTTAACGATGACGTAAATGATCGGCCCGCTGGATTGCAAAATTGTGATGATTGTGACCACGCGGTATTTCGTTTTTTGAAAGATCGTGGGTTTTCATATCTATAGTATAAAGAATATGTGTAAGCATCACAAAGAGAAGTAAAGTCCATAAAAAATGGAACAAGGCAACAAAAAACGTTTATCTATACATAAACCTGACATCATGATACGTTATTATAATGGATTTACTCGACGGACATTGATGCCAAATCACCTGGCCATGAAACGATTACAAACTAGCGATCATTCAAGAACTTTGTAGGCTTGTATGCAAATTTCGGGCAGTAGAGGATGAATATTTCTACTATAGATAAGGTTAGACAAGGTTGTAGGTAATTATTCTTTTCATCTCTTTGTAGTTCCGTAACTCTTTTACAACCATCAAGTTCAGGCTACCGCAGAAAAAAGCAAAGGTATAACTTGCTCTTTAGTGGGCAGTTAAACATTCGTACTCCGTGGAGTTCATTTTGCCTAACTTGGAATTTGAAGGCGCTTGGTGAGCATTGGTTTGCAAAATAATGTTAACAATTTGCAGTTTTTATTATCAATGAGGGATAGAGCTGCGGCTCAACTCGAGCTTGGTATTAAAAGTGATAAATAGTGCCTTTAATTTTTAATGTTAGGCAAAACCAAGTCTTGTAGGATTTTAATTATTTTGTTCAGATACATTTGAAAGAAGACATTTTTTTTTACATTTTATGGACAGTACTTGTGAACCCCGTCTTACTGTGGGCATGCGCGGGTCAAATTTTGGGATTTTACTTTTTTAAGATTTTTTTAGACCATTCAAAAGAGAACAATTTTCGAATTTTGATAGGTCACACATTTGGTCACAATTTTTTGTAAAATGTCTGTTTAAATTCAATTGAATCCCATAACGTAAAATGGTACACATAGAGTCTATATATGAAAGAATCTCGCCATACGAGGTTCTATCTCTGATTGGCTGCTGAAAACTGATTGAGAAGAAGGGGTCTATGAAGCCTGGAGGCGCGCCTCTTGCTTACATCTTCATATGGAACCATCTTCCCACCCACCCAGCTTTTAGGAAACTTTCGGCATTTTTAGCTTATACTGGTGAAATTTTCTATTGAAATTGACGTAAGTATATGTTCAGAACAGAACATTCACAAATTTCTCTTCACTGTAAATAAAAACAGGTAGTGAAGCTAACGGTAATTGAAGGTTAGGTTGACCTTACAAAGATTACTTACACACGAATACATGTATCAGTAATATTTGGCGGGAAGATCGTTGGATAAAAATGTAAACAAGAGGCGCGCCTCCGGGCTCCTCAGACCCATTCTTCTTCTTTACTTCTGTTCAAGTGTCTTGACTCTTTCGTATATAGGTGACTCTAGGACTTAGAGTCTAGGTACACTAAAGTACCACTTCTCGTGAGAGGGTTAACCAAATGTCACCACATTCGCGCGTTTTGTAATAAAACAATAAAATACCTTAAACACACTTTTAAAAATGCTTCTGATTTAATAATTACATTTGGCAACAGATGATAAGGATGACGGATAGAGTGTGAGGTCGAAAATACCGGCGCGCGGCGGGAGGACGCGCGCCCGACGCCAAAAGTGACAACAAAAGAGGAGGTTGAAGTCTATGACTTGGCGAGTTACGGGGTTTAATCTTCAAAATATTGTGACTTTAAAGCTCTTGCTTTTCACAACGGACAGACGACGTTCACACAATGCAGCGATGGGGATGCCACGGCGAAATGCGAGCCTCGCCTTTTTCTTCACTTGACCTCGCCTTGCCGCAAACCTCGGATCCCGCCACCATCATCGCCAGCGTATTTAATATTGTCTCCTCATTTCTTAGCTCACTTTTTATCTCGTGAGTAGAAGATTTCCCCTTTTTTATCCAAATACTACATCCATTACAGGCACTTTTTAGAAACTATGAGTCACTATTTTTCCTCCGGTATTTTTTGCGTGATTGGAAGTGAAACCGTTTTCGTTTTCGTTTGTCTTTGCGTTTTCGTTTTCGTTTTCGTTCCGTTTTCGTTTCCTTTTCCGTTTCCGTTTCCGTTTCCGTTTCCGTTTCCGTTTTCGTTTTCATTTTCGTTTTTGTTTTCGCTTTCGTTTTCCTTTTCGTTGTTGTCATTTTTTTTTTTTTTTTTTTCAACCCTTTTTTTCTATCCATATGCAACCCGTTGACACACTCATTTTTTCAACACAAGAGATAACGAATATTTGATGATTTCAGATTATTGTTCAGCTGTTGTTTTCATTAAAAAAAGACAATGAATTCGGACCGTTCATTGGAAAGAGGATACTTTTCTAAGAATTTTGATGGGTCACACAATTTTTGAAAATGAAAACTGACGGAAAACGGTATCAGCCTCCGGCTTCATCTAGAGCAAGGGGCTATAGATGGTGGGTTCCTCACTATATATGGTAGGTAACCATGTGCGAAGGAAGCAGCTATTACCTAATTTACTGTAAAAAACAATTTTAATATATTTTTAAGGTGGGTCTAAATGACCCGGAATTGGCAAACTCGTACAAAAAAAAATTCTGGCAGACTAGGGTTAAGCGTAAAATTTGAATGGGACAACATATGATTATACTAATTAGTCGAACGTCACAGTTGTGGTGTTCATCAATTTTATATAGATTTATTTAGCCATCAACTTTTGCAATCCATAACCAAACAATAAAGATCCATCCCGTCTTTATTCTCAAAATTTTTCCCTGCCTCGACACCCGGCATTTCGATTTCGCCAAACGCGCGGTTGAATATTGAACTTTTTGAATAGGTTCAGCTTCACCAGCGTTTTTTTCTCTCCCCACCGCTGTCGCTCACGACCCGAATTCACGAATGATGTATTACTTTGCGATGTTTATCTTATCATACGGAAAGTGTATACTCACGCGTTCCTACGTTCCTCATGTATGCTCAAAAAAAAAAAAAAAAGATATCGTTACCTACATTTTGCACACGATGGGTTCGGTATCGCATAGTTGGGGCGAGTATAAAAGACCAACCGGTGAGCGTTCGCTCCATAGTTGCCATTTATTAAAAAAAATGAAAATAAAAATAATCCAACATTGGATGTCATAAGTTCTATTCTAAAGTGAGGCAGCATGTGACCTGTTTTGTTCGCCTCTTATTTTTTAACCATAAATCAAAAATTGAAATTAACTTCGTGGAAACTGTCCTTTTAAACGAAAGTGTCAGTGTTTAAGTGTGGCTATGCGGCAGAGTTGGGCAAATAGGGGTGGTAATCGCCGTTTTTTCGGAGGGTGGTCTTATGGTAATCAGGACTTACTTTTACAAGTTATACGTCGTATTAGTTGCAGAAGAATTTGATCTAATCGAAAAGACCCTATAAAGTTTACTATTCAGTTGTGAATACAGCATTTAATTACCATCCAAAGGTTTGACGATTACCGATTACCCTGCAGTAATCTTGAAATCGATTACACTCCTATTTGCCCAACTCTGCCACGCGGGCACAGCATTTTAATCAAACTTTTCAGGCGAGACAGCTTTGCATGTTTCTGTGATGAGTGAGTTTATTTCTTTATTGTGTAAATCTGTAAATTTTTAACAAACAAAAAAACCGTGATATCAATTTATGTGTCCAGATGGGCATTTTAAAACACATTTCAAACAAAATTTCAACAAATCTGTCAAAACTTTTGATTGAAGGTTCAAAGTTAAGAGGCAAAAGAATGAGCCTGTGTAAAGTGTTCATATAAGAGATTTCCATCATTGCTACTGCCCCGAAGGTGTCTTAAAAACTACAGCCCAGAAATCTCAACGGTTTATATAGCTTGTTGAAAATTCCCAGTTTTATGAATTAACTATGATAGTATGTGTGTAAAAAAGATCTGGCACCATTGGCTCCCTCAAACGTTGCGAGCTTCGTTTGACGAATTGAAAGAAAACATTGTTTCATATTCTTCATCGTCAAAATTCAAGAGCTGCGCGCATAAGTCACTTCTATATTTTCTTCTCTCTCTAGCTCTCTCTCTCTCTCCCTCTCTCTCTCTCTCTCTCTCTCTCTCTCTCTCTCTCTCTCTCTCTCTCTCTTTCTCTCTCTCTCTCTGCTTATACATGAAAGAATGAGACGTTCACCATTCGCTAGTCATTGCCACTCAGCTTCCATTTCGATCAGCACAATTTTTTCTTTTCTTCTTTCTTTTTTCCGTGTGTTTACCTCTCTCGACGAGGACTGATGCCTCTACGGAGCGTTTATGCCTTGTGACCTATTTTTCTATCAACCAGTCTATTTTGAGACAGTCGTAGCGATACGTTTTGTGAATTTTGATCAGATTTCCTTCGGTATTTTGGGAAACGGTTGTGCGAGATGAGCTATTCATTTTTTTGTAGTCTTTCAAAATTGACAGTATGAAGCGGTTTTAATATAGTGATAAAAAGCGGAGTCCCTCAAACATCCTCCTACGTTTTTCAACTATGAAAACCTAGGTTTTTAATTTTAAATGTTAATTTTTGGCTTAATTGTAAACAATGTTTCAACGAGTATAGATATGCAAATCGCCGAAATCAGGTCGATGGGTGCAAAACCTCCACATAATTTACTTTCATCAAATGACCTCTAATCAACCCAAACCAATTTTTTTTCGAAAATTTGTTCATGGCATTTTCTTCAAAGAGGGTTCAAACAATAAAACCACGAAGAAACGTACTTAATTCCTTATCAAATCAACGCGTTACTCGCAAATGAAACCCTCAAATGTATTTTTCTCGAAATAATGTTTTCAGGTATGTGATGTTTTATGCATCCACCTCATCAAATATCCTATATCAAAGCGAGAAAATAGAGCCTGGAATGGTAGTGTTTTGAAGGTACACTGAAAAAAATCAATTGTTAAAGCAACAATTCAAAATTTGCTGATTTAACAAAAATTGAAAATTGCTGAATCAACTAGGGTTTTCGGTTAAGTTAACAGTTTATTTGTTGAGTTTACAAAAATATGTAGTTGTTAAATCAACCACTTAATGGTGCTCTTTTAACAAAATAGACATTGCCAATTCAGCAATTTTAAATAGTTAAAAAATACAGAACTTAACCCAATTAGTTGATCTAATAATTCAGCTTGTTATATCAGCAAAATAAATTGCAGATTTATTTTACTACTAATTTGTTATTCCAGCATAAAAATTGTTATTTTTACTATTTGATTTCCTGGTTCCGCAAAGTTAGTTGTTAAGCTAACAAAATGAATGGCTGATTTAGCATTTGAGTTGTTAATTCAACAAAATTATAGGTTAATTTAGCAAATAATTTTGTTTTGTACTTTTTTAACTATTTATTTTTTTCAGTGTAGTTAACTATTCGTACTTGTGAGTCTTGTTATTGCATAAGTTTTGAAATGAAGGCACTTTTCTTGCGTGCGTCTCGTCACATGCCCATGAATTATTGCATCGCGCCATCGCATCGTCCCGTTGTTGGTCGCCGTTGAGCTGTGCCAGCTAAACCGTTGAGGCGAGGTGGCCGCATGCATGATGCATCTGTCTTTTCGTATCAATTTGGTGGTTATGTATTTTTCCTTAAGGGGGGGGTGAAATGTATGTATTTCATACATACTTGAGACATACTTAAGACATACTTAAGTTTGTTCTGAGAGGAGTGAGTTCTAGACTTTTTATTGCTTTTTTCGTAATCTTCGCAGTATTTTACAGAACGTCTGGTCCATTTGCCTGCAGAAACATTTTGCGAGATATCTATTGGACGACTGTAATTTTTCTCATGAATTATTTTCATTTGAACTCCTTCCAAATTCTGTTCCCCTCCTTTCCTCCCCTTCTTACCCTCTAAAACAAAAAGTTCTGTTCGGTATATATCACACGCGCCAGCTTGTTCGCGAAAATCTTTAACACTTGCGTTTGATCATCGAGCGATAATTATGGAGAGGTTTACAGGCGGAGTGTAATTTTGGAGACACAACAAAGGTTGTATCACGATGAAAATCTCTAATGAACATTTTACATGAGCTCAGTTTATTTGTCTCTTGTTTTTCGACCTCATTATTAAAAATTGGGACGGATCTATTTTAAATTAGTTTGAAATAAAACTGGTTTTCTGAAGCTCAAAAAACAGAAGGATTTACAAGGTAAAGAAACTGACCTACGAGTTCAACGACAGAAAAAAACAAGACTTGTTTCACTTTAATAGTTTTTATTAAAATCCCGTGTTTAGGTATGGCTTGCCCTTTTGAATATAAAACCAGTTATTACTGCGAATTAATTAAAACTTTTGATTTAAGGTTAAACAGTAAGAGGCAAGCATATCGCCCATGCTGCCTCACTAAGGCATGATATTATACTCTGTTCACGATAAGAAGGCGGGTGAGAATTCAGGTAGTAATGCACTATTTAGCAACATTGCGGCTATGCCGGCTACTCCAACCCTTCACAGTGGCCCTTGTTCTCCCGACCTCTCTCTTGGCACGGAGGATTTCCGAGAACTGACAGACTCTAACATTTACACACGTCCAGTGAAAATTGCAAACGGTCAAAAATACGAAAAAACGGACGAAATTTTCGCCCTAAAGGGCCAAAACTCGGCGAAAATAGTCGAGTTTGAATGTTGATTCCTCTCAGAAATTTGTATTTTTCAATCCGAATTAAATTCAGGATATTTCGTCTAATATGGAATTTCTGAGAGTCATCAATATTCAAACTCGACTATTTTCGCCGAGTTTTGGCCCTTTAGGACGAAAATTTCGTCCGTTTTTTCGTATTTTTGACCGTTTGCAATTTTCACTGGACGTGTGTTAATGTTAGAGTCTGTCAGTTCTTGGAAAATCCTCCGTGCCAAGAGAGAGGTCGGGAGAACAAGGGCCACTGTGAAGGGTTAAAGTAGCCGGCATAGCCGCAATGTTGCTAAATAGTGCATTACTACCTGAATTCTCACCCGCCTTCTTATCGTGAACAGAGTATAGACTAATAAAATTACGACGCTCCTCTATGGTTTCACTTGTTGGTTTGAATCAATGCAAAATTAGAGATATTTTTCTGCTCAATTGGCAAGTTTGCTCGTTGCATGTTGAGGTATTTTACCAGTTAGCGGGAAAATCTCGGATATTTCATTATTTAATTTCATTTGGATCGTGAAGATTATTTTGCACGATCTTGCAACCAAGATTGCCACTCATTCTTAATCTCAGCTATTTTCCTTTCAAACCGCACCGCGCCATCTACCGTCCGCGTCCTTGTCGATTTCGTATCGACTTCCTCTCAGTTGAGCATCGCGTCGAATGCGTCAAATCCCGATCTTGTCGAGTAAAATTCGAGTTGATTTTTTAACCTCTCAAGTAAAAATTAAACTTCATTTTTCATTCCACACCTCTTTCTCTTCCTGCGAAGTTGTCAGATCGGTCACCAAAGGCGTAGCGTGCAATTTGGCAACGTAGTAACAAGTCAATTTAAACTAACGTAAAAGGTTGAATGCGAAGGTGTTCGCCGAACACCCAATACTTCGATCTTTTTCATGGGTTTAAATGGACGAGCTGCAAAGTTGCCAAATTGCACGCTACGCCACTGACGACCATACTTAGACTGACGTCATAAACGGCAAAAGTGCAGCGTGATTTGATAAAAGAACGTAACCTCCAAATTCGAAAAATGATAGAGAGTATCTTGGGAAAGATGGAACACATGGAGGATAAATAGAGGGTCAGGATCGACTGTAGGGAGATTTAGAGATGAATGTGTTTCATGTATGTGAGAACAAAGTTGCCCTTGAATTTTTCATTACGTAAAATACAAACAAACAAAAAATCCTTTGAAGCACAAAAGAAGTTGCAATAAAAATGGACCTTCTTAGTCTAAGAAGGATACATTGTTATAAAAATTTAATAAATAAAGTTATTCTCGATCCGGCAATGTCGCCGGTTACTCGGAAATTTTCGGTCAGAGAATATTACTCGTGGAAAACGGTTCTCGAAAATACTCATCTTTATCTCGTCTAGCAGTTTTGTTTCCTAGCCCTATTTGTTTCGTCTTATTTTTAGTCACGCTCGAGTGTCCATCTAAAACCGCGAACGGTGAAAAACGAGTAATTAATATTCATAATTCCCGCATTAACTTCAACATTGAATCCTCGGAGAAACGATTCGAAGAACTCTACGGTTTTTGCTTTCGACAAAAGATAAAACTCTATCTCCTATTTCTCCGACACCCCCGCGCCACTGAACCCAAATAACATCCTATTCCTCTTATTTGTTTTCTCGAAAATATTCATCTTCTGAAATGCTCAGATATTTTTTTTTTCCTTTCTTTTTCCCGAAGCAATTCAAAGTGCGTTAAAAAAATCCTCTCTGGAACAGCTGTCCATTTTTATTGCAACTTCTTTTGCGCTTCAAAGGATTTTTTTTTTTTTTTTTTTATTTTACGTAATGAAAAATTCAAGGGCAACTTTGTTCTCACATACATGAAACAAACTATATACCGAAATTCCAAACGAAGTTTAAAGAAAGCTAACCAATGAGCAACCTAAAGTTAACCATGTTAACTCGAAATAGCCAACTGTGCCAATTATATATGATCGAAGGTAATAGGATAAAATAGTTTTAAGGACAAATTATCCTATCGCAGACATAGAAGAACAGGATCAAACATTTAATAATCCTTTGAGGGGCAGTGGCTAGTGCCACTAGCCACCTTTTATTTATTTTTTCCTGAGCTTATGAGACAGTGGCTATTGTAACTAGCCACTTTTTTTGGCTGGTAAGATGTTCTAAAATGGGGAAAAAATATTTTCCACATGGTAGCACAGCGGTAAACATTATTTTTAGACCAGGTAAATGTTGACATTTTGAGATTTTCCCTCCAAGACAGACCGGCTCCCGCTAATGTAGTAATATTTGTTTTTCTGGAAGGTTTAGGCAAATTTTTGAGGCAGATTATGAATTTTGAAAGTATTTTGAACATTTTGAAGTACTAGTGAGTAAAATTTGCTGATTTTGTAATATAATTACAAGCGTTAGAATAAGGTGGCTAGTACCACTAGCCACTGCCCCTGAAGGGGTCAAACAGTGATGCATTGTCTTTCCAAGTTTTTCGCCTTTTAGAAGAAATTTTAGGGCTCAGATAAGACGTTCAGAGGCTTATTATAACTTGAACTACTTATTCACATTCTAAATTCTTGCATTCAGCCAATAATAGGCCTCGGAGATTCATTGAAGCAACATCGTCGTTTACAGCATTGTTTACAGCGTTTTGCCGTTTTACAGCATATTTTTGATTTTTTCCGATACTTTCATAAAGAATGTAATGTTTTTATTCTATTTATATTATCTTTATAGTCTAGAAAACAACTTGAAAAAATAAAAAAGTCACATCTTCTGTTGCAACATAGCTACCCAATAAACATTTTTTTAGCGCTGGATCATCTAATACATATCAAATCATGGATCATCCTTTTTTGATATCCAGTGTACATCCTTTAGATCGCCAATACTTTTGGGACATCTAGTGGATGTACATTAGATCTACAAATATTAAAGTATAAATAAAGATATCTAATGGTAATCTTATGGTGGACTAAGAATTATCATGTTTCCGAACTCTTGTCCAAAGAACAACCATGAAAGATCCAAAGAAAGCAAAGAAAATGTCACAACCATTAGATCTCCAATGGATGAAGGAGTAACATAGCTTGAACGTGGGATACCTCATGGATATCCAACAGATTATTCACAAAGTCCTTGTAGGACGAGTGATCTATTGGATATCCAGGCGATTCTTCAACGTGTTTTATTAAAATTAACTTCAATGAGAAGATCTCTTAGACATCTTGAGGAGATACTCCAGTAGTACTAGCAATTCAGATATCCCGAGGACCACAATTAGTTATTCTATAAACTTCGGGTACAAACTTGCATAGAGAGTGATATCTGAGACATCTATACGATAACTATACTCTTCACTATCGACATTGGCGAACTTTTAATGATTTTTTAGATATCCACTAGATAACCGTTATTAATATACTTTATCTAGACCTTTCCTCGATAACTACTGGATATTCTCGAAAACATAGATTGAAAGCATTAATTCTATGTTATCAGATGGATATCGACTTGACTATTTGTGTCACCTCCGAAAGTAAAAGTAAAGTTATAATCACGAGACATCCAGAATAAGACGATCTTAAACCCAACATTTTATGTCCATGGGGTTTTTGACACACTAGATATTTTATATTCCCGTACAGTAACATGCAGTAAGTAATTAATTACTGTTTTCCATCAGTAAGATAAATGTGAGCGTTATCTCATTACAATGTCACTATGCCAATAAGCGAAACCATAAGGATGACATATAAATCAGTAAGAGGACTGAAAAAGAAGGTTCATTTTGTGTGCAATTTCTGTGAATATATTTAAAAATAACGCAGTAAGAGTGAACTTTGACTATGGACGGCATTTGATCATTCTTGAATTGTTTTTAAACTTTTAAAAAGTCTTGTTACCGTGAAATCACCCTTATGCCGTCTGAATTTCATCCTAGAAATAAGTCCAGTCTGATATCTAATAGCCATCTAAATTTCATCCGAGAAACCAATCTCGTCTGATATCTAATAGCCATCTAAATGACATCCGAGTAACAATGCCGTCTGATATCTAATAGCTATCTGAATGCCATCCAAGAAACAATACCGTTTGATATCTAATGGCTGTCTAAATGCCATCCAAGAAAAAAGTCCGTTTGATATCTAATGGCTGTCTAAATTTCATCCAAGAAATAAGTTCGTCTAATATCATAAGTGGCGGTAGCCACCAGGCCAAGTCCAAAACCCCCGAGCAAGAAGGTGGCGTCCGCGGACACTTATTATACACCGATCAGTTCGTTTTTGTCGATTTAAGCGTTATATGATCTGTTGCCTAGGATTCCAAGAAAACCGCTCATTAAAACCCCATAACACCTGGTACGGTTCGATTCGTCTTGAGGTGTACATGTGCCGCTCACTAATTAGATTTTCAATCGGATGAGTAACAACGGAGATATTTCCAAAAAACATCGATTTATTCGCGTTTTTTTTGCCTCTTGCCGATTCACTTTTGCGTTTCGCACCCTCGTTTTTGCGCACAGATAGCGGAATAACGGTAGATGAAACCCCCATATAACCTGGTATAGAAAGATTCGTTAGGCTTTTCTGAAGGTTTTAGGCCAGGTCTCGTTGAATTTTGAGCAATATCAAGGAAGATAGCTTTAATTGAAATTAGCGTAAATTCAGAATTTTTGCGTTTCGGCCGCTCGTTTTTTGCGCTCAGATTGCGGAATAACGGTAGATGAAACCCCCATAAACCTGGTATAGAAAGATTCGTTAGGCTTTTCTGAAGGTTTTAGGCCAGGTCTCGTTGAATTTTGAGCAATATCAAGGAAGATAGCTTTAATTGAAATTAGCGTAAATTCAGAATTTTTGCGTTTCGGCCGCTCGTTTTTTGCGCTCAGATTGCGGAATAACGGTAGATGAAACCCCCATATAACCTGGTATAGAAAGATTCGTTATGCTTTTCTGAAGGTTTTAGGCCAGGTCTCATTGAATTTCGAACTGTATTAAGGGAGATATCAATGATTGAAATTAGCGTAAAATCGCCATTTCTCCACATACCGCTATGGTGGAACGGAGGAGCATCGTCGCGAGGACGAATGAAAGATTGGAAGAGAGCGAAGAATTGCGAGCTGCGCAGCAAATGTGCGCGTCGCGACTCGTGAAGTGAACCTGAACCGAGTGAGTGAACGCGTGATCTGTTTCGTTGTTGTTCGTTTTATTATGTGGTTTTCAATCAACATTATTATATTATATGGATTGTCTGTATATAAAATTCCTTCTATTTTGAATACTCTTCGATCGATTAGTTTATTCCTTAGTTCTTATTTTCTCGGCAAATCTTGGCAGATCAGAGGGCAACAGCACAATTTGACATTTGAGGTTATTCACGCAGTTCTGTTTCATAATTTAAAAATATTATTGTTCAATCGTGGTTCAATACTTTAATGAAAGTGCAGTGATGTTTGTTAAAAATCCGCTCTTTGTAAGCATGCCATCTCCGGGTAACTTTCTTGGAAGCCTCTGAAGTTTCCAAAGTGTATTTTCAAAGAATTGGTATTATTGTTGTCTTGTGCTGTGCTTGTGCGCTTGTATAGCTTGTCCCAGAAAAGATTGGATTTGACACTTCTATGGTTTTCATGAAAACATCAGCTTCTTACGGCTCCTAACCAATCAGGTTGCTCTATCTGAGGATGGAAGCTGATGTTTTCATTTAAAGCTACAGTTGTCAAGTCCAATCATTCTTGGGGCAACCTATAGAAGTGTTGACAAATGCTGTCCATACGATTATATATGATTTTATCTGTCGCTTCTGTTAGCAATGTATATTCTGAGATCAGGCAACTCCAATGAGCTCCTAGTCTTAGAATCCCTATTATTAGCAGATTGCTGTTTCTACATTGATCATCAATTCCTTCAAAGAGATTGCAAGAAGTGCTAGTTTGCTCACTGTTACAAATCAATCAAGTGTTAAACAAGTAAGTCTCTTTTCCACCTCCAACCCTTCTCTAACTCTCTTAGTGTCAAATAAAGGATACTATATAGTTCTTACAGAAGAGCTCACATTATCTGAGTATATACCGGGTTCTGACAAGTAGCGTTGCTCGCTATACTGAAGAACACGGAGACAAACTTATTTGTTGACAACGGGTCAAAACCTGTTTCGACGCATTAGCGGATATAGGGGGGGAAGAGGGCGGTCGCCATTCCCCCCCTTTGTTCGGCCCAAAAAATTAGGGGAAAAGGAAGGGGAAAACAATGAGGAAAAAAAGGAAAAGGAGGTCTCCAGGGGGTGAAAATCTCAGGTTAGCCCCCCCGTTCGCTACGGCTGGATCCACCAATGTGCTGACCAGCTGCAAAACAATGCCCGTTGAAGCAATTTTGCAGGCTACTTGCCACATTGCTACTTTCCAGAACACCTCTCTCATAATATGTGAGCTCTTGTGATGGTGTTAGTCAAGACCTGTGATAATTTTTTGTAGAAGATTAGAATTTTGGAAGCACTCTGATGGGAGATACTGTATATGTTAGGAACCAGAGCTGTTGCGTGCACTTTGGCAACAACGTAATACATCCATTTAAACCCTCGTAAAGGGTCAAACTTTTGAGGATGCACAGTGCACTCCCTCGAGTCAGTACTTTACATTAGTTGGAATGGATGGAATACAGTGTTGCCAGATTTTTACTGTTCTTGTTGCACAAACCAGTTCTTGTAAAACCTGATGAGCTGTACCGTCACAACTCAAACGTTATTTTGCAATTTTACTTGAGTGTGTCTTTAAAACTGGGAGACCCAAGAGGAAGACCGTATTGAAATCTTTGGTTTAAGCTCACCAATGACTTCCGAATAACAATTATAACCACTAGTAAAGAATGATTAAATACATAGACTCGAGCTCTATTCCTTGGCGTAAAGACATCCGTGTTCTCAGCTCGCTGAGTACTATGTAACTTACATTTTTTTAATTTTTAAAATCACGCATTACTGATCCTTGATCTTTTCAGGGTACCAAAAACAATTTAAACTTTAAGCTCTATACCTGCTGAATTTCAAATATTGTTGCTTTAATAATATTAATAGTGCAAAACTATTATTAGTAAAGTATCAGAAACAGTTTAGTATTTTGAAATTCTTAAAGGGAATTTTTTCCTCGTGTAGAATTGACTTAGCTTTTCATCAGTGACATTCAAATTAAAAGGTTAGGTAAAGCTTAAAGAAGAAAATCATTGCAACTTAGCTTTTTTTCCTACTATTGCTTGTAATAAGAAAAATAAAATGAAAAGAGGGGGGAGGGATTGCGCTTGCTATTTCATTCTGCTCTATTGATGTGCCTTATGATGGACTCAACTTTATTATAATCATTGCTTTAGAAACACATCTTTGTCAAAATATCTCTTTATGACTGACCCACCTAAACCTCAACCCCTTAACATAGGAATAAATCGCAAAACCGGCCTGATATCTTTGACCAAAACTATCAGTAAACCTCAAGTAAACTCGTGGCGGCCAAGGTCCAAAAATTTCTCCAAACCTCTCCCTTTTACTACCTTCCTCTTTCCTACCTCAATCTCCTCTCTTTAAAAACTTTTCTTTCAAAATCTGTTATTTTAACCTTACCTGAGAGATGCATGATTGTGCGTGAGGTCTCTCAGATTCAACTTACAAACTAGCTGATATCAAAGCGACCAAGTCCCCTCCCCTCCCCTCTTCCCACCCTTTCTACTCCTGTGTTTCTTCTAGCCCCCTACCCCTTCAGATTTCAGCCTGAGATTTTATCTCTGATCTTCATTATTCAGAATAATTATTACAGTCTGTTGGCTGCGCTCAACGCAAACCATTGCATAACTCATAAATTGCAGGTGCATGAAAGTGCAAAGGATTTAATGCCCAAAGGCGCTGATATCCGAAGAACCAAGTCTAATTTTTTGTACCTACCGCACCTTTCTTCTGCTTCCTCTTCTACTTCATCCTCTTGCTATAGTTCACCCACCAAAAAAAAAAAATGATAAAAAAAAATAGAAAAAAACTTGGCGTTACCTGCCAACATAGAGTGTACTAACACCGCATATCAGCTTTTGCAGGTCAACGCCAAGTTTTTTTCTATTTTTTTTATCATTTTTTTTTTTTTTTGGTGGGTGAACTATAGCAAGAGGATGAAGTAGAAGAGGAAGCAGAAGAAAGGTGCGGTAGGTACAAAAAATTAGACTTGGTTCTTCGGATATCAGCGCCTTTGGGCATTAAATCCTTTGCACTTTCATGCACCTGCAATTTATGAGTTATGCAATGGTTTGCGTTGAGCGCAGCCAACAGACTGTAATAATTATTCTGAATAATGAAGATCAGAGATAAAATCTCAGGCTGAAATCTGAAGGGGTAGGGGGCTAGAAGAAACACAGGAGTAGAAAGGGTGGGAAGAGGGGAGGGGAGGGGACTTGGTCGCTTTGATATCAGCTAGTTTGTAAGTTGAATCTGAGAGACCTCACGCACAATCATGCATCTCTCAGGTAAGGTTAAAATAACAGATTTTGAAAGAAAAGTTTTTAAAGAGAGGAGATTGAGGTAGGAAAGAGGAAGGTAGTAAAAGGGAGAGGTTTGGAGAAATTTTTGGACCTTGGCCGCCACGAGTTTACTTGAGGTTTACTGATAGTTTTGGTCAATCCAATACACATCTAAATTTCAACCTAGAAATAGAATGGTTGAAATGTGATCTAACATTGATCCAAGAAAAAGGTCGGACCAACGAGTCTTTAAATGCATTATAATCTTATTAAAATATCTCTCGCGTTGGAGCAATCGGTAAGGCATCTGATTATCACCCCGACGACGTAGGTTCAATTCCTAGCACAGGACATCTGTAAGTACACTTTCATCCTTGTAAATTAACTTGTAAAAATATACCATGTGTCTCTAATGTGTTTCTAAGTGTATGTAAACTAAATATGTCTGACAGACTGTAGAGGGAAAGCCTAAAGCTAAATTACGAAGCTACTTCTATTTTTCTCATCCAGAGCGCACTAGGGTGCTTTTTTGTCACTATATAGCTCCGTGTATGATCCAGCTTCGATCATCCTATTAAGATCTGAAACTGGTATAAGTGTCGTCCAGCAGACATCCATGCCAGCTCCGAGAAACAGGTTCAGTAGATATCCACTGGATATCCTTCGGAATTAATTCCTGCTCAGTCAAACCACCTTCATGAATAACCCATGGATCTCTTATGGATCGGTTTCTCGGAGCTGGCATGGATGTCTGCTGGACGACACTTATACCAGTTTCAGATCTTAATAGGATGCTCCAGCGATGATCTAACGCATCTACGCTGGATCATACATGGCTCCTCATTAGATAAAAAATTTTTACTGGGTAATAATCACTTTTTAGCGCAGCTCGAAGCAAAAATGTTGCTCTGCCACACACTAAATTCGGATTAACTTCAAAAGTTACAATTTTTTGGGGTAAACTTTACTGGGCAATTTTGTTCTCTATAGTGTAAATAACAATTTTATGATTTTTTGAGATTTTTTGGTGCTCCTCAAGGTGTCTAAAAAGTTAATTTTAGTCGATCATAGGTCAAAAAGTGCCATTTACGCGTTATTTTCAAGACTAAACCATGCTCAAATAAGTTTCCTGACTGTTATTACAATTTTTTCTCATAAATAATTGTTTGTTTGATTGATTCTGACTTATAGTTGTCATTGTTTGGCCCTTTAAAATTAATTTAAACCTGATTTTTGAAAAAATATGGTAACAAAATTTTCTAGCCCTTTGTGGGGCAGTGGATAGTTACACTAGCCACCTGTTTTCTCCTATACTAGTATATGGAATTGTATGAAAATTTTTTTGGGGTCTATTTTTACCCTAAGGAACCTAGAAATGCAAAAAAATTTGGAAAAAAATTATTTTCCTTAATTTGCCCCTCAAAGGGATAACTGGACAAAAACAAATAGGACCAAAAGTCAAGGGTAAACTGTCAATGGACCAAAAATAATAGACAAAAAAAAAGTTAGACGATAGAAATTGGACACATAATCTAAAGACCGTCTAGTCTATGTTCACATGGATCAACATCAAATTGCACAAAATCTAAATATACGAAGGGAATCTTCCCTAGAGTCAAAATTCCTCGTTAAAAATATCAGGATTCTCGAAAAAAAAAAAAAAAAAAAAAAAAAAAAAAAAAAAAAAAAAAAAAAAAAAAAACGAATTTTCTTTCCGGGAAGAATTTTTTAGAAATCTGGAATTTTTAGGAGAACTTTTTTTTTGGTGCGCAGGTGATCCGTCTAAACTGGCCCAAGTTTTCTCTGTGAAAAGTGACATTTAAGCTTTTTTAATAACAAATCATTAACATCGTATACATCTCTCCGCGAATTTTACATATAATTTGACAGTCAATTTATCTACATAGAAAAAACTTGGCGAGAGCTTGGGAGTTCTCGGCACTCTCCATTAAGGAAACGACTTGTTTGACCTTGAACCGAGGCAAGAAAAGTACAAGAGAGTGTGTATATACTTTCAACATCTGTAAAATGTCGAAAATGCCGAGTAAACACAGGCTGACTACAAAGTCTGCTACTGTCACACGCAAAACACGTTTATTTTAGAAAATAACTGGGCGTAAAGAAGGTATGTATAATCCTATATTATATTTGTGAAAATAAAACCAAATTCTCGGAGAACCGTTGCACCGTTTGGGAGGGGCCTGGTACCGATCGGTTGGGCTCGGCTCCAAAGCTTCTGGAAAATTATAAGTTTTTCCGTACGGGTCCCGCGTCCCTTTTTAAAATGCTAAAAGCTTTTCTCTCAAAAATTGTGCGAGTGCAAAAAAGCTCATTCGAAAGAACATAAAAAACCGAGTCTTTTGGCACAAACTGCGAGTCAAAAGCTCAATTTGTGTTCGAGATATCGAAGCTCAAAGTTCAAAGTGAACAATTTTTCAAAAAAATCATATAACCTCTGTTACAAAAGTTGGAATTAAAGAAACTAACCACCTAAAGTACTCTGAAGAACAAGGACTTTTCATTGAAAAATACAAATTTGAACCTAGATTGATGGAAAAAGGAGTTTTGGGGCTTCAAAATTTTTTAACGAAATCCCGTGATTTTTGACCCTTGGGCTTTCCTTGAAGCCAGGCGAATCCTCAATTTGTCTCAAAAACGAACACTGGGTCATTACTCAAAGCACTAAAGCCCTCGAATCCATTAACAGATCCATTCGACCCCAGATACCTTCGAGAACTGTTGAATTCGACCGGAAGCGTGAGCGGTTTTTGAAGACAGCAGGGTTTTGTGCCACTAGGCAACAACGAATTTTGCTCCTTTAAACCCGCACGAAAACTCGGGCTTCAACGACTTTTTCGGAATCTGTAATTAACTTTCCTGGAATTAAATTAGGGTTATTAATGATTAGTTGAGAGGGTGGTTATTCTTTTCTTATTGGTAATACGTCTTTGAATTTTATTGAGTTCTGAAAATATTTGTAGTTGGTTTCCTGTTGAAAATTTGTCGTTTACTTTGAGTGTAAGTGATTTATTTATCTAAGAACAACACACGATTGTACCACAAATTATGGAATCCTTTCTTTAAAAGTCCTGTGATAGTTTTTTAAGCGTGCCGTATATATACGGTGCGCTTCTTGTTTTCATTTTCAATCTAATATATAAGTCCAATGCCTTGCTTATGACAAAACCTTGGCGGGAAAGGTTTGAAAAATTAAAAACGTGTTTTCTTAAAACTGGTTTCATTAATCGTTAAATTTTTTGCTGCAATCCAGGAGGTCTCGGCGTCTATTTTCTTAAAATTGTAAAAGTTTTGGTATTCCTGTTAATTTCAATAAGTTATTAAGCGTCAAAGTCGAATTCCTTCAAACGAGAATTCCATACAGGTCCAGCAACCTAAGTCATTTGTGCCAACCTATGAGTCAAAATTCAAAGGCAGGAGGGGGGTGGAAAAATCTCCCGCAGGAACCCTCTTTGCCCCTCGCCTTTGGGCTCCACCGGTCTCAAGATTTCTTCACGGTGCATTAAGCGGTCGTAAATGTGTCAACATCTGTTTGACGAGGGTACATCGATAAGAAGCGACGAGGTATTGATGAAGAGAGGGAGGGGTATAGAAAAGAGAGAGGCTCATTCATATCCTTAAAGGGACCGTTCTAGAATTCATCCCTTTATTGTCTCGATGCAGAAAAGATTATGAATAGCAGCACTTTCCAAAGTACATAGATATACAGTATCACAGGGTAATGTAATTTTTTTTCACGGATGCAGTAAATGGTTGAATTCTAGAACGCTACCTATGTAGACCTGTTTAGTGATGACGTCACGATCAGAATTAGTTCCAAACAAATGCTCTATCTCGCTCACTCTCGTGGATTTACCAGATCCAAATTTTCGAACGCAAATTCATGCTAGTTAACCAAAAGTTTTCTCAAATTTTTTTGCACCATTAGATTCCACTTGCCTTAAAGTATCTTTTCACTGTAACATAATTCCTAAAAGATCACAAGCGAATTTACAATCACAGTTATACCGAAAGACGTTCTACGTTTTGTCCTTGTCTTGCTCACGGTCTCTTATGGTAGTATCACCGGCATGACACTCAATCATTCTAACTTCTCTCCGTATCGAAGCTATTGTTCGAGGTATAACACATGCCGTGATGGGGCTGATGAGCCTGTATTCTAGAATTTTGTGCTCTTAAGAAACTGATAACTGTGATTGTGCATCGATGCGCGATGTTTCAAAAAGTTTGTGATAGCGGGCTCATATTTTATCACTGAGAAAAAAGTGGCTGTTAAAACTGTAAGAATAGAACCATAGATGATTTCGCCTTATTTCAATCATGAGACCTATCGTTGCTGTAGTCAGCGCGCTTGAATCTACACGAATTCTGATTGTCTCTATGGAATTTCGATTATTTCTATGGGAAATAAAGCGCGGGAATATATATCCAATCGGAAAATTTTTTGAAACAATCGGAAATTTTTATAAGGGACGTGGAACCCAATGGTGTGATAAACACAACGTGTAAAGAACGTGTTGTTTACTAGCACTTGTATTTGAAAATTTGGACTGTGTTTCGTATGGGAAAACCCACGAGAGCGAGTGAGACGGAGCCTTTGTTTGGAACCAATTTTTTTCATGACGTCACACTAAACAGGTCTTTGCATCGGAAACATTTGAAATTCTGGGGGATCGGCAAATTGAAAGCCCCTCAATGAGCGTCGATGGAATCAAGGGATTTTTGAGGACATTTTTGGCGTTTTGTTGAAAAATAGGTGTTTAAAATCCAGAACACAGGGAGCCAGAGGGGTAAAATTCGCATTAATTGCTCTAAAAAGTGAGAGGGGCTGTCACGTGTCTTCCACCCCTGGACAGCTTCCTCGCTGCGGCTATGGAATTGACTCTGGAATAACTTATTTACCTATCCTAAAAAGTTCGTTGCGTGTACAAAATTTTTCACTGGAAGCTTCTTCAAATTTTGGAAACTATAGGTCCATATGGAACTTTGCTTTTCCAACACGAAAAATGATATCGACCGACGGCAACAGAAAAAAAAAGAAATAATATGACAATGCGTTATAGTGAATAATGGCATAGTTTTAACTGTAAACTTTCGATACTTTTCAAGAAAATAAATGGGGAGAGGGGGAATTAAAATCCACAAATCTCTTAAACCTCCACACCTACTAATCTATACCCCTAGAATGCTTGATGTGTAAAGGGCACTTGAAATGGTTAGTTCTGTATATTAAAGGATTATTGTTTCATGAATTCGCAAGTGTTCCATTTATGCATATTACGTATCTACATCGTGACAATCGCAACAAGTGCTGACAGCACCTAAAACGGAAAAAAAGATAAAAAAAACTGTTTATTATTTAGAATCACGGCTTTTCCGAATATGACACTTTTTGACTTCAAAAGAACGCCACCTCATGTTTGATCCCTGAACAAGCCGTTTAAAAGGTGGAGGGATTTAGAAATATCTATTGTCTATAGTTTATGTGGGTAAAAAAGATCGAGCCTTATCAAATAATTTTCTCTTTTCAGCTTTCAATGGGTTTGTTGCAAACTTTTGCTACAGTGCTATAGAGTTTTGATTCTGATGTAAAATTGTCTGAAAATTACATTGGCGGCATCAAATAGTCATAAAATCCACTAATAAACCCAAAAAACGCATTATAAAGAAAGCCAAAATTGCAGTCGTAAAGCCGAACAATCTGTGCACGCGCAAGACGAACATCAGAGATAGGTGACCCATTCTCCCCTTTTTCGTTAAGGGGGGGGGGAGAAAATATCTCTACAGTCAAACTGTGATTTTAAAAATGTGCATGGTCAAGATGTTGTCTTTTGTGAAGGGGGGGGGGGGGGGGGTGAGCAAAATATCAAGAACAGGGTGTTTCAAAACTTGAGTACCAAACTTATGGAGTGTATTTTTGGGGTCAACATACATATATATAAGACTTTATTTTCCTACATGAGTATGTGCTGCAATTGTTTCTCTTCTGATGAGCTAGAGCCCTCCAAAGTTTTGAAAACAAAAAACAAAAAACAAACACAAAAAAACAACGCCTTTGACTCATCTCCTTACAGATACATCTGATCTAAATTTATTTTTTTCATAATTTCTCACCAAACAAGCTCAATTGGACAGCACTTGTCACAAAAGAACCGAGTGACATTTTTGATAAAATTGAGTTATTGATTGATAGAGCTAGCAATACTGAATCTCGAAGCAACAAGTGCTTCTTCTGTAATAACAACTATTTCCCGTCAAAATTCCAGGTAAAAGTGAGCTGGTGAGCCTCATTGATGTCATTGTCCATATGATGAAATAAAATGAGAACTTGGTTCCTTTGGCTGATTAGGTTAAACCTTAATCCGAGTCACGTAAGGAACCAACTCCGACTTGGTTCCTTTCAGTGGCGGCTCGTGCGATTTGGCAACCATGCTTTTTTACCATTTAAACCTATGCAAAAGTATCGATATCTTGGGGGTGCATTGCACCTCTTGAAGATCGATTGTTTTACATAGGTTTAAATGGAGGGATTCCACTGTTGCCACATTTGCACGAGCCGCCACTGGTTCCTTTTATAGAATTGGGAACGGACTTAAGTCCGGATTAACGGATTTTAAAATAATCAACAGTGTAAACCAACTCTGCCGTTTGGTTTCTCTTAGAGTTTCGTTTTTCGTGATTATGCCAAAAAAAAAGAAGAAAGGAACCAAGTCACTTTAAACGCTAAAAATTAAGAACCTTTCCTACATAGTAAATTCCACTTTTCCGGTGTTGAAATGCAAAAACACAACACGGTAGTTGAATGAAATCAAAACGTAAGTAATTCCAAGTTTTTTGTTTAAATGCTAGCTCTTCAACTTTGGACTCAATTTTCTCGAGATCAGCTCCATGTTGAATGCTGTCTAATTATTATCATTGCTAGCAAAAGCATTAAAGCTGTTCAGACTTTAGTGGCACGCTTTTCCAACACCTGCGTGTTGGAATTTTCCCTGCTTGTTTTTTTTTTTTTTTTTAGAAGTAGCATTAGTTGCAGCATGGACTGGAATAGCAAATCACACGTAAGACGCGAAATTGAACGATTGGCCGCGAAGCGGCCACCGGCCTCTAGCTCTGGTTGCATATATTCTAAATTTACAAATTCTTAGCCACTTGAATCTTCCATATGTATATCTTGAATATTTCATTGAAAACCATCGATTGCTGCACGAATTATCACTGGCAGAATGATTTTAGCGGCTTTGCTGATGCTGTCCGTTAAATTTTGTAAGTTGCGGTGGCGTGCTAGGCAAGATTTAACTTTAATTACGTCTCACAACTTGTAATTTGAAAAATTTAAGGGACAACATCATCGATGCCTCCCCAATCATTCTGTTGGTAGCACATATATTTGCAGACATACAAAAACATGCTTTCCAAGTCAATATTTTTGGCTAAAAAAATCCAGAACTGTCGTCGAAAAGGCCAGAACTTTTTTTTTCGGGGGCTTCATATTAGAATTCTGGCCAATTTCAGGGTAACGTTTCTTTTCATTACGTGGGTGGTCTATCTAAACTCTTGACCTAACTTATCTTAGAGGAAAGTGTACTTTAAACTTTTTAATAAGCTCATTGTTTTTCTCGCAGAATTTTACATACGATTTGACAGTCCATTCATCTACAGAAAAGAACTTTATGCGAGGAGTTCAGAAATTCTCGGCAAACTCCATTAAGGAAACGACTTGTTTGACCTTGAACCAAGGCAAGAGAACAAGAGAGAGTGTTTACTGTTTATACTCTCAACCTCTCATATTGCACATAAGTTTTACCGAACGGAAGGGAGGTTAACAGTCGAGGAAGGAAGCTTAGACGGCGCATACTGGACTGAAAGATAGATTTTTCGGGATATGAAAAGTAATTTGGTTTTTTTTTTTTTTTTTTTTTTTTTTTTTTTTTGTGGTTTTATAGGCTGTCCCAAAAATGATTGGACCTGACAACTGGACACATTTATACTAAACAGACCCTTTAGTATTCCGACGTTGCCATTAAATCTCGACTTTTGAACGGAGCTCTTGCTCGATTTTGCTGTAGGCAAATGGAGTATTAATTCCAATGTAAAATACTGCGAAAATAACGATGAGACCATGAAAGAAGTCTAAAACTCACTCCTCGCAGAGAAAACTTAAATTTCGAAACTTGAATTTCTTAAACTTGAAATTTCGGGTGACCACACTTGCATGTATGCACCAACCTCGGATTCGGACCCCAAACAAAAGAACATAACCTACAATTTTTTTTTTTTTTTTTTTTGCTTGTTTTATGGCTTATACTCCAGTCAAGGAGCCTACAGCCAACTATAGACTAATGTCAGTGTGAATGTTTGTTTAATGTCAGAAGACAACAGGGGACTTGAAACATCCATGCTCAAAGCACTCAGATTTCCACTGTAATCTTTGCCGTGGACCCACTTTTAAGGAGACCGAGCGACAAGACGAGTGAAAAATCTGCTGCCACTACCGGGATTCGAACCCGGGAAACCTACAAATTTGAACAATAAGATTAATGAATTTGCTTTCAAAAAGTAAATTTGAAGGAATTAGAGGTCCATTTATACACATGTTGTCACTAGGAGCACGGTGATAACTACGGAAAAGTTCTACGTTGCGTAGTAAACGAGAAAGACGGCACTTAATTTCATGTCCTGTTCTTTTGTTTGGGGTCCGAATCCAAGGTTGGTGCATACATGGAAGGGTGGTCACTGGTCATGCACCCGAAATTTCAAGTTAAGTTTTCTCTTCGAGGAGTGAGTTTTAGACTTTTTTAATGGTCTCATCGTTAATTTCGCAGCATTTTACATCAGAATTGATCGGCCATTTGTCTACAGCAAAACCTTGCAAGAGCTCCATTCCCTTTAAAATAATCTGATGGATAAAATTGCTTGATATTATCAGGAATAAGACATAACGTAGAGAAGCTGCAGAGATTCAGGAAATTTCAAGACATTTTTTGAACTAGGCCTAATTTTATAATTATACTAGCCGTTCCATGCACCCTACGGGCGCCCTCCACGGCCAGCATTCTAGGGTTACGGGCTAGTTGGTACCTAGTTGGTAAAAAATGATAAAATGAAACGGAGTATTGGTGCTGAGAATTAAAGAGATGAAAATGTAAGAATGTGAGCGCAAAGCGCTTGCACTTTCTTGTATTAAATAATAAATAAAAAAAAAAAGATATTGCCGGGCAATGCGTAAAAAGAACTAATAAGACGCGGAGGATACCAAAATAAAAGCGTTGAAAATCGAAGAGGAATTATAAAAGAGAAGCGAGTGCTTAAAGGTTACATGTAACGGTGACAATTCACGGAAAAAATAAATGCACAATGCGCTAAGAATGTTTTCTTAAAAAAAAAAAAAAATAATAATAAAATAAAAAAAAAAAATTAAATCAAGAGCATACTGCAAAATATTAGGGACGTTATTCAACGATCCCGAGTGATTTAAGTCGAAATGATAAAAATTTAAAGAATAAAATGAAAAGAGAGGAAAGAAGAAGAAAGGCAAACGAATGGTTAATACGAAGAATGGGAGTGCGTTAGTCGAGAGAGATGAGCGTCCGTAAGGAGTGAGAGAGAAGGTTGCGGGTGCGGGCGAGGCGAGCGACAGAAAAATTTTGGAGAAAGAACGAAGTAATCAGTGCGCAAGAGATGAGCGACGAACGAACCTCCCCCCTCCACCGCTCTCGCTGCACTGACTCGTCAACTGATAAGGTGAGACTCTGCCGAGCGTAGAGTGGAGGGGAGGGGCAGATCAGAGAATCCAGCTCAGGCGATGGCGCGGAGCTGCGGAGCATCTCGTCACCTCGCTGTCCGTGCGTCGTGCGAAAATGAGTTTTCACTCTTATTTTAAAATTCATTTTGCGGCGCTCACAGACGACTTTTTCAAAAACTGTTCGGACAGATTTTTTCTAAATACCCTAAGGAATCATCGTGTCAAATTTGAGGGAAATCGCTTCGGCCAATTTTCGGGAAATAGAAAAAACATTTAGGAGGGACGACAGCTTTATATATATAAAATTAAAATGAAGAGAAAAATGGCAACATCCAAAGTCGAGTAGGTCACTTTTGTACAAATGAGTCCCCAACTTTATTATGCCTTGAATCACGGAGAAAAATACCAGCTTCTTTCTAGCTGCTTCTGACCAATCAGGTTGCGCCACAAACGGTTTTAGTGTGAAGTCAACGGTTATAGCGCACTGTCACAGAAATGCACTCATCGGTCAAAATCTGCAGTGACAAAACTCGAGTAGTGTTCCAAACTATCTCACTTACTCAACCTAGACCAGTGGCGTAGCGTGCAATTAGGCACCGTTGTATTGTGTCTATTTTAAACCTATGTAAAAGATCGAATGCGTAGGTGTTCACCGAACACCTTCGCATTCGATCTTTTGAATGGATTTAAATGGACACATTACATTGTTGCCAAAGTTCACACTACGCCACTCTGACCGTGACCCTCACGCATAGCAATATCTCTCTCTGGTGTCGAAATTCATAGGCAGAGCCTTGTTTCACTACATTTTACAATCAAAATCGGATTGAAATGTCTCGGGAAATTCGCTTCTGCCAAAAAAGTTAACAAAAAATGTATTTTTGTGCGATGTTAGCGATGTGAGTGAGATAGCAGTTCACGTTGAGGTTACAAAAGAGTAAAAGAGGTAGTTTGGAACCCTCGAAAAACTTTTTCACCGGATGGAATCATAACTAAAACCGTCAATAGGTGGATTGAAGCTGGTGTTTTCATGAAAGCCGTATGCTAAGTCCATTCTTTTCTGGGACAACCTATAGTACATAACATTTTACCGTTTATATTATCTCAATAAAACCTTGTTATTTTACTGAAAATTTGCTGCAGTAGAGACATGCTTTTAAATAAGATATGTGGACAAAATAAGTAATGAATTGGTAATGGAGAGAATAGGGGAGAAAATAAGCAAATAGAAACTACTAATTAATGAGAAGAAGAACTAGACTTTATAGGACATGTCCTAAGACACACCCAGGAATAGTTAGCTTAATAGTAAGAAAGAAGGGGTTTTAGGAGTCAAAAACCACGTGGAGATTAGAGTTCAAAAATCGTACACAGAGACATCTTTTGTAAACTTTTTTGGCAGAAATGAATTCCTCGAGGCATTTTAATGCGATTTGGATAGTAATATGTCGTATACGAATTTCGAAACTAGAAAGATATGGGTGCGTATATGGGGGTTTATGAAAGCGTGAGTGAGATAGTTTGGAACGCTGCGCGAGTTTTGTCACAACCGATTGGGACCGATGAGTGCTTTTGTTGTGATTGATGGGCGATGGCTAACAGTTAATTTGGCACTAAAATCGTATTTAGGGCGAAAAATTTGGGGTGGATTTTGTTAGAGTTATGTGAAAATGAAACAACTGGCTCAGGATAGGAAGCGGCCGGAGAAACGCGACAAACTAGTCGATAGACTGAAGATTTAGAATAATAATTTAAAAAAAAAAAAACCTACAATGAATGATTCGACACTTTTTAAAAGTGTCTTACTGGTTATTGCTTTTAATTTTGTTTTTATTAAAAACATTATGCCCAAAAATTCCATGCTTTGAACCACTGTGTGACGACACTTCAGCGGGCTAAAAGGTCCTCCCGAATTTGTAGGAATTGACAAACTTTTCTCTCTCGCGCGCTCTAACTCGGCGCCCGCTGCCGGCCCAAACCCCTGGCACTCACCTGCGTCAAACAGTGCGCAAGATCACGCGAAGTTGCCATAATTATTATAGCTACAGCAGGAAAATCGCCTAACTCATGTTTAGATGCGTCGGCAGGGAAATAACCGAAGTTTCGCCGCATCGTCCGGCAACCTCAGAGTCAAAAACAGGTATATCCCTTTTGGGAAAATGAGGGGGGGGGGGCACAACGATGAACGTTGAATGGTGAATGGTGGAAGTAGCACACCCCCCGAGAAAATGATTACTGTGGGATGGTTAACAATCGTTATATATCGGCCCAAGTTTCGGTGCTCGCGGAGACTCGGAGAGAGTCCTTGCGCCCTCGCCTGGTCGCGGTCATTAAAATGAATTATAACCAGTGAGAGAGGCGCGAGCGGCGAGAGAGCAGAAAGCCCCCTCTCCCCTCCCCACTCCTTCCTCCCCCTCTCCCATCTCATTTTACTTTCACCCTCTGAAGATCAAACGCTCCTTATTACTGCGCGCGTTGTCAAACTTCGATGGAAATCATGCGGAGTTCAAGCTCAGCTGTACTATCAGTGGAAAAATTCCTTTGCACTCGTTTTCCTACCGGAACGGAAATTCTTAAGCCAGATGGACCTAGAGTCAGTCCCTGTATATCAAAGAGTCTAGCCATACGGGGTATAGATTCTGATTGGCTGCTAGATTTTAGGCTTTCACGGAGCTCAAGGAGGCGTTCTGTGTTATTCTCCATAAGAGAACCGTTAAAACACCCCTACGAGGAGACGTACACGCCTTCTCGGTGAACCGAACCAATCAGAGTGGACGCCTCCTTCGATTTCTTCTTCACGTGTCGAGACTCTTTGATGTACAGGGACTCTGTGCCACACAAGGTAGAAGGAATCTCGGAAAAAAGCTGAATTTGGACGGCAGATTCCAAGCTTTGAGGTTAAATTTTGTAGGTCGTTTCTGGCGATGCCCGAGTTTGTTTACGAAATGACCGGAAACGACCTACAAATTTAACCTCAAAACCAATTTTTACGGCAAGATGGCGGCACCCTAGGTGGCAACAGTGAACCTGCGAAACGTTCCTTGATTTGCCACTTTGGAGTTATAGCTCGTTGGTTCGGAGCCGTATGGAAGGTGATGTGTGCTTTAAATTCATTCGTTAAGGTGATTCCGAGCGAATCTTTTTCAGATTTAAATGCGATGGATAGCGCCAAGTCACTTCTGAGAAAAGTCATAGTTTTGGAAATTTAAATAGAAAACAAAGAAAACAATGCGAAATCCAAAAGCGTCACATTTGTGCAGGGAATTTTTGAGTCCGAAACGGGAAATAATGGTTGAGAATGAAAGCCATTTTATTGGAAATTCGTTTTGCCATTAACTTAGTGAATGCGATTAAGTGCGAGTGATACTATACGTCTCCTCATTAAGAAGAATGAGAATTCTTCTATTTTTGAGTGTTGCTGCTTAAAACTTTCCGGGTATATCTTCCTGAAGTAAGCTTGCAAGTGCCAACATTCCTCAAATTCGTGCGTTTGCGAAAAAAAAAAAAAAAACAACTTCGGACCTATGCAACTGCCCCACTGTCAACACAATATCAAAAGTTGTAATTAAAAATCAGGGAGAACTGTCCATTTAGACGAAAGTACGAGTATTTCATAGTGGCTCTCTAGACGCAGAATGGGTCTGTTGCAAACTTTTGCTAAATCACAATAGCGTGATCAATTTCATGTAAAATCGCGTGAACAGTCCATTGGTGGCAGCAGAAAGTCGTACAATGCAATAACAAACTCACAAGAGGCTTTTAACTGAAATCCAAGATGGCGGTAAAATATCGAGCAACCTGTATTAAAGCAGCATGAACATCCAAGATGGCCAACCTCACAAAATCGATCACAACCAATCACAACGCAAACAAACTCATAAACTCCGATGCTGTGAGGTTGTTAACCTTGGCCATCGTGGATGTTCACGGTGCGTGCACACAGGTTGCTCGATATTTTACCGCCGCCTTGGGTTTCAGTTAAACGCCTCTTGTGAGTTTAATACTGCATTTTATGATTTTCTGATACCACGGATACACTTTACACGTGATTTTACTTCAGATTTAACACTCTATATCGCTGCAGCAAAAGTTTGCAACAGACCCATTTTAATACAACTTCCTAGCTGAGACAACTTTTGCTTGCCATTTTTCGGATGATTATTACATTTGACTTAACGTAAATGTTGTTAATTTATAGGAAAATCAGGCAACAATGACCAACACTGCTGTTTGATGAATGAAATATCTTCCATCGAGTGACCAATATTCCAAAACTCGGGGCTGCCACTTGGCAGATCTTAAGTGAATAAGCTTTTTAGTTAACAAATGATTCCACCGGTTGAAAAAAATATTGCACGCACAGTCCGGTTTAGCTGCGAGTAAATGTAACCCATGGAAAATACACTTGAATTTGTAATTTTTTTGGCTACTAATGGTGCGATGGAAACATCGTTGCCATTTAAATTTGATGGATTTTTTTTTTTTTTTTTTTTTTTTTTTTTTTTTTTTTTTTTTTTTCACCGGTGATTACATATCGGTTGGATAAAGGATTAGAGATCAGAGTATTTTCGTGGTTAATCATACTGTGGAACCACGGGCCGATCTTTGAAATCATTAGATAAGGCTGGTAGACTGGATAAATGAAGGGCTGCTATTGGTCCCTTTAAAGTGTTTATCGAAAAGAAGAGCTGTTTAACCAAGTATCCCTCCGCTACATTCGCGAAGCTATCGGCTTTTATCGGTTTCTTTCAAGCAGCCGATAGCTTATCGAATGTAGCGGAGGGATGCTTGGTTAAACAGCTCTTCTTTTTGATAAATACCTAAAATGGACCAATTAATAGCAGCCCTTCATTTATCCAATCTACCAGCCTTATCTAATGATTTCAAATATCGGCCCGCTGGACTATGTGTAATCTTTTTGTCAACGGATGGGATCATCGGTAAGTTAAACAACTTCTATTAAGATCCACAAAACGGTAGCTCTGCAGTCGAAATGGCACCGAGCAACACACAGTGTTTTGTATCGTCATACCCATAGAAATGGTGTGTTTCACACATAGATTAGTAAGCCCAAGAGATATGGCACTTCCTATCTCCGCCGTGTTGAAAAACTGTAGGCCGGGCTCCGTAAAAAACGCCTGCAGAATGGCCGTGATGCAACGTGCAGTACGCTGGTGACCGTAAACATTGTTGTTATTCATGTTGTTGAAAATGAGGTTAGATTCTCTGCAGCATCTAAATGTTTGTCATTTAATGGCCGATGGGATGATTAAAGTGTTTGAGGTTTTCAGATTCACGTTCAAAACATACTTAGAGCTCATTAAACTTCCCAAACACTTTATTAATCTTATTAATTTAGTTATAGTGGCGTTGCTGTCATACCTCATTTTAAACAACAGTAGTAACAATGTTTACGGTCACCAGTGTACGCCACATTGCATACTTCGTAGGAGTCGAACAACACTTATTTGAATCGTTATGCCACATCTCTTCGGC
This sequence comes from Trialeurodes vaporariorum, assembly GCA_011764245.1. Lineage (NCBI taxonomy): Eukaryota > Metazoa > Arthropoda > Insecta > Hemiptera > Aleyrodidae > Trialeurodes > Trialeurodes vaporariorum. The sequence continues at coordinate 34,951,059 of VMOF01000320.1, read as the reverse complement.
TTAGTAACCTCTGGTTTTACATCTCTGAACAGATAATACAAAAGTTTTAGACATCATAACGAGTAAAAATTCAAAAACTCAATAAAACCCAGAAAAAAAGGAACAAGTTTAAAAAACTGTTGAATAGAAAAGTGAATGCCGATTTGCATGATCTCTCAAGCGAATCAGATACTTTCTTTTTTGCCCCATGTCCAACTTTTGGCCAACACGGAAAACTGTGCGCCGACCAATCAGATGCGGGGGTTTATGGTCATATAATCCAGGCTATATAAACATTATTTAAGCCTAGCGAGTGAGTTAATGGATGCTTGAGCCATGCTTTCAACAACCTAAACCCTTACCCTTGTCACCCATCTTGCCTCTTTCATTAGAGCAGGCTACAGTCTACCATCTAACTTGGTTTTTCTGTAAGTATGAGACACACTTTAATATGCGCACGGTATGACCTTTTAATGACTTTTTGGGGGGGGGGCTTCTCTTTTTAAACTATCCAAAGAGGGTCTCTTGCAAACTTTTGCTACATAAGATTGAAGAGTTGATCCTTGTACAAATGACTGTTTTGATTTGATTCCTGTAAAAATGACGATGAGTGCATTAAAAATCACGAAATAATTCACTCTCAAAATCGGGCTTGATGGCGGAGAGATGCAGGTATCATGGGAGATTCCTATCTAAGTTGAGACATATCTCTGTATTTTCGTAGAGAAAGTGACAAATTAGGCAGGAATCTCCCATGATACCTGCTTTGAACCACTATTACGATCTAGCCGTTATAGCAGTTATGTGAGTTTATTACTGAATTTTAGACTTTTTTAGTGTGATTTTTGATGGTGTTTTTCACATCTGATTGTACTATTCATTTGCTCCCAGCAAAAGTTTGCAAGAGCTCCATTCCTTATTATCACTGATATCAGCTCTTGAAATATAATCGAGAAAAGTATAAAGATTTGTAAGATGTTTCGCTCTGACTTTATAAATAAATGGTAATAATAGGTTTCAATTGTATGTTTAAGACTTGAGTCACTAACGCAACGAAAAATCATCTATCTCTCTCTTTCCTCCATTTGAAACATGCATGTTAGAAAAGAAGACAAAGGGTATAAGGAAAACTCGATCCCTCTCTTTCAACTTTTCACATTTAAAGGGAAAGTGAGAGAGACAGAAAATATTTTTGCGCCACTGCTTGAGTATGGTATTGCGCAAATTTTTAATTAAAATCGCGATCGAAAGAAAAAGAAGATAAGATAATTTATGTAACTATCGATTGGATGATGACTAAAGTATGAATAAACGCACTCAAAAATAATGATAAACATTCATTTCCGCGACTCAGTGGGACGTGTTTGGCGAATGAAAAATGACCAAGGGCGGCTCGTGCTGTTTGGCAAGCATGTTTTTTGCCATTTGAATCTTTGCGAAAGTATCGATTTCTCGAGGATTCAGTGTCGTCTAAAATTCGATTATTTTATGTGGATTTAGATGGAAAAAATCCGTTGTTGCCAGTGGCGGATCCAGCCCTCGTGAACGGGGGGGGGGGGGGGGGGGGGAGCGACTTTGGATTTTCGCCCCTAAATGACCTCCTTTTCTTGTTTTCGCTATTGCTTTTATCCTTCCTCTCCCCTCTTTTCCCACTTTTTGGGA